>JAPTYQ010000012.1:5981999-5993324 GCA_029814465.1 Ostorhinchus cyanosoma | reverse complement strand
TAGCAGAAGGGGGGTCATAGGGGGACAACTGCCAAGCAAGTTCCACGTCGATTTCCGACAATTCCTGGCAGTTTTCAATGTTGCCTGCAAACTGCCGCATACAGTCGCAAACGTGAACTTCCACGGCAATCTACAGTCCCGTATATTCACGGAAATCCCACTTTTCATGCAGTGAGTTCAACAGGTGCATCCGGCATCTGCTGAATGCAGGTGCTTCAGCATCATTACCAAGAAGTTCAACTTCACACTTCTAACCACAGAAAGTTTCCAAGTTAATGTCTAGCACATCAACCACAAAAAGTCCCCAACGTTGCCATGCACCTGCACAGGAAAAATCTTAGACTTGCTAACACAGACTTGAACTTACTGACCCTCATCTGACCTTCAGAACTATAAAAGCCATAAGGAAACATTTTTTTATGTAAAAGGGAAATATATTGAAACAATAAGACAATAATAATAATAAAACAAGCATTAAAATATTTTACTTCTTTTTTCTTCATTTTACCATTAGATTATTAGCATCTAGCAGGGTACAGCTCTTTTCAGCTGTGCATATAATAACTAAAAGGGTGTACTCTTCTCTTTCATTTCATTTTAACTGATTATTATTTATGTTTTATTGATTATGTTTTATTTGGGTAACACTTGACAATAAGGGTCCCTTAATTAATGTTAGTTGGTGTACTATTAAGCATTAATTAACTGTTTAAAAATATATTATCAATCATTATTATGTATTACTTAGCGTTAGGTACCATATGAGTTCATGCATTACACCGTTAATTAATGTTTAGTACTCAAAGTTAGTTAATAAATCATTAAGCATTCTTAAAAGTTGAATAATGTAATTATCATTACATATGCACTACTCAGCATCATTTAACACATTGTTTATATATTAATAACCTGTCAATAATGTTTCTAGTAATCGTTTACAAATGCGGTTGAGAAGGGCAACGGTCTGCTACTCTGTTCCCAGTGCCATTGCCGGTACCAGTTGCAATCATTGGTATCGGTGTCATCGCCAATATTGTTGTCCTTACTGGGGCCAGGCTGGTCGGTCGTTGTGATGTTCTATAAATATCAGTTTTAATGTATTTAAAATAAAATGTGTAAAATGCTTTATATGTGATTGTTTCAACTACATTTCAACTAATAATGGTTAAGCAATGCTTATTTACCACTGTTATGCCTTTCTTTAGGGATAGATGTTTACACTTTACAACAGGGGTCCAAAAAGTATTTACTAATCTTTGCCTATGGTTAAGTAATGCTTATGAGGCAGTTAAGCATTCATAAAGTGTTACCTATGGGATATATATTTCCACTTTACAATAACAGTCCAAAAAGCATTCACTAATGGTTACCTATGATTAATAATGCTTATGAGGCATGCATATGGGTAATAATGCATATTAAGGGTGAGGAAGAATATGCCGCTTGGTCTGGCAGCCCAAAAGTCACCCCTTTGTGCATGTTACCTGCTGACCTAACCTGTTTTGCATTGATACTTTGATTATATGTTAAAATGGCTCCACGAGGTCTGAGGATGTGAATGTTTTCCCCCCTTTCTGGAGTGCACCAACCCGCATGCCTTTTCCCCTGAATGCAAATTCCCTTGCTGATTCCTGGAGTACAACCCCTTTTTCTTAATTTCTTTGTCTGTCTTTTGTTTTCTATTGACTGCCTTGAAGTAACTGTATAAATACCATCTAAAAACTTAGATTCGGGGTCAGACTGCTGGAACAGACTCTGTCTGCAACAGCATTCTCACTGTGGTCTGGAACACTAAATAAAGATGCAGCAAACTTTGTACAAGGACTGAAGATTTTCTTCAACAAGGGTTAGGTCAGGTTACTAATGTTAAGCTCCGCTGAGCTTCAGAGCCCTAGCTCAAGCCCAGTCTCCCTCCTTCTCGCCCCCAAACACGACCTCCCTGTGCTCCCATGACCGACCAGCACGGCACCAGAACCATCAACGACAATGGGGATGGCACCGGTACCGATGACGACAACTGGTACCAGCAATGGCACTGGGAATGAAGTAGCAGACAATTGCCCTTCTCAACCCCATTAGTAAATGATTACTAGAAACATTATTAACGGCTTACTAATATATAAACAATGTGTTAATTAATGCTGAGTAGTGCATATATAATACTAATTATATTATTCAACTTTAATTAATGCTTAATGATTTATTAACTAACTTTGAGAAGTAAACATTAATTAACAGCTTATTAATACAATGACTTATGTGTTACCTAATGTTAAGTAATACATAATAATGATCAATAATATATTATTAAACACTTAATTAATGTGTGTTTTTAACTTTTTCATTTTTGTAAAGCAGTGAATTGCCCCTATACAAATAAAACTGCCTTGCCTTGGTAGAATGTCTGACCATGTGTTCTTCTACTGGTGTTCCCTATCTTCCTCTATCTATGAAGACAAAATAACTTGTGTTCTATTGCCTGTTGAATTGACTTATGCAAACTTGGAGATTGCTTGGACCCCAGGTTCTTTTTCTTGTGTATATATGATTAATTAACCTCTTGCGATGCTTTGGTTTGACCTTGTTTGGCTTCTGACTAATGGACGGAGGATAACTCAGCTGAGGTTTCCCCATTTGACTACATCTGATAAATGAAAGATGACTATGACTTAAGTGTGTCATTGATAATAGCAGCTGCACCACCTGGAACATCCTGTCCAGGATTTCTTATTTCACCGACCTCCTTTCATTTGATTTCAGCTAATCTCTCCTCATTCACCTTTGTTTGCTGAAATGATCACTTATTAATTCTGTCTAGTTTTGTCATATCGATATTGACATAAATCCAATTAGTGAACAGACATCTGTCAGTAAGAATAAGTACATTAGTGCATCTAAGTTGAAGGGATGTGCTTCACTTATCTTTCTCTCCTACATTCTGTATGTGCTTTTATGATACATTATTCATTTCAAGGACAGTCTTGTTTTTCTGTGACTTGTGAGGCATTATATGGTGCACAGTGACTTTCATCAGTTGTTGTTTGTGAGTCCCTAATGTTCCTGTGTTGATGCTGGACTGTCTCTAATGGAAGTTAGCTGGATGCCAGCACCACTCTGTCTTTAAAAAGCTCAAGCCCAAGTTTTTCTTTCAACGTCCTAATGTTTCCTTTGTTTTCATCATCTGTGGCAGGGATGTCAAACATACGGCCTGGGGGCCAAAACTGACCCGCCAAAGGTTCCAATCCTGCAAGCATATATGAATTCGCAAAACGGAAAAATTACACTGAAAATATTAACAGTCAAGGTGTCAAAATGCATCGTGAAAACTTTTACAATTACAGACTATTCTCTCAATAAAATGTAAAAGGCCTGAACAAATATGAATAACCTGAAATGTTTTAAGAAAAAAAAGTTACATTTGAACAAAATAATATTTTCACTGCAATCTGTAAGTTGTGTTAATAACAAGCTGAGACATAATATTCTTAAAATTCCAATTATTTTTCTCAGCAAATGTCAGGTTTACATGGTTGTTGAGGTTATTCATATTTTCATAATGCAATTTTGACTTTTTCACACTAAAACAAAGTGAAACATGGATCCCCGGACACAGACTCTAGCTCTTGGGACATGGAATGTCACCGCACCGGGGGGTGGGAGAGGCTGAGAGGTACCGTCTAGATATAGTTGGGCTCACCTCTACCCACAGCTTGGGCTCTGGAACCCAACCCCTCGAGAGGGGCTGGACTCTCCACTTTTCTGCCATTGCCCGCGGTGAGAGGCCCGGGCTGGTGTGGGCTTGCTTGTAGCCCCTCAGCTCAGCTGTCATGTGAGTTCACCCCAGTGAACGAGAGGGTCGTGTCCCTGCACCTTCGAGTTGAGGACAGGTGCCTCACTGTCATTTCGGCCTACAGGCCAAACAGCAGTGCAGAGTACTTCTTGGAGTCCCTGGAAGGGGTGCTGGAAGGTGCTCCAACCAAGGACTCCATTATTCCCCTGGGTGACTTCTATGCTCACATGGGCAATGACAGTGAGACCTGGAGGGGGGTGATGGGGAAGAACAGCCTCCCTGATCTGAACCTGAGTAGTGTTTTGTTATTGGACTTCTGTGCTAGTCACAGTTTGTCCATAACAAACACCATGTTCAAGCACAGGGATGTCCATAAGTGCACATGGCACCAGGACACCCTAAGCCGAAGGTCAATGGTGGATGAGATTTGCCCTGAGTACCTCAAGTCTCTGGATGTGCAGGGACTGTCTTGGCTGACATGTCTCTGTAACATTGCATGGTGGTCGGGGACAGTACGTCTGGCAGACCGGGGTGGTGGTTCCCCTTTTCAAGAAGGGGGACCGGAGGGTGTGCTCCAACTACAGGGGGATCACACTCCTCAGCCTCCCAGGGAAAGTCTATTCCAGGGTACTGGAGAGGAGGATCCGACCGATAGTCGAACCTCGGATTCAGGAGGAGCAATGTGGTTTTCATCCCAATCGTGGAACACTGGACCAGCTCTATACTCTCCATCGGGTGCTAAAGGGTTCATGGGAGTTTGCCCACCCAGTCCACATGTATTTTGTGGATTTGGAGAAGGTGTTCAACCATGTCCCTCGTGGTGTCCTGTGGGGGGTGCTTCAGGAGTACGGGGTCCAGGGCACTCTACTGAGGGCAGTCCGGTCTCTGTATGACCGAAGCCGGAGTCTGGTTCGCATTGCCGGCAGTAGGTCAGACCTGTTCCAGGTGCATGTTGGACTCTGGCAGGGCTGCCCTTTGTCACTGGTTCTGTTCATAATTTTAATGGACAGAATTTCTAGCTGCAGGCAAGAGCTGCTTTTTGCAGAAAATGTTGTCCTGCTGGCTCCATCACCTTCAGCGTGCACTGAGGCGCTTTGCTGCTGAGTGTGAAGCAAGCGGGATGAGGATCAGCACCTCCAAGTCTGAGGTCATGGTTCTCGACTGGAAAAAGCTGGCCTTTCCTTTCTGGGTTGGTGGGGAGTCCTTGCCCCAAGTGGAGGAGTTTAAGTGTCTCGGGGTCTTGTTCACGAGTGGGGGAAGGACGAAGCGGGAGATTGAAGGGCGGATCGGTATGGCGTCTTCAGTGATGCAGGCGTTGTATCGGTATGTCATGGTGAAGAAGGAGCTGAGCCGTCAATCTACGTTCCTACTCTCACCTATGGTCATGAGCTCTGGGTCATGACCGAAAGGGCAAGATCTCGGATACTGAAATGAGTTTCCTCCGCAGGGTGGCTGAGCACACCCTGAGGGACAGGGTGTGGAGCTCAGTCACCAGGGGGAGCTCGGAGTAGAGCCGTTGCTCCTCCACATGGAGAGGGTCAGCTACAGTGGCTCGGGCATCTGTTTCAGATGCCTCCCGGACGCCTCCCTGGGGAGGTTTTCCGGGCATGTCCCGCCGGGTGGAGGCCCCGGGGAAGACCTAGGACACACTGGAGATACTACGTCTCTCGGCTGGCCTGGGAATGCCTCTGGGTCTCCCCAGAAGAGCTGGAGGAAGTGTCTGAGGAGAGGGAAGTCTTGGCATCCCTGTTTAGACTGCTTCCCCTGTGACCCAGCCTCGGATAAGCATAAGATGATGGATGGATGGATGGATGGATGGATGGATGGATGGATGGATGGATGGATGGATGGACAAAGTGAAAAATTTGGATTATTAGGCATGTAAAAGTTATGCCTATTAGTTTACTGCTCCAGCCCACTTTTAATCACATTGCGCCGGATCTACTAAGATCCCAATTTGTTTGTTCTAATTTGGGTGTGCAATCTACAATTTTCTGTGTGAGGTTGAACCATAGTTTGCAGTTGATTTACTAAGATTGCTTGCCCAAATTAAAACAGGTGCAAAGTCTTGGAGACTGCCCTATTTGAATGAGGATTTTGCATGTGCTACTGGTTGTCGTCATGGAGAGACTGCTCTGGGATATGGGAGCAGGTCTTTACAGACCCTGGACTTTTGGAACATGACACAGGCAGGGTGCTAAATGTCTGGCAACCTGAGATACACCAGCACTAATGAGAACAGTGTGCTAAATGTGTGCAGCAATGCTGGATTCATTTCAACGGTGGCTGCGGGTAGTTGGATTGAATGACTGTTGGCCACATAATTTTGTCACACTGTGGCCTAATGTCGTATTGCGTATTTTTTATTGCAATCATCAGGTCAAGTGGAAAACTTATATTTGGTACAAGTGTGTGTATGTGTGTGTGTGTGTGTGTGTGTGTGTGTGAGAGCGTGTGTGTGTGTGTGTGTGGGGGGGGCATATATCTCAATTTTTCCTTCCATCATTCCAAAAATGTTCATGAGGGTGAAAAATGCATTCTCTGCATCTTGTTTTATTGTTTTGATGTCTCTTGCTTGTACCATAACCACAGCCACGTCTTTGCAATTACATATATAAACTGTTTGCACCTCTCTTTGAGACATATTAAATACAGACACAGTTTTTATGAGCAAAATTGTTTTTGGGTTTGATAAATCACTTTGCATGTGCTAAATTAATATATTTACATTTTCTCCTCCCAGCATGCACACAGTTGTGTGTAAATGCCCCATATCGCATATTCATTGCAGGAAACGTACTAACTGGAAGCAGACAAGCTACTTTGCACCTTTGAAAGACGCAGCCCTTAGTGCACACTGTTAGCAAATCAGTTTGTACAATTTTTTTGCGTGTGTAATGAGTTCCTATATGTGGCCCCTGAACTAAAATGTATAGAAATTGTAAGTAAGTGATATGTTTCACCTGTATGGGCTCTGATATCAAAACCTGATTAAAACACATGGATTCATCCTCACTCATAATATGCTTCACACACTATTGGAAGACCGTGGCTGTGATATTGGCTGGTTTTTAATATCTGGCCTCTCAACTGGAAAAGGGTCAAAACATCTCAAACCTTAGAATGATGATTTTTACACTCAGTTTGATGTTCACGTGCATATTTCGTGGTTTATTTGTGTGAGATTGTGTGAGATTCATCATATTAACCTCCATGTTGAGTTTAATGGATACAGACTGGTATTGTGACATTTAGACATTTACATAAAGTTGTATACAACACATTTAAAGGAAGTATTGATCAAACCTTAGATAATTGATGTAGAAAACCTGACTGATAAGTGTACAGTGAAGAATTTAAATGTAGTTGTTTCTGGGTTTTTGAGTTTGCACCTACTTTAGCATGTTTATGTAATACTTTGAATGTATTGCACTTAATTTTGTAATCAAATCTAATTCATATAGCGCCAAATCATAACAAAGATTATCACATGACACTTTACAAATGGAGCCAGATGAAACCAGATTCTGAAGCCAATTTACAGAAACTCAACAGAATCCTCCAGGAGCAAACACTTGTGACTGGTCACTGTGGTGAAGAAAAACTTCCTTTTAACAGGCAGAAACCTGGCAGGAGGATGGCTGTCTGCCTTGACCAGTTGGGGTTAAAGGGAGAGAGTAAGGGCACTTTTACACAGCATACCCCAATCCGTACCAGACTCCAGTCCGTTCACACCTTTCTCATAGATGTCGTGTTCACATTCGAGTACCGCTGCCCAGGCCAGAGTAGGAATGGGTGTTACAGGTCCGAAACAGTAGGTGGCGGTGTGGCAGAATTCTGTCGCTGTCCAACAAGTCAGGAGAAGATAAACCCTTACTATCTGTTAGCCTGTTGGAGGAGAAGAGAAGCAGTGCGACCTTTGATATCCCTGATATTTCACCCAGTTGTTCATTTGATAAGGCGAACCTGTGCAGTACGGATCGGACAATTTTTAAAGAGAAAATAGTAGTGCTGTCTATGTTTTCATGTTGATTTACGATTTATAATGATAAGGTCACGTCCGGACTCCGGACTGCTTTCACATGGCATCATACCGTGCTGGAGTACGGGGGACCCGGATCCAGGACCACCTTCTCAAGTGGACTCCAGCACGGTACTGGAGCATGGTACGGTTGTGTTCACATGGACAAAATAAAGCGGACTTGAGTATGTACTCCAGTCCAGGCCAGAGTACGCTGTGTGAAAGCACCCTAAAGGAAGAGAAAAAGAGAGAGAGAGAGAGAGAGAGAGAGACTCGGGGAGAGGGGGGGGGCACATGGATACAAAAGATGCACAGATAACTGAACTAGAACGGTCAAAAAATAGATCAGGCTGGTGTTAGTATAATTAATTAGCAATAACCAGAACAAATGTGCATGACTGTTCATACTACTACTACTACAAACTTTTAATGATATCCATCAGTCTAGGTGCAACTGTAGCCTGTCCGTCCATGGGAGTGGATCTCCCCTTCACTGTGGTTCTCCCCGAGGTTTCTCTTTTCCCTCTGGGTTTTTGGAGTTTTTCCTTGCCAAGAAGGAGGGTCTAAGGATGGGGGATGCCCAGGACATTAATGCATTTCTTTTGATGTTTCTGTTCGTCTAACTGTTGTTTGTTTGCATCCTATAAAGCCGTGTGAGATAACCTTGTTGTGATATAGGGCTCTACAAATAAAACTGAATTGAATTGAATTGATACTTTGATAACAAAAAAGTTACTTTTTATGATTTATTTCCTTGAAAAATGAAAAAATTCAACATATAGTAATCTGACTAAAGATGACAATGATTGAAAGCAAACGTTCATTACATACATCTTAGTTTTCCAATATTAAATCTACTCAAGATGTTAGATGTCCCTTTTCTGTTACAGTTTTTGTAATTTTTGTACAGTATATCAAGTCAAAGATTGCAATCTATGCAATCTCAGTGGTTGCAATCTATTGTTATATTGATTAATTAACCACCAATTAAAAGCCATCAAATGGAGTAAGAAAGTCAATAAACTGCAAATATTCTCTGATACTGATCAAACACCTCAGATTCCAAACCTTTTGTGTACTCAAATAAAAATAGGACTGATAGCTATTTTTGTAAAAAGAAAATGGAGTAGGTATACTTAAGTGTTACAGTACATATTGATAAAGCTGTGTAAGGAAAAAAAATCTAGTTTAGGGTAAATAAGTTATTATAAGAATAAATAGTCAAAGGTCTAGAAGCTAAAGATGCTAATCTTTTTATCAGAGCTTGTAAAAAACAGAAAAGCGCCTCCACAGAAAAACACTCACATGTAAACCTGACAGGTAGCTACAAACACGACTCCAGTTTTAGGATTATTATTCTAGTTTATTATTGTTAAGTTACTGCTCAGCTATGATTTTTCTGCTCTTCAATGACTGCCTCGATAATTATTCCTTCACTTACTCAGACAGATTATGTTCCATCCATACCACTGAAAACCGTTACAATGCCAGGATCACATAGAATGTTTCGCAGTGACTGTGTTGACCAGAAGGAAACAGCTACTGTTTGTTTAGAAATGGACAAAGGTGAATGGATTTCCATCTAAAGGGTTTAGCCTCAGCTGCCATCCTGCAGAGCTCCTAAATACAAAGAGCATCCCACATGTTTTAAGTCAATAACAATAAGATACACTCCCCTGTGTAACTGTAAAGACCCACATGTACCATAATGTACCGTAAATACTGCCATGTGTTTTTCACTTCCCTTGTCAGTAAGTGAGTGTAGTTCTTCTGTACTTCTTAAAGTAGGCCTGAGGAATTCAATGTTGCTTAGTGGAGAATATGAATAACAATTTACCTCTGAAATATTACTCATTTCTTCCATCTTTTATATAATTTTCAACTGACTGAACATTTTTAATTCACACCTTGTTATACATTCATCCATGAGCTCTATGGCTGATATAAATACCAGCGTGTTTTTGAACCCTGCAAGGTGCACTCATACAAAGTAATGACATTTTCCCCGTTCCAACAGACATTAACTACATTAATTATGTTCACATAGTTTTGTGTAGTCTACACATATAATCATGATATATTTGTATATTTTTATTTATTTTTAAATCAGGCCTTTCTGCTGATAACCTTGTCTCAAATGGAACCATGTATAATGCTGCACACCTATAATTAGTTGTACTATTGTAAAAGATTTAATGCCCCAGGTCCAAAACTTGATAATAGGTAATTATGACACATAGGAAGCCTATGAACAATGGTGAATGGTTGTCTTCAGTGTGTGAAATACCCAGTGGCAAATGGGGGTTATCCCCGCTCCACAGTGTATTAACACCTGGTCCAGTGTTGGGATTTCATGGATGCAAACCAAGGAGCTCAACAAGACACTGCATGCTTTAATACACAAACCACCAAGGATAACAGCATTATCAATCAGGCAAATAAGAAAATGTGTTTTGTAACAGACTCTTCAGTCACTCACCTAACCAGTCACATACAAGTTACATTATAACTGGACACAGCTGCCATGGTAGCCATTGGTTTCTGGACTGTAGCCAGAATTCTGTTACCACTGTGGCTCTTTGGACAGGAGGGTGGATCTAGGAGACCATGAGGACTGATAGGTAAGATAAGGTAATCGTAAATACTACATTACCGACATGTTCAGACAGTAAACTTCATTGAATATTTGCACAATAAAATGTTCTGCAATATTAATATAATTCAGACTCCTGTTATACTACACTGTTGTTTTCACACTTGAGTGGAATAAAAAGACAAAAAATATTTCTGGCTGTCAACGAGAACCTCTGGCATTTAGTCTCTCAGTCGCTTTAACTGTGATACAGTTTCAAGAGTGTAGGAAAAGCCCTGACTTCCAGTTTAAAACCTCAGTGCTTTTGTGTCCTGAATGTTGAGCAGCCATCTGCATCTGTTTGGGTGTTTTATGTTCAAGGAGCGTCTGTTGGAAAACTGGTAAAAAGTTCTCATTACGCCAATGGTGATGTTTGTTCCACCTTCACACTGTGTGATCGAAGTGTAATAAACTCTGCATCTGTCTCCCATCACTCCCCCTCCACCTATTCAGCTCTGAATAAGGCCAGTCAGCCACCTACATATGGCCCCATCATGCTTGAATGCTAAATTCACCCTTTAATTTCAGAGGGTAAGCTATTTACCTGGGTTAGATGATGATAGGTAGGATGTTTATGAGAATGCTTCAAGCATGCCAGAATACTTCGCTCTAATGGCATCTGTAGGCCTATCATTGAGATGTGACATGTTGCTTGTAAACTGATTTATGAGTATGCATGTTTAAAGTTTAGACATGCAATGCATATGTTTGTGTATGTAAGGGAGTGTGAGTCCCAGTCAATCCCAGTGTCAGGGAGGTCTTTTTGTAATCAGGCATCATAAAGACTTTTAATCCTGCAGGACCTGCAGAGTCGTAGTGTAAAACACTTCTCTGTTAGTCACTCGCTTCTTCCCGAGCTGTCACACATCCAAAGCTTAGGAG
>JAPTYQ010000012.1:5945494-5956183 GCA_029814465.1 Ostorhinchus cyanosoma | reverse complement strand
GGATGGATGGATGGATGGATGGATGGATGGATGGATGGATGGATGGATGGATGGATGGATGGATGGATGGATTTTTCATTGTTTTAGTTGCTCAGTATGCCTGTTTGCCTATATAAAAAAAACACAGAAAGCAACTGGAGATAAGATTGTGCAATTAATTGTTCAGGTCAATGTAAGTGTTTTTATGGACAATTGACCCAGGTAAGTATGGTAAAAAATACAAAAAATGTTTCTTTAACTATACACTTTCATTGTTTCATAGTAAAGTAAAAAATAAGCCTACCTAGGATGCATTTTGGGCATATTCAATTAGTGTTCAGCTCATTTGCATATTCCAATTTATTTTCAAAGAAACTTTTCTAATACAAAAAATGTTTCTTTACGTGCATACTTTCAGTGTGTTAAGTTTCATTGTGACAGGGGTAAAGGAAAAAAAAAGCTTATTTGGGTGTATAGTTGACTGGCTGTATTTGGCACACATCTTGAATTGATGGAAATTAAACCTATTTGTCTAAATAGGATTTCTTAGGACTTATGTTGTTCTGGACACCTCATAGAAATAGGATAGGATATATTGCCAAACAGAAATATTATGCCTTTCTTCCCAATTCTAGCACCATAATCGCAATAATGTTTTAGTTGTCCCATTCACACCTGGGGTCAAAGGGAATCAGCCTTGTAGTGTAGAAGGATGAACCCTTCAAATATGTGTAATATATATCAGTGTATTCACAGTCTGATTATGAGCCAAATATGTAAGCATACAAACAACCAATATCACAAATGCAACACAAAGAATGAATAAAAACAACTAGAAAAAAAAGATGGATGGGTGGATGATGGAACGTGTATAATTAATTTTGGGTTAAAGTTGATCATATTATAGTTTTAGCTTTGCACAGTTTTTCTGAGTTTATGGTGTTTGAATGAATATATGCCTTATATTCTTCCACAATTGTGATTTAAACAAGATACAGCATTATAAAGTAAAGAAGGGTATAAAAACCTGGGACCAAATAGACTCTGGGGCCAAATGAGTAAAGACCAGAGTATTAATAAGGTTCAACTTAATAGATCATACCAATGGAGGAATAACAATAGAATACGTCTAGTATTTATACTGCATGTGCACCAAATGTGTCTTACATGTGTACAGCATGTGTATTACATTGATACTGTTTTATATTAACATTCAGGTCCAATGTATATTCTGGTTAGACGCAATCTGCATTTCATCACTTTGTACCAGTGACACTTAATGACAGTTTAGCTGAATCTAATCCAATCTAATGTACTGTACAACATGTGTACCACATGTGTACTACAGGATGTGAATTACATGTGTACTACATGTGTACACCATGTGTACTACATGTGTACTACAGCAGCATGTAAACAATTTTCACTGACTCTGTGACTTAGATTTTTGTGAAGTGTTTTTTTTTTAAATTATTATTATTATTATTAATTTGGGTCCAGATGCTGGTCTGGATTGCTTTGGAAAGTCTGAGTTGGGTTTGCAGCTCAAACTCACAGACTTCCTGCTGACAGACCTGGTGTTCACCCAGAACCACAAGACAATGGTACTCAACTGGACACAGACAAACACATCTTTACATATTCAAAGCAAAGTCATTGAAACCTCTGGAAGTCAGTCACAGGTACAAGCACACAGATGTACAAAGTTGCATGTTGAAGTCAGTGTTCATTTGTTAACATTCGGATCCACATGTATTTGAACTGTGACATTAATCTAGTTATTCTGCGTTTACACTGGATCTAAAATTAAACCGACTTTAAGTGTTAACGTAACGGTATTAACACAGATGTTCCATTCAGTTGTCATATAACACCTGTTCTGCAACAACTCCACTGGCTTCCCATTACATTCCGTATAACCTATAAAATCCTACTTCTCAACTTCAAGGCCCTAAACCACCTGGCCCCTCAGTATCTCACTAACCTCCTCCACTTAAACATTCCCACCCGCACTCTCAGGTCATCATCATCCATCCGACTCATCCTCCCACCTGTCCGCTTGACCACCCTGGGGTCCAGAGCCTTCAGCTGCTCAGACCCCCACCTTTGGAATACCCTCCCAGAACACATAAAGACTGCAAACTCTGTTACCACCTTAAAATCTCAGCTTAAAACTTATTTATTCAGACAGGCCTACTCTATCCCATAACTCCAAAATTCCAATTCTGCCATTTTATGTATCCTTGGGTTTTATGTATGTATGTGTGTAATTTTAATTGTGTTTTATTTCAACAACTCTGTACGGTGACCTTGAGTGTCCTGAAAGGCGCCTATAAATAAAATTTATTATTATTATTAAACCATCCCTAATATGAAGTCATGCTTTATCTGATAAAAACAGCTGCATTAACGTGTCATGAGACTGACAGGAAAAGTGACACATTCTTTGGACTTGTTATGTGTTGAAATGTAATGACCTGCCTCCCATTAATACAGTACAGAACAGACCCTATCTGATTCTAACCCTGACAGCTAATGTTAAACCAGGCTCGTTTTTAGTTTTTCAGGTTCATCATTTCCTTAAAAAAAACAAACAAACAAACAAAATTCAGATGTAACTATTTAATGTTTTATTCACTTTAAAGCTGTTGAGTCTGGATGGATGAGAATCTTATGGAAACGGGGCTCTGCTACTTATCCGATGGTAAAATGCAAAACATAAATATTATTCCTGTTTTCAGATGTTACTACTGTGCATGTAGGCGATAATGTGATGCATCTGGTTTGTGGGAGCTGAGACTCTGTCAAGTGGAAAGTCCTGTTTCTGAAAATCCACCCAGAGACCGAGTCATGACCTCTGTGAGAGAGGAAGGAACAATTAGAGACAAATGCTCCTATTTGATCTCTGATGGTTTTCATGAGCTCTCCCACGCCGTTTGGTCTGTTCATTCATTATCTGACATCACAACACAGGAGGATTATTGCTTTAAAATGCACATAGATCTTCACCAGATGAAGCAAAAACATGTAAATAATCCTAAAACTACAGAACATAGGCTTGTAAAGGCTGTCTCTAGGAGACATCCCAGGTTTTTCCCACATGTAGAGCTGAACTAAACATACACTTTATTCTCAGTCACAATATATTTGTTTGTTCAGTCTTATCTTTGTTTCTGAAGGAATTCAACCCCAGTAAATGACGTACACACTAATATCTCGGTAATGAGGCTGATCCTGGTTTCAGCAGCAATATGCTGTTTACACAGAACACAAAGACATCTGGATACTTCTATGACCACTTACATGATCAGTACTAGTTTCCATAGTTGCTCATTTGGCATCTGTCATGTTTATAACAGAACACGGTCATTTCATCTGACATTTCACTTACTGTTGCACTGGTTTAGAATTGACTTATACATGTCATTGTTGTGGATTTGTCTAATTCACCTACAGGCCATCAACAGGTCAACAAAAATGAAATAAAAAAATCCAGAAATAAATGCTGTTAAACTGTTATTCTGTCACTGCCACCACGTAGAATGGAAAGCCACAACCCTGTCTTCAGAAATTGACACTTGGACAGAGCCCCGTGGCAGCACTATTTGATGCAGGGGGTACCCCTTCTACAATTCTACAATTCTACAATTTCATTTAGCAGATGCTTTTGTCCAAAGCGACGTACAACACAAGCAGGAATTTAGACTTAAAGGAAAACCTTAGTAAGTGAGGACAAAGTGCTTCAGTTGTGATTGGTCACAGGTATTGCCATCTAGTGGCAGAAGAAGTGCCTCTCAGTGACTCGGTGACTGACAGGAGTGCAGTCTCAGTGGAGTGGTCACACCTGAAGCCAGACTGAAAGAAGTTGAGTAAGTTGTTGTTCCGCAGATATTCAGAGACCTGGTTGAATACTGACTGCTCCAGTATTTTCGACAGAAATGGTAAAAGTGAGACTGGCCTGTAGTTGTCAACCTGGGCGGGGTTGAGATTCTGTTTTTTGAGCAGTGGGGTGACTCGGGCTTGCTTAAAAGTAGCAGGTTTTCAAGGAGGAATTGACAATGTGTGTGACTGCAGGTTTGATAGTGGGCAGGATGGTCTGCAGGATGCTGGTGGGTATTGGATTGAGAGGACAGGTTGTAGGTTTTGAGCTCAGAAGAATTCTGGAGACCTCATCCTCGCTCAGAGGATGTTGGATGTTCGTGTGGAGGGCAGTCTGATAGACCTGCATGTAAATCCTTCAGGGTCGTATGCTGACAAGCATTGGTTACAATGAAACACACGTTTGGCTTGTGTAATACCATAGCCTGTTTTTATTTTTATTATTTCTTGTAACAATTCTGTAATCCTGTTTTATTTGATAAAACACAAATTGATAAAAAACAAAATGTCTAAATATCATCTTAAATGCATTGGTTACAGTGAAATACACATTTAGCTTGTATTAGACCATAGCCAATTTATTACTATCATTATGCTGTTGTTTTTTTTTTTTGTTTTGTTTGTTTTTACAGTTATTTCTTGTAACGATTCTGTGAATGTTACTGCTTGAGCTGTGTCCTTCCTGCACTCCTGATTGGTCATTGAGTTCACCTGTTTGACTGGACATTTAAACCTGGATTTTCCCCCTGGATTTTAGTTTGGATTACTGGTTTTGACCCACTCTATTGGGCTATGTTCAGTGTATTGGACTTGGAACTGTCATCAGCTTACTGTAAATTCATATGTTATTCTTTATCTTTAATTTTCATAATTTTTTTTTCAAGTGTATATTATATATACCCTTGGAGATACCAGGGAAAATATGTACCTGTCCTCAAGGATCAAGTGTCATTGCTGGAAAATCCATTGCTGTGGTTACAATGAATGGTAAGAAGAACCTTGGTGGTTTGTGTCACTACTTCTCAAGTAGCTGCAAAATTTCACCCTCCGCTATTTCCGAATCCCACCCCATATCCACTCTCCCTTTCACTTTCTGCCCAATTTTTGTGTGCCCACACTCTGGCTGTGTATCCCATCAGCTTGAGGGTTTGGTGTATTACATTCACAGATGTGCTTTTGTGTACCAGCAGTTTCTGAAATACTAAGGCCAGCCCATCTGACATGAACATCACTATCAGTCAATATAAATCGCTGTTTTCCCTCTTCTGACATTCAGTTTGAATGTTGAATGATTGTCTTTACCATGTCTACATTTCTAAATGCTGGCATGTGATTGGCTACTTATATGTTTTAATTGAAAAGTGGCACCCAATCAATAGATCTGTTGAAGTTCAGTAGATGTTCCCTAATATCTTGGTTGGTTAGTGTATGTTGTGGAAACATTCTAAACAAAGGGAAAAAGAAGGCATTCTGAATGTTTTTATCAGTGTCCTCCTGATACATCCTTAGCCAAAGGTTCCCTGTCAGAATTAAATGAAAATATATGTCTTTCCTTTTTCCAGGGCAATATGATCTCAACTTTTACCCAAGATGAAAGGTGAGGTATGTCATGCCACATGGAGTCCTGATGTGGCTGACTTCATCTGTAATGACTATTGGCCTGCTACTTCTCAACAGTGTATGGTACAGACATCCTGTTTTCTTTTGAAGAATTTGAGATGGAAGCACCAAGCATTTCTAAAAATGCGAGCTAAATGGACTGCCCGCTTTAGCTGTGTATGTATTGGTGCTGATAATCATAGAAAAGTAACTCCATAAATAATACTAGGAGGGCATGATAACGATAAAAGCACACTTTTATACTGTTAAGTAGAAAAGTTTGTGTTAAATTCAGACCCTTTGTATGTATTATTAACAGAGGTCACAAAAGTAGTACAAACATTTCAAAATGTATTGTTATAGAACATCTTTTTTCAATGTAGATTATTCTTTAATTTCTTGACTGGTTTTACTGGTTTTACTCTTTTGAAACAGACTGTAAAGATCATAGAAGATAGCTTCAGAAAAAGCTTTTTGTGTCACAGCGGGTGGGGAAAGAGGACTCAAATGCTTGGTGCTGAAGGGGAAAAAAGGAATTTATTAAAACAGAATAAAACGAAACAAACAAAACCTAGGGAAGTCAGAGTCCATGGTTGAAGAAAGAGGGAGGAAAAAAAGGAAATGTTGCCACACTGCACGACTGTGACGAAGGACTTCTTATAGGCTTGATTACAGATACGCCACAGCTACGCAGTGGCGACAGGTGGGGATAATGATTGAGGGGAGGGAGAAGTCGGTGAGGTGCCCAGGTCGTGACGTGACCTAAAGCTCATGACCATAGGTGAGAGTAGGAATGTAGATTGACTGGTAACTCGAGAGCTTTGCCTTTCGGCTCAGCTCCTTCTTCACCACGACGGACCGATACAACACCCGCATCACTGCATCACTGACGCCACACCAATCCACCTGTCAATCTCCCACTCCATCCTTTCCTCACTCGTGAACAAGACCCCGAGATACTTAAACTCCTCCACTTGGGGCAAGGGCTCCCCACCGACCCAGAAAGGGCAAACCACCATTTTCCAGTGAAGAACCATGGCCTCGGATTTGGAGATGCTGATCCTCATCCCACCCGCTTCACACTCGGCTGCAAACCACCTCAGTGCATGATGAAGGCCCATTTTCGATGAGGCCAGCAGGACAACATCATCAGCAAAAAGCAGAGATGAAATCCTGTGGCCCCCAAACCAGACCCCCTCTGGCTCCTGGCTACGCCTAGAAATTCTGTCCATAAAAATTATGAACAGAACCGGTGACAAAGGGCAGCCCTGCTGGAATCCAATATGCACCTGGAACAGGTCTGACCCCGGACCCCATACTTTTTTTAAATTTTGTTTTGGTTTTTTATTAGTGATAGTTAAGAAGACATTGCGGACAATCAGTGCGTTTACATGCACTTAGAGAAAATCGGCTTATTGCCTTAGTCCGGCTAATATCTAAGTTTTCAAAGCCATGTAAACACCTTAGTTGGACTGGAAGCGAACCAAATTAGAGTTTGAGAAATCTGACTATTCGACCCAGATAATGCGATTCTTAGTTGAGCTATGCCGGCATGTATACGCAAACCACGCTTAGCCGGACTATTACTGGCCTGGACACTCCCCCTTCTGGAAATGACGAGAGTCACGACATGAAAACAATACAGTAGCAGAAGGTATTAGCCTTCTGCTAATATCATCATCACAAGACTTTGCGTTCAGCTTATGTGTAACCCGATCAGGGTGAACAGTTTGGACCAAATGTACTGAGCTGCTGCATCATTGTCGTACATATTCTCGCTCGGTGTTGTTGTCCTCCTTCTACTATGTCTGCTTCAAATCTGCCTTTGTTTGTTTACTAATTGTTCTTTATCCATGACGCCAACAGGAAGAATGCCAACACAAAAGGGCGTGTAGCGCCACCTGGGAGTTGAACGTCAATAATTCGGTTTTCTCGCAGTGCATGTAAACTCGGATTTCTCAGAAACTCCAGTTAAGTCCTTTGCTGGGTTATTGCCAATAGCTTGATTTAGATGTGCATGTAAATGTACTGATTGAAACAACAAGACATGAATCAGAAAAGAAAAGAAAATTAGACAAAAACTAACCAAAAACAACAACAGAGTAATGACAAACAACATGTTACAATGAAAAGATAGTAAATGTAAAAAGCAACTGAACAATATGGATTGATTAGGAGTGATAGGGAAAGAGGGAAGAGGGGAGTGTGAATGAAAATGAGAAAAGTAGAAGGAGCAAAATGATAATTGTAGTTATAATGATAATAACAATAACACGGAAATATGTAACAATAATGCCAATAGACTGATTTGCTAATGTTATTGTTATTGTGGCGGCAGTAGCAATGGAGGCAGTCACAATACAACATGTGTTTAGGTAATTTAATATTTGTAATAAGGTAACGGTATCACTTAAGACTAATTTGAATTCATATGAATTAATTTGAATAAAGCACACAGAGCACGAGGAGGGGAGGATACCATCAACCCCCCCACAACCTCCAGCAACCCCAGTGACACAGCCACTGCCCAGGGATCAGGCCAGCCACAACCAGCCAAAGGGCACACCTCCTACCCCCTTCTCTAACTTTTTTTCCCCTTCTTTTCTTTTCCCAAATAATGTAGACCTCCACCTCTGGACCACCATTAGACCCTTAAGGAGATAGTCTTTCCTGACCCCATACTCCCGAAGTACCCCCCACCATGAGGGACACGGTCGAACATCTTCTCCAAGTCCACAAAACACAAGAACTGGTTGCATAAACTCCCATGAACCTTCGAGCACCCGGTGGAGAGTATAGAGCTGGTCCAGTGTTCTGCGCCCAGGATGAAAACCACATTGTTCCTCCTGGATTGGAGGTTCAACTATCAGTTGGATCCTCCTCCCCAGTACCCTGGAACAGACTTTATTACAATCAGGACCACAGGAAGTAAAACACAGCTCAAGCAGTAACATTCACTTTTCAAAATAATACAGGATGTCACCAATCAAAACAAAACAGGATTATAGAGTCGTTACAAGAAATACCTATAAAAAAATTTACTATTATTAATAATAAATTTGCTATGGACTAATACAAGCCAAACGTCTGTTTCACTGTAATCAATGCAAGGTAATATTTAGTCATTTTGAGTTTCATCCTATGAGTTAACATTCAGTTAACCTTTTCAATGGATAGCAATGCACACAAATCAACATATTTCCTCATGCTAGTATAGGACATTGAGGGATTTAATGCAGGTCTATCAGACCGCCCTCCACATCAAAATCCGACATGGAGGGGGTTCTCCCTGCGTCAAATACTGCCACCATGGGGGACTGACCAAAAATTGATTTCTGATGACTTGGGATGAGACTGTGTTGCAGATGCAGAGGACTGTCATGATGGATTCTTGATAGAGTCGTGGTGGGGTCATGGTGGAGTCATAGTGGGATTGTGATGGAGTCATGGTAGAGTCATGATGGAGTTGTGATAGAGTCCTGATGGGGTCATGATCAAGTAAGTGGTTTAAATGTGTTAATAGAGTATATTCAATTGATTGGAAGAGCTGCAGTTTCATACCACTGTGGGCAAAGACGGTCCACCAGGAAATTAAAGGTAACATAGAAGTGACATCTGTATGCTACCAATGCTTTTACAGTCTGTCAATGACCAGCTGACATTTATTCTATTGACAGTGTTTCCTGACTTAATGCTCATTTACCTTTTCCCTACCTCCTGAAGCTTTGCAAACTTCCATTTGAGGGGGCAGAGCATTTGCCCTGGCTTATTATATAGGTACATGTACACCTTACGCGATGGTGATGATTTTTTTGTATGAAATGTATGCTGTGCACTGTAAATTGGAATTTTGCACATTTGTTATTTTAGCTCATTATTCTATATCAGCGTAACAAAGGGTTACTGTAATTATTGTTACAAAACGAAATTATGAGTTGAAACTGATTCAACTACTAAATATTCTTTAAAATGAAAATCTGAGTGTAACTTATTTAGGAATGTTTGTCAACTTGACTTTCCAGCCGCTTTTCAGATAGTTGGGGCACGTATGCCACGTCATCACGTTTTTGGAAATGCGATTTTTGGCGGTAGACACACCCTTTCTTCCTCCTTTGACCCAGCGCATGGAGACCGTTTCATTGCCTTCTACTTCTCCTCACCCGGACTGCGGATATTTTCACGCACCAGTCGATGATTTTAAAGGTAATTGCTGTCTTTGCACTGTTGCAACATCATAGAAAACGGCTGTGGTAAGTTTTATTTGATTTTTGTCTTGTTTTTTTCGAGTTTGAAGAAGCCTGGTTTAGAGGCAGCTTATCTGTTGAACAGTCATGAATGCGCCATATTGGGTACAGGCACACGGCAGAAAGTAAAGAAGTTTGGTATCATTTCAGGCAGGGTTGGACAGTGCGACTGATTTGAGCGCGTTTTCTGGACTCTGCAGGACTTCCTTGGCTCGGAGTAACCGCAGAATATCCGTGGTAGCAACTCGCGACTGCTTGCTCTGCACGGAGCAGTTCGTGGCGCGGTGTGACCGTGGCCGAGACCGTGCACCGGGGCGAATTGCTATTGCCGGGCGGCAGGACGCGCTCATTCTGCCGGAGAGTGTTTGGGACCGGGAGATTTCTCATGTTACGAGGAGGTTGCTAGTAAAGGTGCTATGAGTACCCAGAGGATTCAGGTCTATTTTTAAATGTGCCTCATTATTATTGGCTACATAGAAGCGCAAATGTTTTCATATCTTCACGTGAAAATGTTTTTATGTCCTGTAGCTTCTGGTGACGTTGCAGCTTGCGTGCGGCAACGCTTGGTGACATATTATTACCCCTCACCTTTGACACTATTTTGAGGGGAAGGGGTATAAAGGGGAAGTGGGAATCAGTCTAAACCTGCTCTTTTGCCATCAGACTTGAGATGTCCGTGATCACAGGCAATATTATAATGTTTGCTTCTAGATTAATAATTGTTTGGAATATCTAACGTCTTTGTTTAGGCCTGTCCTTGGAAACAAGACAGTAATTACACATGTTAGTGGGTGGATTATGGATAAAGAAATGATTATTTCTGAAATTATCCTTGTAACTCTATATTAAACTATTTTGTCTGATCTTGGCTGATTTCTATAGCAATACTAGCCCATAGCATTTGTTTTCCATGTTTAATATGTATTTTGTATCTAATATTTATTGGTGGATATATATATATATATATATATATATATATATATAAAAT
>JAPTYQ010000012.1:5911937-5922448 GCA_029814465.1 Ostorhinchus cyanosoma | reverse complement strand
CCTGTAAAGCCCTGTGAGATAACCTTGTTGTGATATAGGGCTCTACAAATAAAACTGAATTGAATTGAATTGAATTAATAATTTTGATCCTGTTGCTTTTTGTTTTTTGTGGAATATTTTCATTTCTGTGTCCAAACTAAACTGAGGT
The DNA here is from genome assembly GCA_029814465.1 of Ostorhinchus cyanosoma. Classification (NCBI taxonomy): domain Eukaryota; kingdom Metazoa; phylum Chordata; class Actinopteri; order Kurtiformes; family Apogonidae; genus Ostorhinchus; species Ostorhinchus cyanosoma. The sequence continues at coordinate 5,922,300 of JAPTYQ010000012.1, read as the reverse complement.
AAGCATCCAAAATAAAATTAGGATGCCTAAAAAAACGGTGTGAAAAATGTGTTGCTCTGTTTAAAAATAATTTGGGACATGTAAAACAATGAGATTTTTGTAGGGGGGGGTAATAATTTTTTTACTCAACTGTACATAAGACAGGTGAACACACATATGAGATGTATTTGCCTAAAACTGAGCGAGAAAGGGCACCACCAAAGTGGACAAAATGAGGAGATGGTTCTTATTAGTTGTAATTTTTGGACCTATGATACTGAACGGTTATTTTCACTTTGAAAACGATGATCACAATTATCATTTGACTGTCGTTAGCTGATAATATTGCTATTGTATCTTATCTTTCAGAGTTTTTTGTCATGTATTTTTAGCAGTATTATTCCCTTCCCTTCACATTCATGTATATTTGATATTTCAGCTGGACCTTTCTGTTGTCTAAAGCCCTAAAATCTGTAAACTGTGTATGTGAGGTGTTACATCGAAAATTAGAGTCACCACTATTCATGATTGCTGCCTTTTCTCTAGCATTTTTTCAATGATTAGATTTATTTATATTAAGACTTTATACAGTATTAGACTTATTTTTCTTAGACTTACTATAATTAGACTTATTATTAACATTTAACAGCTTTATTCTTGACAATGTTTCATTAGTGTTTTAGTTGTCACATTAATGATCTTTGTTGTAGATGTTGGTATTAGAGAACATAAATAACAGATTTAATATAGATAGATGAAGCCCAGATCCTTCTGCTCAACCATCATCCATGGGACTTTATTTTACTAATAATGAATATATAACACAATACAATAATGAATGAAGATGACTAATAATTATTTGATCCCTTTGTAACCACAGTATGAATTCTAAACATGATTGTATATTTCAAAGATAATTTTGCAAATCAAGAAAATCACAGATTGATGTTGCTATAAGACAACATGTGAAGTAAGAGACACACTAAAGGCATTTTATGGTCTAAACTCAACTTAACAACAAAATAAAACAAAACTAATAAAACAAAACAGAACTAAACAAAACAAAACAAAACAAAACAACTAAACAAAACAACTCAACTCAATTCAACTCAACTACACTAAACTTAACTTAACTTAACTTAACTTAACTTAACTTAACTTAACTTAACTTAACTAAACTCAACTAAAATACTAAATTCAGTCAGACAACTTAACTAAACTATTAAACTAAACTAATCTTAACTAAACAAAACAAAACAAAACAAAACAACTAACCTAAATTAAACATGGCGATGTTTATGACAAACTATGACTTTGAAAATGAAATTGTTTAAATTGCTAAACATCACAAATGCAATTGATATAAATAAATAAAACTCCATCTCTATTAACTATTTCACATTTTTCTCAAGTAAGGCACCATGGGAAGGAACAGATTCTGCCTTGCCTTGTTTGTTTGTTTGTTTATACTTTACCTCCTATAACTGGACATTATCAGTGGGTACTGAAGTAGATTTCCTGTGAGTCATAGGTCAAACTCTTATTGTCCATGTATTGACAGTTTGTCCCATGTGTTTGCGCGTGTGTGTGTGTGTGTGCGTGTGTGCGTGTGTGTCCTCTCACTTGCTGCCCTTGGTAGACAGACATCTGAGGACACACGGACTCCAGTGGAGGGTCAGGGTTACGGTTAGGAATAGGTGTAGACTGAGTGGAATAAACACTTCCAGGAGTAGTTCTCAGTATCGAATAACAGTAGTACTGTCACGTCACATAAACATAAACATATGATGCGAACAGAGGTGGATGGTGTTGCCATAGGTTACCTGTCTGCGTAGTGTGCGGCTGAATGTGTGTGTGCGTGGTGGAGGCGGTGGGCGCGGTCTACCCTCTGAGTCCGACAGGCTGTGGGGGCTGATGGGTCTGAACAAGTCTGAGGGAACAGTCAGCTGATGGGTAAACTCCTCCGGTTGTGAACGCACAGAGCTGCTGGAGCCTGGAGAAGATAAATAGCAGAAATAGGTCAAGAAGACGCTTCAGCAGGTGGGATTCTGCTCAACCTGGGGCAATGACTCCACAGGCTGATGCAAACATGCATTCAATGACAAATGAAACCTGTCTGCTCAGTCCTGCAGGGTGTCATTATCAAACTCAATCACAGAGCAGTGTAGTTTCACTGTAGAAGCCATTTAGAGCTGCACCATGTAGGTAAAAACACATCACAATACTTTCTCTGGATTGTGAAAGCAGAGGAAAAGTTGCTAAATATAAGTCTTGCAAGTGTCCTTTTACTCTTCATATGTTTAAAGATCATCTTTGGTAAGTCAGTCTAGCGTCTTCCACTCCTCTGTTGGGCCTGTATGCGAACTGCATTGGATCCAGCTTATGTTCAGTCTCCTTCAGGATCACATTCTTAAGTTTTTCAAAGACTTTCATCATGACTGAGGTGAGAACAACAGGCCTGAAGTCATTCAAAGTTTTGAACAACTGGATTTAGGGACAGGGACCATGACAGCATCTTTCCAGAGAGAAGGCACATGCTGTGTTTGCAAGAATTTGTTAAAAATAACCTGAAATACAAGACTGAATATAGGACTGAGTTCTTTAGCACAAGATTTAATCTTGTAAAGCCTGAACCATTAAATCACTGACAGAAAATTCAAGTTCTTTGAAACTAGAGCATTTATTGGTCCTTCGGAACAACCCAAAAAAAATGTTTTTCCAAATATCAATTTCCATGTATGAGTTTCAATTTTGTATGATATTTGATCCATCGGGTCTCAATGCTCAAATATTATTGTTTTAACAAACAAAAACTTAATATAACACAAACATGTCTACCATATTGGCCATTCCTTTTCAAAATTGGCAAAGTTCTGCCTCCTTCCCCATTAATAACTATCTTGCAATGCCACTCTGGAAAGGCCTCCGGTGAATCAAAACAGTTGTGGCATGATTTGTCCCTTTGTCCAATAGTCCTGCATAGTCAGACTGACTCTCACACCTCATTAGTGGTGCTCTGGATCTGGAACCATTTACTACCATTATATACCAATGGATTGACTAGGGTTTGTTTGGCTATTTTGTGATTCTTGACATGAATGACATCTTTATGAAGTGTGGATATTCTGTAGGTATAGTATTCTATTGTTCAATGTCTCATACAACAAGCTCACACATCACGTTTTTATTTTACACCAGATGATAGTGTTTTTGGTGGGATTTCAAGCACAGAGGGAAAAAATCCAAAATGGTCACGTATAGCAGATTACAGTCTGATTATTGTGCATAGATAGAGGTGACGGTACTGAAATGATGTACTGCTGTGCATGGACTTACCAGTTTAATTCTGTGAACAAGCTTATACCTCAATTTGCTCATATCAATTCAAATCAATTTTCCCCATTTAAATTAATTGAAATGCCATCAATCCGTTCCAGCACTAAAAACCAGCCCAATTTCACCTCTAACTTATAGATAACTGATACCAACTAAAGTTCAGTGTGTTGTCTGTGTGGTATCCAATAAACAGCCAGATGTTTTAGGGCTAGTATGTATTGTGGTGGTGGATGGTCGATGTCTCTGCTATCAAGGCATCTTGACGAGTACTAACGGGGGCCTCCTCTAAACTCCATTTTATATATCCTACTGAGCCCCAGAGACACATGTGTCTCTGCCATCCCTCTACTGAGGCTCCCTGTGGCTTTGGAACATTAATAATCAGTATTTAATTTAAGGCAATGGCTACTGCCACGGTACTGTGGCACAAAATATCGGTTTGTCTGTTACCACAGAGCCAATCAAAAGTTAGCATTTGTACTATGACAATAAGCAGTAAGGACATTTTGCCAATCAGGGATACTGTTTCATGAACTCATTAGCCTCTTGTTGCCACAGCACTGTGGTGACATATGGCGTATATGCCTCATACACACCACATTGAAATTATGTCAATCTGCAAAAGTTTAATATTGTTTTGGGGAGGGGAGGTGTTGAAACACTTTGTATCTGATGATGGGCAGATGTTGAGTCTAACTAGCAGCGGTGTATCTGAAGTTCTGAACTTGGTTTTTAACTCAAAATTCAAAACAAAAAAATTGACTGAGCACCAGCTTGTAACTTGGAAAACTCATAAGTTGAGGCACTCATAAGTCAAGGTACCAGTGTATTTTGTTGGCCTATTTTAGGATATTGAGTGCCATTTGTACATCACCTGATTGGCCCCTATGGGAGCCCAAAATGTGCTGGGGCCCCTGTGTCTGTGCTAGAAGCTCTGTTGAACTGTGCTGAGCTGATTGGCCAAAGGGCTGCACGGGGTGGAACATGTAGCTGTCATTTGGGAGGGAGTGTGTGCGTCCCACCGCAGGTTTCCTGACACTCAGCAGGTTTTCCTTCAGTGGCTCCCCGATGTCAAGCTGCTCCGACTGGAGAAAGACAGAAGAGTGTGTTAGGGACCTTCTGGAGCTGAAAGGCCAGTCTGCTCTTGAACTCAACACTCACACTTTTACATCCACAGATCATACACCTCGACCACAGAGTGAACAAAGAAGCAATTGTCAGTTTACACAGGAAACAGACGGGATCTTTGCATGTGGACTGGCACAGCTGCGACACATCACAGAAACAAGACCAGCTCCAATTTACAATGTGTAGTTTTGTGGTATCTACTGTAATTTAAGAGTTTAAGTAGAAGGCAAGTGGTCATCTTTTTGGTTATTGACGATGTTACACCTCTAATAATTGCATGTAAAATAAGTACTGGTTCAACAAAGGTCAAGTAAAACACAAATATGGTCTGGACTGAGGTTAGTTCAGTTATTTTGTGTTACATTATTTCCATTATCTCATATGTAGTTTGCAAAAGGGAATGATACCATAGTTTCATCTACAGCTGGTGTCTATGAACCTTGTTTTACAGTTGATGTAATTGTGGATGTTAAGGCCAGTGTTTCCAACAAAAGGTAGAAAATGGTGCTGAGGTGTTCTGCATGACTGGAGGTGACTGAGCCAACGTTAGTGCTGATGGATCTGAGACTGTAAAACTTATAATTGAGCCTCATTTTGGTGGTTTCTACCATGGGCTGCAATGTGATAAAAGAGAATGGAAACTATGTGTTGTCGATATGACAACATGACATGAGTCAACATGAGTCAGACAACATGAGTCAGTCAATTCCCATCTAAATATAACTCAAATTTTACCCACGTTTTCAGGAAATTGACAAAAACAAATTGTGATTTTATGCATGTTTTTATTAATTGCTATTAACAAATATGAAGAGTTTGTTCATGTTCTTCATCGTGCTCATGCTATTGCTAGTGTGTGTGTATGTGTATGTGTATGTGTGTGTGTGTGTGTGTGTGTGTGTGTGTGTGTGTGTGTGTGTGTGTGTATTGAGACGGGGGAAAATGGAAAAACTGCATTTACCTACAAGGATAATAAGATGAGTTAACCATTAATAGATGTGCATAATATAATGTCCAAAACTCTGCCACAGTTACTTTGTTGGCTTTCACTGCTGCCTCCAGGTCATATGTTATTCCTATTTGTTTCTTATACTGAATCACTCCAGTCTTACCACAAACCCCAGACAGGTAATGATTGGCTAAAATCGTTTCCATTGCACTTACCTTCCACCTCACTTTTGATTTTCTAAAATGTTCAGTATTTCCACTGTGTTTTTTTCATACAAAAACGCAAAATGGGAATAAAATCAGCTAGATGGAAACACATGTAATGAGCTAATGTAAGCTATGATTTTCTCCAAATAACAACATCCTGGTTCACCTCAGACCCAGTACACTTCCTGATTTATTAAGAGTATGGTTTAGACCAGCTCTAAATGTAAAGTGTCATGAGTTAACTACTGTTATGATTTGGTGCTATATAAATAAAATTGGAGTGATTGATTTATTGATTGATCAACCTAAATATAGACCTATAGATAAACCATATATAACAGCTCTACTAGTGCACAACACAACAGAGGAAAACCAGGTCCTGAGGTCCAGCCTGAAGAGTCCACCTGAATGTAAATGATAAGAGTCAGTGATGAGGTAGGCTGTGAGGACTGACATGTGGACAGAGAATACAGATGATCTAAGACAGGAGAGCATGAATGGCTGACATCTACATTAAACTGAATCAGGTCTATCCTTGTACAGGGTTAGGGGCCTACACCATCAGATCTATACAGTATAGTCCTGACATCCTTGCATTTCACATACATTAATTTGATTATGTCCTATACTACATGAATAAGGCTATATAATATAACTGTAAAACATCTAAAAGTCTATGTTCAAATCAAAGGGTCCAGTGATTGTTGGATCCATCCTACAGTTGTATACATGTAGTTTGGTTGATTGATGGATGCTTATTGCTGCTAACATATTTGTTCATCATCTGTTTACAGGAACTGACATCATATTTGAACAAATACAACAAACACAAAAACATCATTTTGTGTAGTTCACCACAACTTGACTATTGGAAGACTGTTGGTTTTCATCATATAAAGACTAACTCCTCTTTTTTAAATTTCAAATGCAGCTTTGAAAACATGGGTATGTCTGAAGTATTTTCTGTATGGCTCCTGCAGTTTAACATATTGAACAGGATATGTCAATAGTCAAGAAATTCTTAATATACATAGGGTTGGTTGTTACGACATTATCCATCAACATGATCAATCCATAGTGGTTTGGAGAACTTTAATTGGCCAAAAAGTCAGTGTTTTTTTTTTTTTTTTTTTTTAAGTTAATACTAGGGTATAGGTGTTAAACATATGGCCTGTGGAACAAAACAGGCCCACTAAAGGGTCCAATCCAGCCCCTGTCATGAATTTGTAAAATGTAAAAATTACACAGAAGAAATTAACAATCAGTGGTGTCAAACCGACTTTAATTCAGGTTCCACATACAGACCAATTCGATCTGTAGTGGGTCAGACCAATCAAATACTATCATAATAACTTATAAATACTGGAAACCCAAATTTTTGTCTTTGCTTTATCGTAAAAAAGTAAAATTACATGAAAATGTTTAGATTTACAAACTATCTTTTCACAAAAATGTGAATAACCTGAATATGAACAACCTGAAATGTCTTAAGAGAAATAAGTGCAACGACTGCACTTATTTTCTTAAGACATTTCAGGTTGTTAATGTTATTCAGATTTTTAAGGAAACATGTCAACACTTTCATAATGAAATTTTACTTTTTTCTCTGTTACTGTTTTAGTGGTTTGGCCCATGTCAGATCATATTCAGCTGAATGTGGCCCCTGAATTAAAATGAGTTTGGCACCCCTGTACTGGGGTCTTAAAAACTGCTGAAGGGTTAACAGCCCTACTGGCATCAACAACTCCACAGAGCTTAAAAAAGTGGAACTCCCCATTGATCTAAGGAAGCATCTCATATATGAGGAAACATCTCTTCAAGAACCAACTGGAAGTCCAGTCGCCTTCTGACTGAGTTCTTAGTGGACCTTCAGAGGCCTGATGTTCCATCTGGGACTTGTTTCTGCTTGAATCCCCTCAGTCTGTACATGAGTCCGCTCTGTGATTGTGTTGCGACTGGGTTAGTGTCCTGCAGCCTGACCCTTTTAAAGCAGGTCCCATTCATCCCATTAGAGCTGCTCAGGCTCCAGTACACTTTACACTCCAATGGCAAGCAGTAGAGAGTAGACATCATCTAAAGACAGAAGACAGGACCAACACAGAGGAAGGCTGACAGGACAGGAAGTGGACCAAGACTCACATGGAAAGCACAGAGGAAAAAACAGGGAAAAACAGAAAGAAAAGGACACAGAGAGAAAGACAGAGAACTGCAAACTGGCACTAGTCTACTGGACTGGACTGGACTGGACTGGACTGGAACACACACCAGGCTGGAAAGGTGGAATGAGGAAGTTGGAGGCCATGTGGTTAGATTCACCAGGGTCGTCCAATGCCACTTGTTCCCCTCTGCCTCTTCACTTACCCCACCTTGGTTTCTTTTGTTTTGTTTTGTTTTTTACAGCAGCAACATTGGTTTAATAGTGGTTTCATGCGGTGCATTGGCAGGAGACAGAGCGTGCAGCATCTTGTTTCTTGGGCCAATATTGTATAAATTGGTGTGAATCCATGGGTTACGGTGACCCTCTGTGTTTGTAAGTGTAAGTAATGTATCCATTAATAAGCCAAACAGGTTGTTAATTATACCCTGAACCAGAATGACATTCAATTCATTTTCTATTTAGAGTGTTGATGTCTTTCCCTTCAATGACAAAGTCCTGCTGAGACAGGTATAGCACAAGAATGGAGAGATTGTTTTTTATAGAAGTTTATAGTTTATGATGAAGTCATTACACATCAACATCTCACTTATCTCCGACTGTATTGTACATGCTGTATGTCATTTACATCTGCCAGTTTGCACAATTACCCAGATGTTGCACATTTATGTATGGATTTATTTTTCTTTTAGTAGAAGTAAATTTTTTTTATATGGTCTTTTTCTCTTGCTTGCCATTCTTGCTACAAATCCCACTTTGTTTTGGTTGTTGTAATTTCCTAGTTAAGTTATTCTATTTAAGTGTTAAACTTGTATTTTTATACTTATCTTAAATTCTTGTGGCATTCAAAGTAGTAGGCCAAGTAAGAGCGAAACCTGCTTCTTTACTGTACATATGACAATAAATGCTTTGAATCTTGAAATGCATGACAATGTTTCCTGAAAATAAGGACATTTATGGGTAATAAGCATTAGTTCTACATATCTTTTTCAGAGAGGATACTGGTTTATCTATTGAGTATCAAACTACCACAGCTTTGACTTATTAGTCACTAATTTATCAAGTATTTCTGGATTTCCAGAGCAACTTTCTTAAAAACAATGCTTCAAAAGATATGGAAGCTGTAATACGTTACATTTATACATTAAAATATCTACTTATTTATGTTTGATATGCATTTGTTGACTTATGCATGTAAATTGCACCAACACTGTTCAAAATCAGAGAATTATATTAAATTAATTGGTTGTCTGTCAACAGTGTTAACATTTATATTTAATGTTAGGGGTAGGTATCTCTAAAATAAAATGACATAATGTGGAAAAAACGCCATGTAATTAACCCTTAAATTTCTAAAATCCACTCTTTTCATGGAGTTATGAAATGATATAAGTAGTTTGAGTGCCAGAATGATCCGAGGAGCTGTGTTGTCAATGGCTTTATGCCCCTGGTAGGTCTCCCATGGCAAACAGGTCCTGGGTGATGGGCCAGACCAAGAACAGTTCAAAAGCCCCTATGATGAATATAACATCGAGCACTGTGATGTCACCCAATATGGTGCAGCCAGGGTCCCACCCTGGAGCCAGGCCCAGGGTCAGGGCTCATATGCAAGCCGTCAAGCTGAAGAAGGAATTCTTATTGAGCCTTGTTGGCTCATTGGAACTCCCGAGGTAGCTAATGGATACCAACAGGCCAGGTGTGCCGCAGCCTGAGCGGTTGTGGAGGAAAAAACTCAGATCTGAAATTCTGGCAAATCATCTGACACCTCAGGAGGAGAAAGCAGTGTGTCACCAACACTGTTTACAGTGGAGGTGAGGAGCTGCTGGTGATTGACTGGGGATGTTGTCAGGCAGTGGAAGGAATACTTTGAGATCTCAGCTTCTGCTTTCTCCACGGAAGACGTGGCTGTAGGATTGAGGAGATGCTCAGAGGTAGACTTATCCATCATCCAAGCTGAAGTCACCGAGGTGGTTGGCAAGCTCCTAGGTCGCAGGAAACCAGGGGTGGATGAGATTCACCCCGAGTACCTTAAGTCTCTGGATGTGCAGGGACTGTCTTGGTTGACACGTCTCTGTAACATTGCATGGCGGTCGAGGACAATGCCTCTGGATTGGCAGTCCAGGGTGGTGGTGCCCCTTTTGAAGAAAAGGCTGGAGGGTGTGCTCCAACTACAGGGGGATCATACTCCTCAGCTTCGCATGGAAAGCCTATTCCAGGGTACTGGAGAGGAGGATTTGATTGATAGTCAAACCTCAGATTCAGGAGGAACAATGTGGTTTTCGTCCCAGTCGTGAACACTGAACCAGCTCTTCACTCTCCACTGGGTGCTCACTGTTCCATGGGAGTTCATCCAACCAGTTCATATGTGCTTTGTGGATTTGGAGAAGGCATTCGACCGTGTCCCTCGTATCATGTGGGGAGTGCTTTGGGAGTATGGGATGCTTGGGATCCACCCGAAGGAACTTGAGGAGGTGTCTGGGGAGAAGGAAGTCTTGGCATCCCTGCTTAGGGTGTTGCTTCCGCAACCTGGATTCAGATAAGAAGAAGAAAATGGATGGATGGATGGATGGATGGATGGATGGATGGATGGATGGATGGATGGATGGATGG
>JAPTYQ010000012.1:5850158-5870741 GCA_029814465.1 Ostorhinchus cyanosoma | reverse complement strand
TATATATATATAAACAAGAGATGAATTAAAGTGGAGAACAGGGGGACGGATGACAGAGGAGCAGCAGAGCAAACAGAGGAGTCCAAAAGAAAAGAGGCAAAGAAATAAGACAAAACATGACATCATTCAAAATGACAGGGCATGGGTACACACACACACACGCATACGCACACACACACACACTCACACGCATACACACTGTTCTGGTTCACATGGTAGACTGACACACCTCTTTCTGAGTCATACTTGAGCAGGATGGACCAATTGAAATGGACTGAATGGTGAAGCAACTGAACGGCGTGAGTGGAGGGCGGAGTCACAGTGATGACGATTTACAGACCAATGGGGAAGCTTCATTAACAACATAATGATACAGCGCTTTTACCGTTCATCCCTCTGTTTGACCCAGCTTACATCTGGATTCACAATAGGCCCCTTCAGCCCTTATAATCCAACATATGGACTGGTTTCATCTGGATCACACTGATCCTTCCAATTTATTCCACTTACAGAACCTACGTATACTACAGCTGTTCACCAAATGGGAGTACAAACCTCCAAAACCAGGAAACACAAGGCAAGAAAGAAGCTGAACGTCTGAGACAACATCACTGATAGATAATGATTCTATGACTAGAATGAACACACCGTTAGTTTTAGTATCAGTTAAACAAAGGGAAGTCCATCCCATTGTTGGTTCATTTCTACTAAAATTAAAGGACAAAGAAAGCAGCAAAAAAAAAGGTAAATTTTGCAGGAAAACCTATAGCACTGCAAAAAAAGGCCTTTTTGAAAATATAATTATAAAATATTAATTAATTAATTAATTAAAAAAAAAAATATATATATATATATATTTATATATACACACACACACACACACACACACACACATGGTCCTATGAAGATGTAAGGACTCAATAGCTATACATGCACTGGCAAAACTGCATAAAACAAAGAAATATTTCTTGAGGTTAAACAGTCACTGTGTCCTCCATACTCATCCCCCAACAATGGAGTTTGTTTTGTTATAAATATTGCTTAAAATTAGTTGTAATATCTCAGTGGGATAGTTCAAAATGAAAATTCTTGGAACAAATCAAATAATCTCAACAAGATTAAGGCCTAATTCCAAGACACCCCTTGGCCCACCCCCTTACCCCCATACCTTGGCCCTTGCACTTGGCACTTAGGGGTTGAAATATTCCCCGACAAAATGAGACAACCCTTTGAGACCTGTTGCATCATCAGCAGTCATCGATGCCACTGTAAACATGTGACAACTTTGTTTGTAAAAGAATTCACCATGTTGTCAGCACAGTAGCAGCCGCTGGTCTTTCAAAGAGGAGAAGCGCATTGTCGGCTTACATCATAAAATTTGGCAGTTTACTTATATGTAAATTCTGCCCTCTGTTCCTTTTCAAGAAAATGGTCTGTGACCCTATCCTACTAAGTAGGTGTCTTTTCCAGGGACTTGACTGGTGTTCTCTTAATGGCCAGCGGGGCTAGGCTGCTTAGACAGCTTTGGCCCATTGTGATGTGGGTGTAAGACTTAAGCATTTTTAAACAGAAGAAGCTCCTTTCAAACAGGGAAATGTTGAAATTATGTTAAACTGAAACAAGGAAATACTATGAGTGTGTTTTAGCAAATACCAACAAATGAATTGCAGTTTGTCTTTTGACTTCACTTGCAAAATCTGAGATGGGACTGAGCTGAGCTGTTAAGTGACGGTGTATATCTAAAAAAAACTTGTCAATCAAAACGGGATTCAGCCTTTTGACTGATCCTCCAATCATCCTGCATCCAGGCCAGCCCAGGCCCGCCCACAGCTCTATTCACCCCCAGAGACCCTGAGCATCTGGACAGAGGACAAAATTGTGCCATTTATCTGACCATCAAGTTTCAAGGCAATGAAAGAAACATTTCCATGCAGTCCCCTTGAAGGCTATGGACGCTCAGCTTCTACGGGCAAATACAATGACCATAGACCAGGGGTGTCCAATCCTGGTCCTCGAGGGCTGCTATCCTGCATGTTTTAGATGTTTCCCTCTTCAAGCACACTTAATTGTCTTTATCAGGCTTCTGCAGAATGTGGTGATAGACTGATCATTTGGATCAGGTATGTTGGAAAAGGGATACATCTCAAACATGCAGGACAGTGGCCCTTGAGGACCGGATCTGGACACCCCTGCCATAGACCGTATAAGAAAACGGTGCTATGGGGAATGTATGACAAGTTAACAACATCGACTCAGTCGATTTGTGATAAGTAGCTGATTCTGAATGAACTCATCTTTGAGATGAACGTGTTCCAACGGATTTGTAGTCAATGAAATGTTAACATAGCCGTACATATTTGACCATTTAATTTTTGACATTTTAGGGGAAGTTGAGCTTCCCTTGCAGCCTCTGCGTCAGCAGCTTTAACTGTCTGTTGCATGGGCTTTTGACATCTTTTTGCGGCTATCAACCACAAACTGCAGAAATGTAGTCTACTGTATAATACATTAAAATGGCATTAAATAGTCGCTCCAATGATTAAGAAGTTTACAAGGAAAATATGTACATTTGTGTGTTTCTTTCATCACACTGTTGCACTTCTTAGCTGTGTTTACCTCCGTCTTGCAGATGATTCAAACAGAATTAGGGGAGCTTTCTCATACCCCTCCGTTTGTAGTGTGGCCCTAAAAAATTTACGTTCCAAGGGCCAATCAGCCCTCACCCTTAGCCCTTCCCTTCCGACTCATCCAGAATCAGGACACCCTTAACCCTTCACGTGAAGAAGTGACTTCTCTGAGGGACTTCTCATCAGTGCTGGAGTTTCCCCCTTAGCCCCATCCAAATTGAAGGAGTAGACCTAAGGGGGAGGCCAAGGGGTGAATTGGGATTGGGCTGAAGTCTCAATAAGTAAATAAATCTAAAAAAAATTTTTTTCAAGATAAATATTACAAACTAAAGACAGTTTATCTAAGTTAGATATTCCTTTTTTGCAGTGAGCATCTGACCAACAAAATCATTTCTTCACTATTTTTCTGACATTCTTCCATTTCTTTAATGCTGATGCTGATAATAAATGACTCTGTTCATGGTGCAGGAATAAGTGGAACAATAAATAAGTCATATATGTACCTTAGGTCTATTTGTTTAATAGCAAATTGACCTACAATTTACAAAATCTGATCTGTTTGATTTTGATGCAATGTGACCTCAGTCAGATCAGATTTCAGGACACTTTTACATCACTTTAGATCAATCTTTCTCAAACTGTAGGTTGGGCCCTCTAGGGGAGGCGTGAAGGCTTCCGGAGGGGTTGCATGGGATCACTCCTGGATGTTTCCCTTCAGCTTAGAACACGTAACTGGTGGTTCTAATGTTCTAGCATTGGAGAACCCAGACTCATTTTAGGGATGTACAACAAACAAATCTACTGCCATTGTGATCTGTCACTAGACAAGACAAAGAGTTTAGGTTTGGAGAATGGACAAGTATTTTACTGGAAAAGAAAAATGTGCAATGTTTCTGTACAGATTTGTAAAGTTTACTCGTCAATGTTCTGAGATGCGCAATGCAAACAGGCTCATTGCAGCCACTGATATTAAATTATGTTCATCTTTGTTATCAAAAATTGTTTGTTGTTCTAAAAAAAGGAACTTTATTGTCAGAGTTGTAAGATAATTTCACATTTCCTATTTTTAATTGGAAAAACATTGTCTCAGGGGGCAATCTTCTTGTGTTCATTTGTATTGTTCAACCAAAAATCCAAGTTATTTTTCATTTGGACAACAAATTGTTCGAGGAGAAGCAAAAAGTATTGCTACAATACTGATGTTTCTTTCAAGAAAAGTCAGAATTGCACCACTGTTAAAATGTTGTTGGGGTTGAGGAGGGCCTGGAGATTTTTCATCCTCCAAAGGGGGGCCGACAGAAAAAGATTATGAACCACTGCTTTAGATGGAGGTTGACAAGAACTCGGCCATGGAGACAATCACAACTACTATGAAGTCATTCAAGGGAGCTAAACCTTAAACATTAGCGCTAAAATTGATCATATGAATGCAGCAGAACAATACATCCACAAATCGTTAACAGTGAAAAACAAACTGGGACCGTTGAACTGCACAATGAAAAGTTGATAAAACTAACATAATTTTACTTAAAAATAAAATTCTGCATATTTTCTGTACATCAGTACATTAATAAATTATGAACATGTCTATGTGGTTCTACATCCAACACATTCCTACTTTACTGGAGACGATGGAAGGTCTAACAACTCTTTACTTCTAAAGGAAATGGAACTTCTTCACGTTTAGCTGGTTGTGTGATGTAGTTTTGTTTAAAGACACTTTTCTGCATTTAATTAGTTATATTTAATATTTTACACGGATTGGAAGATAATTTGGGAATGCTTTTAGATGTAAAAAATATAAGTTGTAAAACATATTGCACTTCTATAAACTACAAAACATTACTACTCTTAGTGGAAAAAATAAATAAATACAGAAATAAATACATTAAAGTCCCAGCCTGGATTTAACTCAGCAAATAGTTCAGATTCTTGCATTAGATAAACATGAGTGATTCATATGTCTCAGCTGAAACAAGTTCTTTAACCTTTTAACTGATACAGTAGATTCTCACTTCTTAAACATCCATCAGTTTGACAGACGCAGAAAGACTGGACTGAGTTTAACCAATAAAGGTCATGTAGTTGGATGAGTCCACAATGACCCATCATGCCTAGTACCTACAGTATAAGCCTGTGGGGGCAGTGATTATCCATCAAGCCTAATGCCTACAGTACAAGCCTGTGAGGGCAATGATTACCCATCACAGCTACAGTATACAGTATACATTTAAACATAACATATATTTAAGATGTGAAGTGAAATGTGAAGACAAATCTACATTTTGTGCCTATATTTGTGACACTGATACTATTGTAGCTTGACTCTTTATATTTGTACTACAAAATCTATGAAGAACCTGAGATCGTCTGTAAGTGCAATTCAAAAATTCGCATTTTATCAATTCACCGAGTGTCTTATTCTTATCTAGTAATGTTGCAAACAGTGTTAATTTCGTTGACGAGACGATGACGAAAACGGTTTTGCAGCGCTTAAGACTAAATAAAAACTGACTAAAAAGAAATAGGTGATGACAAAAACTATAATGAAATCAACTGTAATTTTTGTCAATAAATAAAGATTAGAGTAAAATGGATTTGGGGAGACAGACAGGTGGGCGCGCACTGCACGCATGCACGTGCACGTTCTTTTCTAGCTCCCTGAGCACATTCTCTTGGTGCTTTCATAAATGTGCAACAATGGCAAACACCGGTCATCAGCGCAGAGATGATGTATGGATTCATTTCCATTACGACAAAAAAGGAGACAAGACTAAATGTGGGGTTGAATCATGTGGATACATGCTTGCGGGAAAAACACCACCAATCTAAAACGGCATCTGCAAATCACTCATCCCGATATTCATGCAAAGGTAAGCTCACCATTTTGCTAGCTAACGGTAGTGCGAGCTAGGCTCTAGCCTCTCAGAGTAAATTAAGATGGAACACAAGAATAAGTAACTGTGAATGTGTTTGGTGTTTATGTAAAAATGACTTATATGTGTTTGTAGTGGAGTTTCTCCTGTTTAATTTGATGTGCAATACAACTATATTGCTACATAATTAGCGGAGCATTGTATGTCTTTTGCTGCGGCGAATCTGAGTCCCCCAATTGGAGGACCTAGGGGTTTCACAGATTAAAATGCTATTTTTTTGTTATTATTATTTATAATTGAAGTGCTGACACTTTTAGTGTACTAAATGTACTATTTATTCGACTAAAATCTCAGACATTTAGTCAACTAAAACTAGACTAAAACTAAAACGATTCAGAAGACTAAAATGTGACTAAAACTAAAATGACATTTTCATCAAAAGACTAAGACTAAATCAAAATTTGATGACAAAATTAACACTGGTTGCAAACTACGAACAAATCCTTTTTAGGAAACGCCATTAGGCCAGAGCTTTTGTTTCAGATCTGTGCTGAATTCATCTGAGATGGAGAACAGAGGAAATGTTCCAGTTCATGTGTCTTTCATCAGTCTGTTAAGCGTGGCAGCGCTACCGTACGTCCAACGTTCTGCTCTGTGTTGTTCTCTTCCTGACATTTCTGGAGATGAAATATTCATAGAGAACGTTTCTGCCATTAAACATTGATAGTGAGTGTTGTGGGGCTACAGTTTCATTCCAGTCAAAGTTGGTCATTAATGTGGGTTCTTTCCTTGTCATCAAATCAGTTGTTAATGTTGCAGCATTTTATTTGATGAAAATTAATGAGTTTCATTAGTCATTATGTTAGTTTGGATTTTCAATGCAAGGATCTACCATCCAATCCTTTAGCGTCAGTGATTCAATCCGTATCCATCTTTATTCATGCAGTTAGATTTAGAGCAGAGGTTTTGCTTTTGACGTAAGGCCTGTTTACGTGAGAGTTTTTATTCCTGTTTAATTCCGAATAAAGGTTAATTCCGCTTTAAGATGACCATGTCAACACCTAATTCCGGTTGAAAATGACTATTCCATATTAAAATTTATTCCGAATAAAGTCACTGGTTAATTCCACTCTTAATTCAGAATTAAATAATTCCTCGGACATGTAAACAGTTCATTCCGCTTTAACATTATTCTGGTCATTCTGCGCATGCTCCTTGTCATGTCCTGTCTTGATGACGCACATATTCAACGCAGCTGTAGTGAGCTCTTCTGCTGGCATCTTTGGCTCTAACATCCTACTCTTCTTCTTTTGATCAAAATGAATTAGTATGTTGATTCAGATGAGCTGCTGCTTCATAATTATTACAAAAATAAATGCAAAACTCACATGTAGTATCCTGTCTTCCATGTTGCTAGTTGAAAGGAAAAGAAACAGGAATTGTACTTGATTGTTTTCTTCCGGTAGACATCACAACGTCATGTCTGTCTTTCATTCCAGTCAGAACGCTCTGTACCTCCAGCTCTCAAAGCGGAATTAACAAAAGCATTTCCATTTAAACACGAAGGAAACTGCTTTAATTCCAAATTATTTTATTCAGAATAAATAATTCCAAATTAAAAACACATCATGTAAATGTAGCCAGTGTTCATTAGCAGGTTTACTGGATGAATAAACATGGCTGTTTTTTTTGTTTGTTTGCTTTTTGTTTTTCTTTTTTTTTTTTAACTTCAGAACAGCAATAAATCTGGTTTTAAGGAGGGTTCAGTACTTTGGGAAACTTTTCACACACTCCTGCAGACACATCTTCAAGCATTTGCAGACAGGACTTGTAACCCCACAACTTATGAAACATTCATGAGATTTAAAGGAGACATATCATGCAAAATCCACTTTTTTTAGCCCTTAAATACATGTTTTTGTGTGCAGAAAATGTAAATTTATTCTCTCCTGGTGCTGTGTATATATCTTTATATTCTTTTCAGGTCATATTTTTCAGTCTGTTTAGGTTCCTCTATTCGCAATTACGTTTTCTTGTCTATTACGTCACAGTATTTGCTGTGGGTCTGCTCTGTAAATAAGGTCATGGACTTCCGGGTAACTTGTTTCATGAATCTGCCATTGTTTTTCTTGCAGTGATTTTTCAGTCCAAGTTCAGTTATGCCGAAGTTGCAAGTGAGTTGCAACTCACACAATTCCTTACATTGCCCCCAGCATCAGAGCGTCTTCGAAGCGCTTGGTCGACTTGAGGATGAGTGCTTCAGCAACCTCCGCCAGTATCAAGAGGGATTGGCCGAATGACTTCGTCTGATTGAGAGATCAGTTCCTTCTCTAACCCTAACCTTAACCCTAACCAACACAAAATAAGATATACTTAAATTATTGCACATTTTTAACTGTGTATAGCGAGTATGAGTATCATTTTGTGGGTGTTAAATAGTATCAAATGTATGGACACTATGGTTAAACTACACTCATATTGTAGGTAGTTGGTATGGATGGAGAGGGTGTAAATACGGTATAATAACACACCACTGCGATGCATTAATTCGAAGGCATGGTTCTGCAGGTTCGTCGTCTTCATTCTCCTGCTCTGGGTCAGACTCTGGCTTGAACATGTAAGGCTGGATGGACAAGTCTTCCGTTGCTGACATCTATAATAAGCCAGGCAATAAAAAGTTTCTCTACCGGTAGCTGCTATCAAACTATAAAAATGGCTGAATGGGTTGGAGTGGAACGCTCTGTGACCAGCAGGGGGGCAGGACGTGAAATGTCTCATTCATATTTAAAGGGACCTCCCCAAAACGAGTTGCTCTAAAGATGTGCCTCAGAACAGGGGTTAACGAGGGGGCTGTGGAGCTACAATAACGAGGAATTCAGACCAAACCATTGCAGTTGTACTTTACATAGACCATAAGTGAATGATTTACATGTGAAAACTATTTAAAAGCATGATGTGTCCCTTTTAACACTTTCCGTAACACTGTTACACACACCTGCTGTTACACACACTTGCTGCTATCCAGCTGTAATACCCTGAGCCTCATTTCCCAGACTCATCTGCTTCTAACACCACCTATCCTGTTCTCCCTCTACTGTACATTATTCTCCTTCCCTCTGGGATTTATTTCCTTTCCACTCTCTCATGTCGCCCATTTCCCTAAAGGACTGGGATTATTAATTACATCTCTACAAAAGAAGAAAGAACAGAGGGTCCATGTGAAACTTGTATTAGATCTGTCTGTGTTCACTCTGACCCAGATACAGCACAGGATTGGCTGCTGCTAGTATGTCTTCTCATAAGTGTGTGTGTTCAAACTTATATGAAGAGCAGTTATTCATGAAATGTCAAACATATGCATATATGCAGACTTATGTTTGTGGATGTGTGTGGTGAAACATATGTGAGGTTATGATCCTCTTATCCACATCATGTTGCTGACTGTTGACCACATACTGACAACAAAGATTAACAGCACAACATAGAAAATGACTTTGTTTACTCACCTCGAGGTGACGAGGATTTATGCATCTACATGTGACTTGCATTGTCCTCAACAGCAGCTCCATCCATTATGTGACTGAGCTAACGGAAAGATTAGTTCCATTTATGCTAACTATGAGAACGGTTTTAAAAGCCTAGTCTGGCCTAAAATGGACCTGACATATGACTGGTATTATCAAAATTAAACGGCTGACCTTAACATTTCGATATGTTTTGTGGGACTGAAAGTGTACCTGTGCTGGTTATGTTTACCATATTAACTGTAGTTTGTGTTTTACTTATAAGTAACAGAGGCACAAATTCAGTAAAAGTCCCCATAAATGCCATTGGCTGTAAGTGACATACCATCGTTGATTCCTGGTGATAAGTACGAGAAAAACTAGTATCAGTTAGTGAGACAAATTGAGTTAAAGTACGTGTTGGTGTTTGTGTGAGTAAACTAGTATCAAGGCTCATTGATGCTCGCTTTACGCACGTAAATATGTATGTCCCTTTCTAACATTGTAAAGCATCACTGCCTTCATACTTCCATGTGTCCAGTGCATTGGAATGAGTGTTTCTCAATCAATCCACCAGAGGGCACCACTCATAATGACCATACTAGCCAAATACTACAAAGAAGAGTAAAATATTTTTAGAAGAAAAAAGTCAATAATAACAAACCTGACCACGACAGAGCAGGTTTTACTAATGTGGATACTAATGCTGATATTGAGAAGTGTAGTTGCCATAAATATATAGTTTTTCACTAATTCATACAGTCGCTCTTTGAAAAGTTCCACTATTTCTGGAAATTATTCCCTTCAAATCTCACCACTGCCTCCATGGTTCCTGGTGGTACTGCTCTATATTCTCCATCTGGTATGCAGCCGCAAGCTCCCAGAAGCTCCTTGCTTGTGCTACAGTGCTGATCTGTTCAGCCAGTTTGGGAGTCCAGGCCCGTCTGTGAACATGACCATTCTGTCAGGGGCAGTAAAAGCATGGGACAGACACAAAAACAGATATGTCCAGTTGAAAAGCTCTGTTCCAATGCAGACGTCCTCTGGATGACCAGAGTAAACACGTCCCATATAAGCTGACATGATGGACATGGTCAAAGCAGTAGTTTAAAGCCTAAATGCTGTAGCTTTGCTTAAATACGTATTTTTATTTAAAAGGTGCAAACCAGGGGTGTCAAACTCATTTTAGTTAGGGGCTATATATAGCCTAATATAATCTCAAATGGGCCAGACCAGAAAACAATGACATAATAACCTATAAATAATGTCAACTTCAAAATGTTATCTATGAATTTGAGTGAAAAAAAAATTAAATTACATATGACAATGTTTATATCTACAAACTACCTTTTAAAAATGTGAACATGAACAACCTATTATTCTTCTTCAGCAAAATAAGTTTAATTTTAACAATATTATGCCTCAGTTTATCATTTAAAGGACAGTTTGTAAATGTAAACATTTTAATGTAATTTTATTTATTTTATTAATACTAAAACAAAAAGAAAATATGGAGTTGTCATTATGTATAACAGTAGGTTATTGTGATAGCAACACTAAACTAAAATCCTGTTGGTGCTCCTGTTTGGTGGGCCAGTTTTGGCCAGCAGGCCGTATGTTTCACACCCTTGGCGTAGGCCATACCTGTTCACTCCTGTGAGGAACTCAGACTCCTTTTGCATCCACTGATTTCCAGTCTGGTTGTGTCTTTTCTACATTTTCATGCTTGTTACATTTCAGATGCCATTTTGTCTCATTGCATTTCTTACAATGTTTTCTTTTTATCGTTGTGTTGCATCTTACTCAATAATACTTCTTTGATGAATAATTTAATACATCAATCTCATTTTATCTACTTAAATTGGGACCAAAAATCTGTTTCTAAACAGGAAAGAAGTAGTAATTAGACATCTATTTTGATCATTTGTGTTACTGTCTGATATCAACATTTTCATTATGATAGGAGTTTTGGTAGGATTGCCTATTAACACCACTAAATTTAGTAATAGTGAAATCCTAAAAGCATAGCATGTGAGGCAACTCCATGATGATAATGATCAGCCTAGTCTTCTCAAGAACCTCCTTCATACATGTCCAGGACAGGGGTCTGGAGTCCCTGACTGATGTATTTGTGTGGAACAGCTACTTCTAGAGCCACTGCTGAAAACTGCAGGAAGAGCCAACAGACAAGTGCAAAATCCACTGGCTGTATCATTACTCTCATACAAGCTTCTGTCTGTCAAAGCATCCAGTGCTTCCTGATGGTTCACTGAATGGAACTGTGAGGAAATAATGTGGAAGTATATTTACAGTTACATCCATCATGTGTAGTATAGTGTCTGTCACTAACAGCTGACTCTGAATGCATGACTCACCTCATCAGGTTCACACTGACCTGGAATGAACAGATCTCGTCTATGTGAATATGGGTCAAAAGTCCTCTGAGTGTTATTGAGATGTTCTTTGTGTGTCTTTAAGACTACCACCAGTTTTCCCTCTTATTTTGGCCAAATGAAGCCCCTCCTTCATCATCTCCTTGGCTTTCTTTGTTCCTCTTCTAATTACAGCCTCCATATTTGGACACTTAGTGCAAACAAGAGATTGGGGCTGACATGCACATGCAGACCAGTTGATATTCACACACACACTCACACTCACACACACACACACACACGCACACGCACACACACACACACACACACATTTTCATATGTGTGTTCTTGGCAGTTCTGTAATTAGAAAGTAGAAATGAACACACGTGTCCTGAGATAAAATGCCACCAACAACAAAGGCTTGTGGAAGTCCTGTTCTGCTCTCAGACAGACATCCAGACTGAGTAAAGAGGGGATTTGGCCACGAGTGCCTGCTCCTGCATATTTTACAACTTGTCCTGCAACCATCTGCTGCCTTTCACATGCACTCATGCACACACATACACACACTAGAGGATAGAATCCAGAACAGTCAGGTTAGTCTTCCAGGATTATGCCTCTATTAGCAGCTATAACACAAGCTAATGTGTAAATTCAAACACATACTGGAATCATCCAGTAGACACTGGACACTAGGGATGTGTGATGTAATCAGATTACACTGAGGCCTATCTTCTTTAGTTTTTAGGAAGATTCATGAAGTTTACATCATAAATACTTGACACCAGTGTAGTCATTACTTCATGAGATTTTTTAAACAAATGTATTTCTGCCAGCTCATAATATTTTGTTAGAGTGAATCAATACAGATTTCAGAGAATCTAGTGCTAATGTAGTCCACTTCATCTTGCAGGGGTTTGTGTGATGTGATTTGATGATGGTCATTATGAAACTGTGGGTATGTAATGGAAATGCAATCCATAAATATTCAGTAATTAGTTGACTTGAAATTTCTACTCAAAAATGCATTTTAAGAATGTTCTCATAAACTGATTAAAAATAAATAAGTTAGGATGCATTATGTCCCCAGTAGGTGACGATGTAGACCACATACATATGGGTCTAAATAAAAGAGTATAGAAGAGGCAGAACTTACTGTTTTCCATCTAATAAACAAGTAATTTTGTTTGAGACAGAATAATAACTCCATTTCA
This sequence comes from Ostorhinchus cyanosoma, assembly GCA_029814465.1. NCBI lineage: Eukaryota > Metazoa > Chordata > Actinopteri > Kurtiformes > Apogonidae > Ostorhinchus > Ostorhinchus cyanosoma. Next base: position 5,858,149 of record JAPTYQ010000012.1, on the reverse strand, counting down.
TCAACACATCACACCATCTGCTATAACAGATTATTATTTGTATAATTTATTCATTTATTTTACACTATCAGAATTTTTGGAAGATGTAGGAAAAGGTGATAAATCCTCTGAACTAAATGTTTTCTTTGTGAGAATGTATATGTATACTCTGTGTGCAAAACCAACCTCCAGTAGTGGAACTGAAATATGATTATAGAAACACACCTATTGCGCCAAATATTACAGAGATATGTTGATTTACTGCAGAGTTTCTCAAACTTCGGTGCGGGCAATGTAAACGGGATCATTGCAGCCACTGACACTGTTACAATGGTCACCTTTGTTACCACAATTCGTTTGCTGTTCTAAAAAATTAACTTTATTGTCATAGTTGTAAAATAATTGCGCATTTCCTATTTTTATTTAGAAAAATATTGTCCCAGGGAGCAGTTTTGTTGAGTTTATTTGTATTGCTCAAGCAAAAAAAAAAAAGTTTTTATTTTTACAAATTATACAAAAAAAATACAAATTATTAAAGGAAAAGCAAAAGGTTTTGTCACAGTATTGATGTTTTTTTCAATAAAAGTCAGAATTGCACCGCTGTTACAATGTTGTTGGGGTTGAGGGGGACCTGGAGATTTTTCATCCTCCAAAGGGGAGCCTGAGAGAAAAAGATTGAGAACCACTGATTTACTGTAATCAGGACAGATGGACAGAGAGACAGTCCCTTAATTAGAGCTGCACCATCTAATAATGTTATTATCAGATCACTGACCGCTACCTTACACAAAAGGGAACAAGCAATGGCAAGCGTTATTCAACACACATCTAACACACATCTCAACCACCACCAATTACAATAAAACCTTAACTATATTGATATGGAGTTCAGTACAAATACATATGCAGCGATCTGCCACGGCCGGTCGGCGCCGGTCGGCCCCGCCCGGCACACAGAGATTCCGACCACCACTAAGATGACAAAGTGCCTTTTCCGACCGGCACTAATTAAAAAAAAAAAAAATCTTTTGTTAAATAAATAAACCGCGAGTAACAGCGCGACGAGCTCCGTCCCGCGAGCCCCTGTTGAAGAGGGAGCGTGTCGGGCTCGTTCGCGAGGCTTCTACCCCCCCCCGGTCCAACTGCAACCACAGTGCGAAAAGTGCCCTATTGCCACCTGCAAAATCCTGCCGGCACTCAAGTCGTCCTGGACAGGACCCTGCATATGTGCACATGTCTCTGAATGTCCAGAGACAGGCTGGCACCTGAGATGACCTTTTTCCCCAATCATAGATGACTGTCTGTCATTAAAAAAAACCTGCTGCGTTTCTAGTTGTTCTCCTGTAACCTTTCTGCTCAGTGTAGTGTAGTATTTCAGCTAGTAGGATGAGATAAATGCAGTTTGGAAAGAGCTTTGATTCTATTTTAGATCATAATTTAATAAGAGAATCCTGTGATGCACATCTGATAGAGCAGAAATAGATTGTTTTCCCCTCTCAGAGGCATTTGGACCTGGATCAGTAAAGTCAGTGCATTTGTTACATTTTCATTTGCAGTGACTACACTTACATATTTTGGCAGTGAATGTCATAAATTCATCTTTTCAGCCAATCAAAACAAAAAAAAATGAGAATGTTTTTGATTACATGTTTGTGGTCCAGTGCCCTTTAAACAAGCTGGTGACCTTTGACAGATGATGACATTAAATAATGGTTTGAACAACAGAATTTGTTCATCCAACAATAAAACCCATGTACAACTCGATCAGGTTGCGTCATCTTCTCTGGCTTTGATTGTAAACCATGTAATAAAAGGAGTGTGCTGAAACAACAAGACAGAACCAGAGAGTCAAAGTTAACTTAAATGTTGGGGAAATCACTTTGTTGGATTTAAAAAACAAACAAACAAACAAACAAACAAACAAACAAAAAAAAACACTAAAAACATTACTCTGGTTTAATTTCTTCCTTTAGCCTTTAAAAAAAAAACCTAACAAACAAGTCTAACATTTGCTGTTGCCTGGTAAGATTTGAAGGTTATTATGACTGAAAATAGGGGCTAAAACTGAAATTAGTACTGAAGAAATAATTTGAATAAAACAATGGCTATTTTCAAAAACACAAAAACTAAATAACTACAAAGCACAATACAACATGAACTAAAATCCAATAGAAGTGGTAATAAAATCAACTTTTAACTTAGGTATAGGATAAATGTTAACCCTATTTATTTATTAAACGCACAGGACATTTGGTCTAACCATCTATGTTTGACCTATCCAACGCACACAGCACCTAGCATCGGTATTAGCGCTTAGCATATTAGCAGCTGTCAACTGCCATTGACGAAGCTTGCAGACCATTTCCAGATCTTAATGAATACCTTCATGAAGAACACTGACAAGAGAATCAACTCTGCTACACTAGTTTTTGATGGTGGGGGAAACTGAGGGACCAAGACAAACCTAAACAACCAGTTGTTAATCACTAATTACTAAAGCATTAAGTGATATTAAAAGTTAATTGCATACAAGAATCTTTTGTCTTTGTACAATAAGGGGGCCTTCGTTCAGCTTCTGCAAATCAACATCTTCTTCACAATATCTGTAAAACAGAAGCTATGCAATTCCCCAAATACAAATACAACTGCCTATGCATATAACCACCTAAAATTCAACTGTAACCAAACAGCAAAGCATTCTGTCAGTCTCCGCTAACCTGACCAGACTGCAGTTGTTTTCTGTTGGTGGGGGTGCAGCGGTGCAGTGCTGTGGACAGTGGATGGTTCGCGGACGGCGTGGAAGAGCTGTGAAAGACAAAGCCACGACAGAGAAAACAGGTAACAGCATGTCCAGTGGACTAAGGGCTGATGGGAGAGAGGCAGGGGGGCGGGGACGCTGGATGGGGCCCTACCTCCCGTGATCATTGAACTTATAAAGTAAGCCACCATGGTGGGTGGTCGTGGTCGGTGGAGGTGGTTGGGTTTAAGGGACACACAGAACATGCTGGAAACTCTGTACCTTTCAATGTGCCTTCAGAGAGGGCCCAACTCACCCCCGGAACCATTAAATCTAGAGGAACGAGACCGAGTTAGTCAGAGAGAAGCAGAAGAAAGCAAGGAAGGAGGGAAGGAAGGAAGGAAGGATGGATGAGAGTTAGAATTAAAGGAGTCAAAAAGAGAGAAAGAGGGAAAGAGGGATGGAGTAAGGCCAGAAGAAGCGATGAAAGATTCAGCTGGTTTGTGTTCCTACTTTTGTCTTTCCAGTGATTCTGAGTCCATTTCTGTCAATTAACTGCTTGGTTTCCTAACCACCACAAAACCATTTAATGTTTTTAAATCAACGCACACATTTAAAACCATCCTACAAAACATATTCCATTGAGATTCCCACCTTTAAGCACCATTACTTGGCTTTTCCTTTGCAACATTCATTTGTCTTCCAGTGTATGTTTGTGTAAAAACATAACAAAAACAAAAAAAAAACATTCCTGGCATGAAAAAAACTACAAAGCCAGGTAAAACAAACTTTATTAACCAAGAGAATCAAAAAAGGAAAATCAAAAACAAGAAAGCAAATGTCAAAACATGAAGACTTCCAAAAAGAAGCTGTGATGTGACAGATGTGAGTCAGTGTGCGATGCTTTGACAGGGGTTCCATGGATCACATAACTTGGGCACATCCCTCTTGAAAAGGGAATATCCATTTCATCTGTATTTCTCAAGAGAAGGACAGAAACATTCTCATCAGCCAGTAAAATGATCATATAGAAAGAAACTAAAAAGGATATTTTTCTGCCTCTAAAAAAAGTGTCCACTGCTCCATGAACAAATGAAAAAAAGAAAAGAAGAGATTCATTGAAATTCAATAAAATGCTTTAAAAACCAGGACTAAATTCTCAAGAAGTCTAATGCTAGCAAATGCTAGCACTTGTTTTGTCGGGTGTAGGAGGCAGTGGAAAAAAAAAAAAAAAAAAAAACAAGCATTGTGTCACAACTCCCCTACAGCCGGAGGGGGGGGGGTCACCCAAACAGAACTCAGGTCTGGGCTAAAGGACTAAACTAAGGGCTTACCCTTAATCATTTTATGCAGATTTGGTTCTACCCTGCCCCTGCGGCTGTAGTAATCCACATGCAGAAGAGGGTAAGGGAGGGGGGTCATTTCCTTTATCAATCAAAACAAAGAAAATAAAATCACCTCAACCCCCCCCCTCCCTCTAGCTCTAAACCCAACACCATGCAAGCCCCGACTGTCAGCACTCACTGGGCATGCTCCTGAGGAACCCCCCAAGCACGACGCCAGCGGTAGACCAGGCAAGGTAAGGGGGGGGGGGGGCTAACCCTAGTGATCAGCTGTCCTAGCTCTGCAAATCCACTGATTATGGAAGCTTTTTTCAACACCAGTCGTCAACGATTCAATGTAGGATGTGAATAAAAACCTCCACAATCTGTAGCAGAGTTTACACGAGAGAACAGGTGACCACCGGACTACATCAACAACTACACCGAGAGGGCTGATGACTGAGGGTCAGTATGGAGGTGAGAGGGAGGGGGAGTTTGTGGGGGTTCTACCGTAGCAGCTACCATTGGTTCTATCTCACTAATTGCGTTCTTCCGAACTCGGCCAAACCAAATTAAAAAGCAAAAAAGGAAATAAAGCTCAAGCTCAATTCAAGCAGGACTCAGAAAGATGTGGAAAGACTACCGACCAGCCAGCTCCTTCTCCTTACTCCGTCTCTTTTTCTCCATGCGTTTCAGTCTCTTCTCCTCCCTGCGTTTGGCCTCCTCGGCCTCCTGGTGGCGCCGGCACTTGTGGAAGTTCTCAACCACCACACCCACGAACATGTTGAGCACAAAGAAGGCCACGATCAGCAGGAAGGAGATGAAGTAGAGCAGCATCCATGGATTGTAGTTCATAATGGGCTGAAATAGACACAGCGTTACATTGACATGGATGTGTGTCTCAGGTCAGTCCGTTGTGTCTGTTTAATAGACGTTTTTCACAACTTCCATATATTTGACTGGAAATATGCAATCGTCATGGAATTCTACTTCCTCACCTATCACGGCAACTACGGCACAAGAAAAGAACAAGAGTTTTTGTAGTATTTCAGGTTGCTGTTGTTATGCCAAAAAGCAGCTGTATCTGTCTTAATTTTTTTCTTGTGGACAGTGTGGTTAGGTGGAAATGGATTCAAGCAATCCAGTGGAATGACGGACCAAAGTTTCTGATTAAAATAGGACAGTACATATGTCTGCAGCCGACATTTCACATCTGAAGATTATGTGCTGGGAATCACTGTTTGCCTAGCCTTTTCTCATGGAACAGCTTCAGTCCTTTTCAGAAAACGTCAGTTGGTACTATCTTTGGGATATCATATCAGCAAAACAGCAATGAAGGCTGCAAAACTCAACCACAATTATGCAACACCTTTTCTGTGACGATTACATATTTCTGGCAAGTGTGAAAAAAGTTAATCCTGTTACCTGTTGGTCAACTCCTACTGCATCTAATCCATCATACATTATATCCACCCAGCCATCTTTGGATGCCAGAACAAACAGAGACATCAAGGCCTGACAAAGAGAGAACCAAAGTCAGAAAACTCAAAGAATTACATCTGCACTTTCAGGTTGATCCTAACTTTCAATAACTATGTTTACATTCACATAATATCCCAAAATTCCTAAAAAGACAATATTCATACTAAGCTATCTTCATAAAACTATTTCATTGATATTCCTGTTTACAAATGCAGGCATGTACATTCTGATTAATGCTGCTGTAACATCTTTATCATATCATGTATGGAAAAGTGTGTGCCACTTGATTCTATGAGTCAAACAAAATGCTCTTCAATTTCAGTCATGCAAAGGCAGCCTCAGCCGTTCCTCCAATCATCATCTTCAAAAGCTTGTTGTTGTAATGTTAGGCCATGTCCAAAACCTGTTCATATCGAAGTATTTCTTCCCATTTAAAAGTAGGTGTGATTTAACCCTTCTGAACCCTAAACTGTTTCCTACTTGAGTTGTGTACATAGTTTGATAAGTGGCTACTGTGATGTCACCCTTTGGTTTCTGAGCTGCTGTTGTGGTGTTTGGGTTTGGAACATTGCCAACTTGGCTCTTGGAACGATGATTTGGGTAAAAGGTAGAGGTGGGGGAATGCAATGGGTGAAAGGTAAACTAAATGCTCAGTTTTAGTCTTATTAATACATAGAAGCTCTAAAAATTCAACTTAACAGTCAATAAAGTTGTCAAACTGGCCTCTCAACGAAAGATGTGATTCTGTAAGCTCTGAATGTTATTCATTCATTCATTTTCTGAAACACCAAGGGCCTGATTTACTAAGCTTGCAAATAACGGGTGCAAATGTGCTTGCTCGCACTAAAAAAATGTGCGTGCTATTGATTTGCGTGTCACAGCTGATCAACTAAGATTGCCTGTGCAAATGCCAAAAGGGGCAAAGTCTTGGAGACCGCCCTATTTAAATGTAGATTTTGGGTGTGCTACTGGCTGTCGTCATGGAAACAGTATGCTGTGATAAAAACTGCTCTGGGATACGCCAGCACTCATGAATATGAAGTTGCTTTTATTCCACACAGAGGGGTGAATAGGTATTTCTCTACTGTTTATCAGTGGTGAAGTGTGTTATTAGTGAAACAAGTACCTTTTCTCTGTTTGTCACTCTCTTTGGTGAATGAAAACTTTTAAGCCTGTGGGCATGAGAGAAAACCCTCTGCATCAGTGCTTATATAGAAGGTTCAGGAGTCCAGTCACAACACCAGCGCTGTTTGTCTGTATGTGTGTGTGTGTGTGTGTGTGTGTGTAGTGTTAGAACCCATCCTGTTTGGTTTCCCCCCGTGCACACGCATGAGAGCGAGAGAGCAAGAGAGAGAGAAAGAGAGAGAGAGAGAGAGAGAGAGAGAGAGAGAGAGAGAGAGAGAGAAACACTTCTCAGGAATCGGGTCCTGGCTTAACAGTGATGTGCCACTGGTGGAACCGGGTGTGGGGGCAGGCCGATAAAGTCTCAATTTTTTTCTTTCCATCATTCCAAAAATGTGTGATGTGATCTGAACGGATTCATTCTCTGTGTTTCCTTTGGTTGGGCCTATGCCACCTCCTCGCCATAACTGCAGCCAGTTTTGCATGAAGCTGTGTCAGTTAAAACCTACCTTTAAGATGCCCTAAACATAGATGCAAAATCAGCCACCACCGCCACCATCAGTTTCAGGTTCGGTAAATCACACTGTGCGCACTAAATAAACATTTGCATCTTCTCCTCCCAATAATTATGCGCATTCTGGCAGAAATGCCCATAAGGGCATATTCATCAATGCAAGCATGCTAAATGGGTTGCGTGAGCTATTTTGGCATTTGAGAGGCGTAACCCTCATTGTCTCCTGTTAGTAGATAAGCTTCAATGCCTTTTTGTGTGTGCAGTGAAGTTTGTGCATGTTTTTACACATGCAAACCTTTAGTAAATCAGGCCCCAAGTATCTTAGTGGTCTTTTCCCAGCTACCAATATGTGAAGACAGAATCCACCCAGGACGTGCCACTGGTCCATCACAGGGTTAACAAACAGACGAACAATATTCACTCTCATATTTACAACTACAGCAAAATTTGATTGACCACATTTTTATTAATGGAGTAATAATTTAAAGATGGGCAAGAACACTTATTAGACAGTCCAAATAAAATAAATGAGTACAGAATATAGTCATCACTATTACCAAATAGAAAGAATTTCAGGGTAAGAGTCTGGAAGTGAAGGCTATTGACTCCCATATTTCACACTTCATGACATCACATTTGTACCACCTTCATTAGGCCTTTGTGCAAAATTGAGCCCAAACAGAATACCGTATTAGCCCGAATATAAGACGGTGTTTTTTACATTGAAATAAGACTGAAAAAGTGGGGGTTGTCTTACATTCAGGGTCTAGACATTCTGTCCCTTGAAACAGACTCAGCTTGGATGCAGACTCGCTCCTGTTGCTTCAAACGGAGG
>JAPTYQ010000012.1:5833599-5844205 GCA_029814465.1 Ostorhinchus cyanosoma | reverse complement strand
ATTATTATTATTATTATTATTATTATTATTATTATTATTATTATTATTATTATTATTATTATTATTATTATTATCATAAAACCATAACACTCATTATTTATACATATCTATCCACTTTCTGAGCTCCAAACACTTGTTGGCTCACAGAGAAATGAACTGAAAACATCCCTCTGTCACTGTCAGGGCTAACTCACTGCTTTCTTTCATTTCCTTTCTTTCATAGTCATGGAAGGAACTAATTAAAACAATTGACCAATGAGGATGTTTAATTAGTGCCAGCATGGCAGTGAATACAGCACTGACAGGTAAAATAAAAACCCAGATCCTACTGGGTTTCTACACATTTTTTTAATTCTAAATTCTATACTTTATCACATTGAACAGTTGGGAAAAAATATACACAGCAATAACATAATAACAGTGGGCTACTTGTTAGGTAATGAATAGGTGATAAGTAATGTAAGTGGTAATGTAGCACAAAATTAATTTTTAAAAAAATGGTAATGACCATATATTATAATGCATTGTTTGTGTTCCAAAGTTTGTCTTGTTTTGTCTTTGGTTTGTTGTGTTTGATATCAATTAATCAAGGGAGTAAAATGCAAAACAACCTGTTTCCACTTAAATATCATAGTAATATTAGATTAAACCAAACAAAACATAAAGAGGTAAGAGTCAATCAGCATAATTTGTCATGACTTCAAATTGTTCAGCTGCAGACAATTACAAAAAGGAGCAAAGAACAGCAGGAACTCAGCAGAGGAAGTCAGCAGACAGGAGAAAATGTCACTCAACATATTTGTGTGACAGCAGAAGAAAAGCCTGGCAGGTCCAGTCTATAGACCTGTTCACACGGGACTACTTTAACCTGGGGACATACAGGGATTGGAAAATTAACCCCAACATCTGTGTTAAATGTGGCACATTCACATGGGATAGGAAAAACCTGTTATTACTGTTAAAACCGGCTATTCAATTTAGTAACATTATTCCCTAGATCTGATGTAAACTACAGACTCACCATTGACAGATTATAGTGAAAGGGATCAGAACTGCAGCTTTCCAAAACACTTAAAACTTTAATTTAGCATCAGTAGCTCAGCCCCATCCATCCTCAACCAGGGAACAGGCTTTGCTTTACTTTATAGTCTATTTGACAGGGATATTGTACAATCACATGATTGCACCAGAGTTAGCTAAAAGCTAATTTGAATCTGCAGTCTCTGGGGAGGTAAACAGACAAAAACAAAAACAGGTCATTACATAAAACAGTTGACAAACTATTTAAAAATGAAATACAGATACTGATATGATAATATTATATAACATTAAAAATGCATTAGTAACAATGTAGTCTAAATAACCGGATAAAACATATAATCTGTACAAAGCAAGTCAATATAAAGTTAGTGTTCAGGCCAAGTACCATTAAAAGGCCCTACTTTAGTTATAGCAGGATCTTTAAAGATCAAGCCCTGAGTGAGGTTCATGCAAAAAAATAAGTGGGCTACAGCACCTAATTAGGGTTACAGTTTTGTGTGGATTTTAGCTAAAGTTTTTATTGTTTTTTAAACAGTGCAAAGCTGCCAGACCCTCTGATACCTGCGGGAAGGGAATTTCACTTCCCCATCACTAAACCCCCACCTTTAAGCTCAGGCTGAATAAATATGGGGGGGGGGGGGTCACATTTGGTCAAATCCTACTAAATCACAAAGATGCTGAAATCACACTTAATAATTATGACCTGAGTCTGTGTTTGCTGTAATAAGGTGGGTCATTTTTGCTGAATTGTAATTTACAAATTATTGAATGGCAGAATCACACAGGAATAAGACAACCTCCATAATTATTACGATTATACAAAATAATAAGTACTGGGGTCCACACGCAGTACTAGTCTCATACAAACAGGTCTTCAGTGTTCTAAGTCTGATGAGTGTATTTTCAATGCCAAGCACCCTGATAGCTCACGTTTAGATAGCCAACACCAGTATTAGCTATTAGACCAGGGGTGTCAAACTCATTTTAGTTCAGGGGCCACACACAGCCTGATATGATCTCACCTGGGCTGGACCAGTAATATAATAACAGTGAAAAAAGTAAAATTAGATCTACAAACTATCCTTTAAAATTTTGAATAACCTGAGCAACCCAGAATTTCTTGAAGAAAAAAGGAACAATTTTAATATTATCATCTACACATGGATTTCAACTTACAGATCACAGTGAAACTACAAATACACAAATAATTTAATGACAAAAAAAATATTCGCAAATTGCACAATTTCAGACACTTCATATTCATATTTGTTCAGGTTAATCCCATTTTTGTGAATGTAATTTAACCTTTTTTACAATAAAAATTACACCAAAACTTTTACTGGTCTGATCCACTTTTGATGGAATTGGTCTGTATGTGGAACCTGAACTACAATGATTTTGACATCCTTTATTATTAATACTCCAGTGTAATTTCTGCAGGCCAAATTGGAGCCTGTGGCAGGCTATTTTTGGCCCACAAGCTTTATGTTTGGCCCCCCTGTGTTAGACTTTAGTTGACTGAAATGATGTGGTACGAATGTTATTCACACCCAATGTTTGTGGTATGTATGATATTAACTTAAAATTGAAGCTGAGAACTCCAAAACATACTAACAGAAAATCCTAAAAGCATCACTCTGACCTACATTGTGTCTCATAGAATGAGTCTGATTCATCTCAAAACCACCGTTGAGTGTAATATGTGTGTGAGCAGTCTTATGTAACTTAGTTTTAAGACGAATGGAATACCACACACACACATTGGTAAACATGTTGGCATTTGTTACTAACTATTCTAAATGCCATCAAAGACATCTACCTTGTGTGCTTAATCTGTTCTGAGATATTTTGAATGGCAAGTTTTAATAAATGGAATAGGACACATGGTCAGGAAACACCAATGTTTATCAAAATGATATATTTTATCTTTCTATCCCTGTAATATTAAATTGTATACTTTTCCATACTCCATAAGAACCCTGATACTACATAAACAACACACACATTCTGGGTCTACCTGCATACACTCAAACTCAGAAAACACACAACGTGGATGTGACACACCCACATAAAATCAATACAGTGTGATAGATAACACAGGTCCATGACAGGGTCTCGAAGAGAACAACTGAGATTGAAAGCCATAGGCTGGAGGTGATCATCTGCTCTGCCTTTGTCCATCACTCTCTGTCTCTGTTCTCTGTTTTCCCTGGAGCAGATAGTTGAGTGAATGGAGAGTCAATAGCACATTAAGAGAAAACATAAGATAAACAGATCCAGGGCTGACCACGGCCACTAATCATTAGCTCTGATCAGACAATAATGAGCCCTCATCTTCTCATCTGTTAACACACTCCACTGGAAAACATGGATGATGTAGTACCACAGATGGCCTATAGAGGGAAATAGCGTTCAAGAGCTGCATAGACAGCCTCTGTAATGAATTCCAGCACAAAAACAGGGTCTAAGCCCAGTTTGGCAAAAGGGACGATTAAGGAAAAGAGTGGGAAATAAGAATAAGGCTGTCATGGGGTGGCCATGGCTCAGGAGGTAGGGCTGGCAGTTTGGATCCCGCTCTGTGCCTTTGTGTCCTTGGACAAGTCACTTCATGAAACTGGATCTCTTCCCCCACCCTCACCTGCCGGGATGGACCTCCTCACCTGTCCCATCTGACTAGATGCCCCAACCATATGCCCCGCCCTACTGCATCCTTACAGATTGGAACTCCGTCTGTAAATGGACGTCCATCAGTTCTGGTGCATCTATAGCCTGTCCGTCCATGGGAGTGGATCTCTCCTTCACTGTGGTTCTCCCCGAGGTTTCTCTTTTCCCTCTGGGTTTTTGGAGTTTTTCCTTGCCGAGAAGGAGGGTCTAAGGATGGGGGATGCCCAGGACATTAATGCATTTCTTTCGATTTTTCTGTTTATCTGACTATTGTTTGTTTACATCCTTTAAAGCCCTGTGAGATAACCTTATGATATAGGGCTCTACAAATAAAACTGAATTGAATTGAACTGAAAACTTCACCCACTATGTTGCCTTTAAGGCAATTTGTTTAATAAATAAGTTCATGGGTTAAATAATAATAGTAAAATGCTTTTTTTTACAGTGTTAACAGTCCATGTAAGTTGTTTAGATAAGTAATTCATGGTCTTTTAAGGTTTTGTTAAGAAAATGTTTCCACTAAATTGTACTTCCGGTTCAAACTTAGTACTTCCAGGTCCAGTCTCAACATAAGCCGAGTCCATTTATGGCTAAAGCTAAGCATGGTGTAGCACTCTGTCACCATCCCGAATGAATCATCAGACAAGGAATGCCGTAAGTTAATTAATATTACTCTACATGTGTTTAAGATGAGATATTGATTAGATTTAGTAAAAAAATATGTTGTTTGTTTAGACCGTTTGCACTTTGTTTTCCATCTAAGATGGCTCAATGTACTGAAAGTGCTTGTATTATGTGTCAGTTTTCACCATCATTCTTGAGGAAAATTAAAGCAGCGAAACTCATCCAGGCTCTTCATTGATGGTTTAGCTCAGTGTTTCGACCTAGTTACAACACTTCTGTTGAAAACACTACACCCAGCTTGCCCCCACTCTCACAGTTTCACTCACACTGGAGTATGAGAATGTTTGGTGGGAGTGGGTGGGACGATTGGTAGTGACACCTCTGTCAGCCTGCCCCAGGGTTAGAGTTAGGGTCCCAGGGCAGCTGTGGATACAAATGTAGTTTACCACCACCAGAGTGACAATGTAAGAGTGAATGAATAATGGATCAATAATATAAAATGTTTTGGGTGCCTTGAAAAGTGCTATAGAAATTTAATCCATGGTTTTTGCTAACTGGAGAGCGTCTGTCTGTCTGTCTGTTTATCTGTATGTGCTCTAGAGGTCACACTTCAACCATTATTGATATCAAACCCTGACCAACTGATTTGCCATATTATATAGTCCAGGGGTCTCCAACCCCTGGCCCCTGGATCGGTACTAGTCTGTGGATCATTTGGTACTGAGCCGCAAGGAAAAAAAGTGGTTAATATTAAAGCTATTTTTTTCAATTAGTCTTGCAGAGACTTTATTTTGAAAAAAAATGACTGTTTCCGCCCTCACCTCACAACTGCTCAGTGACACAAGCTACCCCTTGAAAGACATGAGCCAAAAACAAAATTCACTGGAGAGCTTTTTCGGGAAGAAACAAAAAAAAACATGGGGCTGCAGAAGGGTCACAGACTGCCTGCAAACAGAAAACTGCATTTAAAAGAAAATACCATGATTCCTGCCCGAGTTATAGGTTCGCCACAACAGGTGACATACAAGTTCAACACTCACAATGCATAATTTGTGGTGACCAACTAGCTAATGAAGCCATGAAACCCTCAAAACTGAATCATCAATCCATGTTTGAGACAATCTTAAATCTCTCTGCATTCTGGATTAAAGTCAAAGCAGAATATCTGGATATCACCACAAAAGCCCTGAAAGTCATTTCTGGGATTTCTGCGATAGAAGTCACCAAGACAAGACTACAGAGTAGACTGGATATATAGAACACAATTGGAGTGTCTGCCTCACATTACCCCCAGATGGGACCATCTAGTTGCAGGGAAACAAGTCCAGGGTTCCCTCTGATTCTGCATTATGGTGAGTTGATATACTGTAGAATCATTGTAATTGCCTGATACACTACATTGCCAAAAGTATTGGCTCACCCATCCCAATAATCAGAATCAGGTATTCCAATCACTTCCATGGTCACAGGTGTATAAAATCAAGCAACTAGGCATGCAGACTGCTTTTATAAACATTTGTGAAAGAATGGGTCACTCTCAGGAGCTCAGTGAATTCCAGCATGGATCTGGATGCCACCTGTGCAACAAATCCAGTTGTGAAATTTCCACGCTCCTAAATATTCCATAGTCAACTGTCAGCAGTGTTATAAGAAAGTGGAAGTGTTTGGGAATGACAGCAACTCAGCCACCTAGTGGTAGGCCATGTAAGCTGGTAGAGCGGATCCGCAGATGCTGAGGTGCATAGTGCCAAGAGGTTGCCAACTTTCTGCAAAGTCAATTGCTACAGACCTCCAGACTTCATGTGGTCTTCAGATTAGCTCAAGAACAGTGCGCAGAGAGCTTCATGGAATGGGTTTTCATGGCCAAGCAGCTGCATCCAAGCCATATATCACTGAGTGCAATGCAAAGCGTTGGATGCAGTGGTGCAAAGCACACCACCACTGGACTCTAGAACAGTGGAGGCGCGTTCTTTGGGGTGACAAATTGCACTTATCTATCTGGCAATCCGATGGACGGGTCTGAGCTTGGTGGTTACCAAGAGAACGATACTTGTTGGGCTGCATTGTACCAAGTGTAAAGTTTGGTGGAGGGAGGATTATGGTGTGGGTTTTTTTTTCAGGAGCTGGGCTTGGCCCCTTAGTTCCAGTAAAAGGAACTATGAATGCTTCAGCAGACCAAGACATTTTGGACAATTCCATGCTCCCAACTTTGTGGGAACAGTTTGGAGCTGGCCCATTTCTCTTCCAACATGATTGTGCACCAGTGCACAAAACAAGGTCCATAGACATGGATGACAGAGTCTGGTGTGGATGAACTTGACTGGCCTGTACAGAGTCCTGACTTCAACCTGATAGAACACCTCTGGGATGAATTAGAGTAGAGACTAAGAGCCAGGCCTTCTGGTCCAACATCAATGTGTGACCTCACAAAAGTGCTTCTGGAAGAATGGTCAAAAATTCCCATGCACACACTCCTAAACTTTGTGGACAGCCTTCCTGGAAGACTTGAAGCTGTTATAGCTGCAAAGGGTGGACCGACGTCATATTGAACCCCATAGACTAGGAATGGGATGTCACTTAAATTCATATGCGAGTCAAGGGAGCTGAGAGAATACTTTTGGCAATATAGTGTATATAGTGTAATTGTTTCAAACTACATGCTCTGAACTGAGAATGTTTTTTTATCACTGGAATTCACGGTCCACGGAAAATTTTCATGCATGTAACTGGTCCCTAGTACAAAAAAGGTTGGGGAACGCTGCTCTAGTCGCCCTGATTAGTTTTTGCCAATAGTAGGCCAAAGTACAGCTGAGATGTAGGCCAAAGTTCAAAAACGGATATTTCTCCATAACTTCCATCAAAATCATTGTATCAACTTGAAGCCAAAGCCAAATTATGCATTTCTCCCTTCCGCATCTGATGGTATACATAATTACATCATATTGGTCACGCCTCCTTTAGCACCTTGGGGTAAATATCAGGGAAGTCAGTAAACTCAGTCTTCTGAAATTTCAAATATCTCCAATATCAATCCAATTATCCCAAAATTTAACATGCAACATCTCTGGGCAAGTCCTTTCTCATATGCCAAATTGCACAACTCTAGATTGCATGAATTCCGGTTGCTATGGTAACATATGTAAAAATGTGTTTATTGTTAACGTCCCTTCTCTTCGTCATTGCAATTTCAAACTAATGCCAAATGAATGGAAATGTAATTGTCTATCCATTACCTACCTCATTTGCCATGCATGTATATATACATTTTGAGTTTTGGCATCTAAAATGACCAGGGATCAAGCATCTAATTTGCATATTCACAAAATGGCTTCTATCTTGAAAACTAAGATGGATATCGACTAACTATGTATTACTGACTTACAGGAAATTGGATATGCCCTTTCATTTGGTACCACTTTTGTTGACCTTCAAAGACCATGAAACGTCAAACTCAAGGTCATGATTTTCAAAATACCCAATTTTTGAACATAACTCCTTCAATATTGCAGATAAAGAAAAGTCACTAGTATCAGAATATAAAGCATGAAAATATAGGCCAAAGTTCTCTTTCAAAGGCCTCCGGCAAGTGCACTGCCCATGGCAATTTCATTTGATTGTCCATCTGTCTGTATGTGCTTTAGTGGTCACATTTCAAGCATTATTGATATCAAACCATGACCAAATGATTTATCAAGGTCTTTAATTGACTTAATTAGTTTTTGACAATACTAGGTCAGCTGAGATGTAGGCCAAAGTGGGGTCAAGCATCTAATTTGCATATTCACAAATCTATCTTGAAAACTAAAACTGATATCGACTAATGTATTATTGTCATATAAGAAGTTGAATATGGCCTTTTATTTGGTACCAATTTTGCTGACCTTCGATGACCTAGGAAGGTCAAACACAAGGTCATGGTTTTCAAGATACTCAATCTTTGACCATAGCTCTCAGTTTTGCAGATACAGAAAAATGAGTAGTACCTATTATTCATTTTTCTGTATTATTTCCCATTTCAGAGTTATGGCAGAAAATATCACTATTTCTGGCACTTTTTTGCATTTTCCATTCACTTATAACTTCAGAACTGTTTACGACAAAAGAATACAACTCCTACCACAATGTTCGGCTTGGAAAAATAGGGAATAGAGTTTTTTTAGTTTTCGTCTATCACTTCCGGTTTCTGAGTCATAACTGTTGAAAGTTTGCATGTCACTTGTGTGTAAATTCACAAAATGGCCTATATCTGTGGGAAAAAAAGCCCTCTGGTAAGTGCACTGCCTTTGGCAGTTTCATTGTTATTGTTATTCCAAATCTCAGACATTGTTCTATTGTATCTTGACTTTTACAAACACAGTGATGCAGTGGATAACACAGTCACAGGAGGAAGGTCATGGGTTCAGTTCAGCAAAATGGCTCAGAAAAGAAAAAATACAAATGAATGTGGGCACAAAAATGAAAAAAAAGTGCAACTAGTGTTATCAGTGATCAGTGTTAGCTCTATGTCTTTACATCATTTAGAGCTTGAAGTCTGACAAATATGCTGAAGTGCAAAGGCTTAAGGAGGGGGGATAAAAGAGAAATGAGCCTCTTGTTATGAGTCAATACACTGATGATGAATATGTGATGGACACACACTGTGATGGGCTCTCTTCCATAAAGTCTATTTGGATATGACACAAATGAAGGAGGACGAGGAGGAGCTGAATGAACAGAAGCAGAGGCTCAAAAATTAGTGCTGCCTTCTAATCTGCCACTGCATCGTTTCCCAGCGTGTCCTTGTTTTGTGTGCTTTACAAAGGAGTAATGAACACCTGCACATGTACACCACCCGCCTCCACCAGCTTATCCCTCACTCTGTGGAAAGAGAACAACAAGTAGGGCAGTAAGAGGCAGGTATGTTCCCACAGAGCAAACACTGGAGGTAATTAAGGCATGGATGGAGATGGAAACAGGGAATAGAGGGAGGAGAGGAGGGATGGGGAGGTACATGGATACAGAGGGAATAAAACATGAGGCAGCTGCTATTTTCTTGCCTTTTCCTCTTTTTGTCTAAACTTTGTTTCTCGTTCCACCTTTGCTGTATTAATTCCTTCCAACGATGGGGAGAGTCATCAAGAAACAAACCTGTTGGACAGCCTGACCTTAGAAACATTACAGAGCTGCCTATTCAGTCTGCCATAACCAGGGAGGCTTTAGCAGGTGTAATTAATGGATATATTGGGCGGAGTAGGTGGTGGTAGGTAACATAAAAGTGGCATTTGATGACACAGGGTGCTAACTTCTGGACCGTCCCTGTGACCAGCCCACTGCTTACTGTGAGCTTGACTGATGACTGTGGAGGCAGGTGTGTGTGTGTGTGTGTGTGTGTGTGTGTGTGTGTGTGTGTGTGTCCTGTTAAAAAAAACTGATGCATCTTTCTGTCCCATATATATGTCCATATGCTTTGATGGTCAATTTAATGTATGTTTTATACCATGAGTGCTTCTACAGTATATACACAGAAAGGTTCAAACCCAAATCTTTTTCGGACTGTTGTGATCCATATATGATTCACCACAGAATCTGCTGCTGGATGAAAGGGTCCATTATATATTACAGATATGTGTTTTATTATTGTTGTGTTAGTTTAGGTGGTAGACAACATGAACCTGTTCATTGTCAGAGTTGGGGCTGATTGGTTAGTGCTGGTTAACAGTGGTAGTTAAGCTAAGGTTAAGGTTTAACTGTTAGTCTATAGCTGCAGCTAAACTCTGTGTATTAAGACATAAAGTTGGCCAAAACATTCTGCCAGAGTCTGGTTAACAGTGTGTTTTCTCCTCAGTCTTCTGCTGTGGAGGACGGAATGGTGAAATTTGAATTTACCAGGATGTCAGCCTTTTTATGTGTCTGACCATTGCCTATCCTCAGCCTTGTCATTAACGATGGTAAAACCACAGTAAAACAAATCATTCTGCATTTCAGCCAAATAAAACTGGTAAAATAACTGATGGCTTCTAGAAGAAAGTCTTATTTGGCCTCCAGGTCCATGTTAATACAAATGTGTGACACTGTGGTCCTCAAACTTTGTTGTTCGCGTTCCTTAGTTGTAGGTCGGTCGGAGCAGGGAGTGGGGGGGGAGGTGCTCACCACCGACACATCCCCTCTTCACCAGGGGCTCGCGGGACCTGGTCGCACTTCCACGTTGGTGATAACGGAGTTTATACCATGGTCCGGGTGAATACTCGATTCTGATTGGCTGCAGGGTGTCCATTAAAAAGTGATAATGGACACCTAC
>JAPTYQ010000012.1:5802941-5818647 GCA_029814465.1 Ostorhinchus cyanosoma | reverse complement strand
CATAATTCGAACCCTGTGTGAGTACACCTGGTTTCAGTATGAAATCCACGCACATCTTTGTACATGAGGCCCCTGGTCCTTAGGTTTTGATTTGGACTGAGATGGAAAAGCTGAAGAAAAAATGGTATATTTTCAACTCATGATTTTAGCTGCAGCATTACAATTTTAAAGGAGCATTTTCTTTTTCATTTCTGCTAGAATCTGAGTACCTCTACTATCAAGGGTGTCAAACATGTGCATGATGAAAGTGCAAAGATGACACTGGAGATATTAAAAATCAAGGTTGTCAAAATCATTTAAATTCAGGTTCCACATAGAGACCAATGGGATCTCAGGAAAAATAATAACATAATAACCTATAAATAATGACAATTGCAGATTTTTTTCTTGAAAAATTACGTGGAAAAATGCAAGCGAAAAAAATAACATTACACCATGGAAATATTTACATTTACAAACTGTCCTTTCAGAGTAAAATGCAGATAAATGCACACATCAAAACAAATATGAACAACATAAAATATGCTATTAAATGTTTTGTGTATTTACAGATCCATTGTAATCTGTAAGTTGTCTTATTAATATGATGAGATGTAATATTGTAAAAATTGTTCTAATTTTAGTTCCAAACTTCAAAATGTGTACATGTATGAATAATAAGTTGAGGCATAATATTGTAAATATTGCTCTTATTTTGTAAATGAAATTTCAGTTTTTTCAGGTTATTTACATGTTTTTAGCAAAATGTAAATATTTACGCAATTTAATGGGGGGTTTGTACTAAAACAAAGAGAAAAACTGGAATTGTCATTATTTATATGTTATTATGTCATTATTTTACTGGTCCGTCCCACTTGAGCTCAAACTGGGCTTGACACCTCTGCTCTACAATAAAGCCTTAAAAAAGAAAACAACAAAATATATGTTTACTCCCCACTTCTATTCCATCTTTATCTGTTTGGTTTATTCAGTCTTCTCAGTTTTTCAAGTATGGCTGACTTGTAACTTGATATGTAGCTTGTAAACATTGGACTTTTTTTTTTTCTAATTCACTTTCCATTATAATCTTTTAATAATATTTTTATCCTCACTGAAATTATCATTAATGCTAAATATGTGATATTTAGGGAGTTTCCTCTATTGATGCTGTGTTTGTGTAGTTTATCTAAAGCTATTATTAAAAGTAAAGCTGTGTGCGAAGTTCGTCTGGGACAAGAAATAGAGGGTTTGAATGAACTTTTGTCCACTCTGCCTCATTTATTCCTGCCCATGCTTTCATAGACCTCCATTCAAAGCAGGGACATTTGAATAGTGAGACAAGTCTCCACTTATGAAACAGCTCTGAACATTGTCTGTGTTTTCACTGTCTGGGTGAGTCTCTCACTCCTGCTTCTTTTTTTAGTCTCCATCGTAAAGCTGCTTTCAGATCTGTTTGGGGGCTTAGAGTAGATGTAGGTCTCAGGCAGAAAAAGTATTTTCTGTCTTTCTTTGTGTCTGAGTGTTTTTTTTAGTCTGGTTTAGAGTTCTCTATTTGACACTGTGATTCAATGTAGATGTGTCATGCAAGGACAGTTGGATAAAATTCTACTATAGACTAATGTTGTGACATAATGACAACAGTCACTTTTCCATTGACTTTCAAATTGTGAGAATATAATTTGCGCATAAAAATTTGCCTTATGAAAA
Organism: Ostorhinchus cyanosoma; assembly: GCA_029814465.1. Classification (NCBI taxonomy): domain Eukaryota; kingdom Metazoa; phylum Chordata; class Actinopteri; order Kurtiformes; family Apogonidae; genus Ostorhinchus; species Ostorhinchus cyanosoma. The sequence goes on along the minus strand of JAPTYQ010000012.1, from coordinate 5,816,961 downwards.
AAACGTCAATGTTGCCAAAAGTCTCATTTTTCAATTACAAGTTTTTGAACTTGCAAGAGGTGTTTTTTTGGGCGTAGCGAAATTGGTATATTGTACAAAACCATATGTGCAAAAACTTTGCCATGGACTGAAAGCTGAGGCTTTTTAAATGTGGGCACATTATGTTTTACTTTAGTAAGGGATAGAGGGGTAACAAGCATTCTAGAGTCAAAACAACAGATATTTATGTTCATCACCATGCTTATGGAATGATTTCTCATGACATCCTGCGATAATAAATGAAAAATAAATCATTGCATTTGTGATTTAATGGAAAAACCACCATTGCGTACTTCTGTTTTTTCAACATTTTGCAAATATCAGTAAAGTTTTGTGCATATGTCCAATGGAAAAGTGATTACAGATCATAAATGCTGTTATGTAACCTTTACATCTGCACAAAGGTGACACCTCTAGTAACTTACCTTTACAGTCATCTCTGCCACAAAGATTGTTGTGAAGATGTAGTTGGAGAATGTTAGGAAGATCCGCTCCTGTGGAAGAAAAGAAGAAGCAAGAGGCCTGGCTCAAAGTAAAGTACAGAATGATTTGAAGAACAAAGAAAAGTTTTAGACATGTTTTCCTACCAAGTTTGTTCTTTCTCTACTAATAAACCGATCCAGTGTGCAGCTGAATAATGCATGAATGAATTACCATATGTATAAACCATCTTTATACAGTTGATCCACTGCATTCACTAATGATGGCTGGCAGCTACTTATGAAAGGCACTGTTTGCTGAAGCTGCAGGAAGTTGTCAAATATAAAGTGATTCTATTTAAGAAAAACTGCAATGGAAATAAACCTGTTTCAACATCATTTTGTGATTGAGATCATGTGTGATTTTGTGATGTGTTTTTATCCACAGGCAATCGGGCTACTAAATCACAGACTTACAGCAACTCATATCTGTACATATCCTTACATATTTGCAGAGCAGTAATAATATTTGCACTCAATCTTACCACTATGACAGTATTTTGTATCTTGCAATCTATCAATCTTTATTTTTTGCACCTTGATACACTTGCTCTTTGCAAAGAATACCTGTTTCATTTTATTTTACCTATTTATTTTTCTTTGCTTAGTGTACAGTTTATTTCCTTTATTTCCTTTTAGTTATTTTAACTCTGTACATTAGCTGTGTGAAGGGAACTCACAAAGTAAGAATTTTATTGCTCAGTATTGCTGTGTATATGACAATAAACTTCTTGAATCTTGAATCAAATGCATCCCTTTGAAAACAAGTGTGTTACCAGCGCCAAACCCATGCTTGGTGTTGTTGGCCTTGCACAAGCCCCATCAGGACCCAATGAATGCACTATCTATTCACAGTTTCATGAGGGCATTTCCAAGCCTCCCCGTGGCTCAGTGCTGGACCAAGGAGCCCATGGGAGACTATTTACTGACTTCAACAAGGACTGAGAAGAGAAAACAAGCTGCCTCCAAGAATGAGATCCGTTGCTTATTTACCCTCTGTCCACTCTGTCTGCAGGGTTAGGGTTAGGGCTAATGTCTATGTATATGTCTGGATGTGTGTGTGAGCGGCTGTAGGTGGATGTCTTTCCCATGGCCTCTATCTACCATCACACAAACTCCAAGGAACACAAACTCACACACATATAAACACTGATGGCAGTCCTGCACTTCTTTTTTTTTAGAGTCTCTGGGAACGTCAGGCATGACATCACTGGGAATACTTTTAGAGACATTATAAATTCCAGGCTTGACAGCAGCCCATATCCTCTGTAAACAAGTTTTCATATTTTCATTCATTATGAGCTAACGGGGAAAAGGTATGGACTGAGAGTTGATATGGAAATGTAAAAGATAAAGCAGCGGTGAAAGACAGTAATTCATGACTTCACAGCAGACTATAGTCCCTGGTTTCTGTACATAGTTCCATTTAAACTGTTGTACCTTTAATTAAATTGTATTAGAGTTCTCTCAAAATGAATTAGTGAGCCTATCTGGCTTTGTTTATTCCAGGCAACTTGTCAGTACAGCCCTTAAGAGGATAACTGTCCTCACAATGATACTACTCTATAAAAGTCCTGTGAAATTAAATTTATTAGAGGAGAGTAGGCACTACAAAGGTCGAACAAAGTCTGATCCACAGTATGTATGTATACAGGGCCGTCAATAGACTTGCTGAGGCCCGGGGCAAGTAGGAACCATATGCCATCCCAACCCTGCGCCAAATATTTCTCTGCAGCATCTACCCATTCGTTTAAATCAAACAACCACACAACATAAATGTGTTGTCTGTCTTCCTCTGTCTTGTCGCTAAAAGTTGGGAACAGTGCCTATTTCAGATCTTACTCGCTGGCAACAAGAAATTCTGTTTTCTGATTGGTTGAGAAATTTTATTTTCTGATTTGCTAACTAAAGACAGTTGTACGAGCACACAGTAGTCTGTGTAGTTAATAATTTATCAGTGTCGGGGCTGTCCCCAAACTCAGGCCCTAAGCAGAATTTTATTTTGAGCCCCCCTCCCACCCCATTACAAAATGACTATCATCTTCTAACAAATTTAAAGAAAGAGGAACAACAGACTGAACAGAGAGATAGAAAGACAAAGGGGCTGAAACATCAAGATTACAGGGCAAGGACAAGAGTTCAAGACAGAGGTCAAAAGGATGAGAGGAGGAAAGGAGTGGAAATAGATGAACTAGGGCAGGGGGTTCCAGTTCTGGTCCTGGAGAGCCTCTATCCTGCATGTTTTAGATGTTTCCCTCTTCCAGCACACCTGAAGATCATTGTCAGGCTTCTGCAGAGTTTGGTGATAGGCTGATCATTTGAATCAGGTGTGTTGGAAAAGGGATCCATCTAAAACATACAGGATAGGGGCCTTCGAGGACTGGATCTGGACCCCCTTGAACTAAGGACTGAAAGCACAGAACAGAAGAAGACAGGTGAGAGACATGGACAAGAGAAGGATATGAACAAAGACATTATAAGGCAGACAGGAAAACGGACAGACCGAAAGAAGGAATAAACTGACAGAAAAAATAAACTAAACTGAAACCAAAAGATACAGGATGAGAACCAGGACTCCATAAGGACCAGGTTCCCACACAAAATAGGACGATGGAACTACACAGAGACTGGGGAACAGAGATACAGGAAGCACTCACTGACGGAGGAGACAGAGCCGGTACCTGGACCGACGGCTCCTGGACCTCCGTTACAGACGACACAGAGCCAGTACCAGCGGACCCAGTACTAGGCCACTGTTTTTTTCTTTTTTACTTCAACAACATCCCTAAGTGAAGCACCAGCCTCCTCTTGTTTGGATTTGTTTTCTTTTCATGCTCAGATTAATTCTGTCCTTTAGAACCATGTCTTCTCCTCATCCAACCTGTCAGTGCACATTGGTCAGACGCTGCTGTCAATCATTGCGGAAACACGACTCATCTCTTTTTTTTCCTCTCCGGCAGCTGCTTTGGGCTGACTTGATACTTTACAGTACGCGTGTGCCACGCCTCATGGCACCATGCGCATTTCTTCTTTGCAATGCATTTGCAGAGAATACATGCCCTCTTAGCTTGCGCAACGTGAGGCCCCCCATGGATTGTGGGGCCCTACATACTGCGCGTGTAGGGAGGGGTGGTCCTGATCAGAGAGGGGCCAAACCATTTTCTTCAAAGACGAGGGTAGATGGGAAAAAAGGAAAAACATGTATGTTTACAAAAAAATAACCATATTTAATTGTTACGTATATTTTGAGTTAAAATTAAGTTTAATGTAATAGTCAAGGATTTAAATAAAATCAATGGGCAAATATTAGGTAAAGTAAATTAAGGGTCATTCATGGGCCCCTATGGTCCTGAGGCCCAGGACACAACCCCCCCCCCCGCTTGTATATGAGTGCTAATGCTGATGTTAATAGGTAATGTGGGTAGTAGGTTAAAATCCAGAGACCAAATTTCTCTACATGGATGATAAAGCAAATTAAACTTTAACCTTTATAATAATAACTCTATCTTGTAGACTTAACTGCTAACTTAAACAATGGAAACAAGTTAGCTTGCTGGATAAAATACTATAAACACATACGCATGAAACAGAGATGCTCATAAGTCTGAGCTCAAGTCCAAGTCAAGTCAAGTCTCAATACATTAATGGGTACTCGGGACCGGAGGACACTGGAAGGAGTATCCTTGCATTTATGGTGAAAGTAACTTTGGCCATGAGTGTGCACAACACTTTGTGAGTCAGTTGTACCTTATTTTGCAGCAGCATGAAGTCAAGGATTCTGCGAGCAACACCAATCATGCACTCCCAAGAGCCTCCCATGTGGGAAACATGAGACGGACTGAATTTCCAGCAGCAGCCTTGGTCCTTCAGGTGCTGTTGTACTGCTCTGTCAATTCCTAACTCTTTACATTCCCCTATGAATTTTGTGCCACAATCAGATTGTAGCTGTTTGGCAGGCCCTCTTAGTGTAAAGAAACTTCATTGGGCGTTAATGCAGGTGGATGTGTCTCATGATTCCATCACGTCAATATGCACCGCTCTTGAGCTTATGCGACTGAATATGATGACCCACCACTTACTTTCCTCTTGTCTGCCTCTGGTGTGCCTGGCTGATACTGTCCAAGGCCCGAAAATATCTAGGCCAACGTAGGTAAAGGGAGGACAAATTTTAAGGTGTTCGGGTGGTAGATCTGCCATATGTTGCTCTTCCTGTTTCCCATGTAGTTTGCGGGAGATTATGCTTTTATGGATTACGGAGTTGACAAGTCTTTTGCTGCTTAAAAGCCATAGCCCTGCAGTCCTGATTGCTCCTACCGTCAGGCAATGGCCTTGGTGCTTTGCCTGCTCTCGGTAGTGGTGAGTGAGCAGGAGCGAGACATGACTGTCTTTGGGGAGAATTATGGGTCTCTTTTCAAAGTTCTCGTTATTTAGAATGTTTGAGTCGACCTCCAACACAGAGAAGACCATTTTCTAGGACTGGACTGAGCTTCTGCTGGGGACTCTGTTTGGAGCAGGCTCTATGCACAGCCCCACTACTGCCTGAACTTATGGCCTCTCCTTTATTTCCTGTCTTTCATTATTGGATACACTGATTAATCCAGGTGTGTCTGCTACTTCTTGTTGTGACTACTGTGGTCAAGCTCACCTGGATTAATCAGTGTGTCCAATAATGACAAATAGGAAATAAAGGAGCTGCCTTAAGTTTATGAAGTAGTGGGGCTGTGCATAAAGCCCATTGGCTTGCCAGCTTTAAGGGCAGACAGTTCCTTTTTAAATGCCGCCTTTTGTGTCTCTTCGAGGATCACATTTCATCTGTTGTATGAGGTAAGTTGCGTTTGTGCCACCCTTTGCATTCACTAGTTGGATTGGTGCCCTTGAAAGATTTTGCAATTTGGATAAGGAATGCTATAGCTCTGGCCAGGGACTTACAGGTGGAAAAGCATTTGAAGGGTTTGCTGGTAAGTACTTGAAGATGAGTGGCATAGGTGTTGACTTGTGGCCTGATTTCAGAGTCTGTATCTGGTTGAATTAACTCAAACTTTTCACTTTCTTGTGTAGACTCCGCAGGATGACGGTAAATGAATGATGGGCCTTCAAACCATGTTGTTTGTCAGTTGTGATACGGGCAGCGATCATGATGCATGATCCGCTGGGTTTTCCTCTGTGCGCACATGGTGGCACTGTTCAGGTTTTGAGGCCTGGCAAATAAACTGTAGATGTATGCATAGAATTTTTTTGACTCGTTACAAATACAGCCTCGCACTACTTTACTGTCTGTGTAAAAGTGCATAGCTTCAAAATCTAGGTCTAACTCATCCTAAATTAGGTTGTCCATCTCAACTGCTAAGATGGTGGCATAGAGTTCAAGCTTTGGAATTGTGAGTTCTTACTGTGGAGCTAGCTTTGCCTTGCCCATAAAAAATCCTACCTCAACCTTTTGATCTGCTTTTAACTGCTTTTAGGTAGCCTATTGCACCTATTGCCTTGGCTGAAGGGTCTGAACAGTTCGTTGCATTTTGCTTTACTGAGACAGGAAAATGTGTAGGTTCTTGGGACAAACAAGTCTGTTAGGTCTTGAAGGGAATCTGTCCAAGCCTCCCATTTGCTTTTCTTGTCTTCCAGTAGTGGTGAGTCCCAATCGGAACATTCTGAAGTGAGTTCTCTGTGTAGAGCTCTTCTTTGGATTGTAACTGGTGCTAAAGGCTTATTGGATCAAAGTCACTATTGACAGATAAGAGTACTCCCTGTCACATGAATGGTTTGTATCTAGTTGCAGCTGAGTAGGTGAATGTGTGATTTTTCTTCACCATCCAGGTCTAAGTCTTTTGTCAGTACCACAGTTTTTCACCTTGCTCAGACCATAAACATGACAGCAGGAGATGGTGAGTTTCCAAATTCATGGATCTTCATTGACAATTCAATGACCTCCTTGTCAATATCATTGTCCTTATGCCACAACAAATTGAGGTAGTTTTGAGGGTCTTCATGCACCATGAAATGGTGAAACATTTGCTGTATGTCAGCCATGATAGCAATGATCTCTTTGCCGAAACGGAGAAGACCCTGATGAAACTGTTATTAAGATCAGGGCCAGTCAGGAGGACACTGCTGAGTGAAAGACCAGAGTGGTGGGCACTAGAGTCAAAACCACACTCCACATTCTGCATTTTTTTCTGCAGTTTCTGCATCTGAGGTTTTCTTTGATAGGGATGAACTTGGCTATGGACTGTAGGTGTGGCTGGTGCAGCACAGCACAGCACTAGGTATTTGTATTTCACTCCTATTAGGAATGACCTGACATTCAATAAGACGAGGTAATGAGATTACAACTGACCCATCTAGTGACTCAATCTGAAATCCCTCAGCCATTTTGCCACATGTTTCAACGAGACCTGCGCATGTTCTGAGATTGTAGGAGAAAGGCTCATCTTTAATGCTAAAAAGTGCAAAGAACTCTGTCCTAACTAAAGAACAATTGCTCTGGTCGTCAAGAATTACATGAGCTTTAATAGCTCTGTCCTTGAGATCTTTAGGGTACATCCGTGCAAGACACGTTTTAGAACATGAACGACCCCAATGACTTGTACCACACACTTCAGTATAGCTTGTAGTTACATTGACAGTGTTGACTGACTTTCTCCCTCCCATCTGTCCTCTCCTGCAGGTGGGGGAGCCTTGTTGGCCTGTGGTGGGGGACCAAGACTTGTACTCTCACATTCAGAGCACTTTCGTGTACATTTAGTCCTTAGCAAAATGAGTCTGAGTAGATTCATTTTGAAGCATGAATGTGTGTGTGTGTGTGTGTAAGTGTGTGTGTGTGTGTGTGTGTGTGCGCATGTGTGTGTGTGTGTGTGTGTGTGCGTGTGTGTGTGCCAGCTTGTCATCATGCGTCTATCATCAGATACAGACGCTGCTGTTGTTTAATTTATTTCTATCTTTATTTGATCCTAACAGATAGTTACAGAACTTCAGACCACTCTTGAGAGAAATGAAACACCTTCATTACCTCTTGTTCCCAGGAATATAGTGTCTGACCACAACCAAACCATAACTGAAGACATGATGAATACAAAATAGGTAAGTTATTACTTAAAGTCAGAGGCATTCTCTAATCGAACCATTTAGTTACAGCCAGTGAAAACAGTACTAATAGGGAACAACTTCTGTATGTGATCAACACTGTGAATAACACTGATAATGTTGAATTAAAATCTTGCAGATGTCCTTTGTGATGAAATAAACATTCCCTGTATTTCAAAGGAAACAAACACACAATGTTCATCTGTTCATTTTCAATTTCCATTGGTGTCCAGTCTACATCTGTGTATCCAAATGTTGTTGAAGAATAATGCAAAGGCTGAAAACTTAAGATTGGGGCATATTTTATATCATTAAAGATGCTATAATTCAATTTAGAGCTGCAGACAGTGATGTATTGTTCCCTAAGCACAATTAGGAATAATAAATCATAATAGGTGGTATAATCATCCTCAATCATTTCCACTGAGCAACAGGACGACTGTATCCAGGCAACGTCCAGCACTAAACCAAAACAGAACTGGACTGGAAGCCAAATGCCAAAGTGTGTCACATAACTTCCAGGACAGTGAACTAATAACTCAGACTGAATTCCACACTAGAGTGTTGTGACTACAAATTTTATCTCTGTAACAACGATTTAATCACTATGTAAAAAATATAACGTGTGTCAGGCTGGCACAGTGTGGAGCAGATACTTCAGAGGAGTAGTTCCACACAAGCAGCCAAGTCATAAATTATACATGTTTGGTTGTTAGACGCAGCCCAAACAGAATCAGCGAGTGCAAAATCGATACACAATCGGCTTCATTAATTCAAAAAGCCCACACAGACAAACAAGCAGCGTCATGCTATGACCACTGGGACAAATGAGATCTGGAGCAATAAGCATCTCACTAAACAGTAACGGCCATTCATTCTCCTGTTTCTGGCCGTTTATTGCATCATACATTTCAATCTCATTTCAGTAATGGCCTCAGGGTGCAGACTGGACTCGAACGCCCACAGCTGGAAACTGTCTGAATACACTGGTCTACAAGCAAAATGCTTCTTGAATAAAAGTAGTTAAACTTTACCTACTTTCAGTAACTAAAAAAGAAAAAAAAATGAGTGAAGTGATGGTTGGCTCAAATTATCAAGATACAATAATAAGTCAAATATTGAAATTCCTTATGAAGTAATGAGAGAGTAATTATTAATTGAAAGGATATTTATGCATCTCAGCTACAAGTTCTGATTCAAAACACTTCTGCAATGTAGAACATATTCATCTAGGCTAATCTTTTGATAGAACATGCCCTCTTTAAACATATTATACACAGTTAAATTTCATAAGCCATGATGAGCATTGATCTCATACGCAGCAGCTTTTATAATTTTCAGCGTGTGATACTTTTATCAAATTGTCTTATTTTTTACCTGAGCAAACAGAGATGCCTCAAAACTGTGTACACAACACAGATAAGAGACAAGAGAAGCCAAAAAGCATAATATACATACTGAATTACTCTTGTTTTCAGTGATGTTTTAAGTGTTGTTTTAAAGGGGTCATATTTTGCTAAACCCACTTTTATTAGTCTTTGGTACATTTATTTGTGTATTTGAGGACCTAATAGTTCAATTTCCAAAAATGTGTATACCAGTGATATCTGTGCATCCTCAAAAACTGTTGTGTGATCTGTGTATTAGTACGGCTTCTGACTGCACATGGAATCGACTTAACAGAGGTCAAAGGTCACACGCCACTCTGTCTGTGTGATCTGTGATGAGACAGAGTAGCTCCAAGGGGAGACCTCCATTTGTTAAACATCTCCCTTCCTGGACATTAGCCACGTACGCCAGGCAGCAGATAATTGAATCAATTACAACGACACTGTCTCCCTCGTGTTTCAGTCGCAAAACAAGCAGAACAGAGCATTCCAGCGAGACTGAAACACAATTAGACCCCTCTATGGAACACCTCGCTCAGTGAGGGAAAAAAAAATCAAACACTTATAATTATTGTGTTTATCCATGGAGCAGCTGGGGTTTGTTCTGTTGCTATTGCTGGAAATACGAGAGGACACAGAGTGAGTGTTTGTGTGTGTTGCTGCAGGGCATCCAGCCAGCCGGTCTATTTGAAGGGATGGTGCATTAGCTAAGGAGGTGATGGTGTTGATGATGCAGTGCAGTAGATACAGGGGGTAAAGCTATTGGCTTACAGTCAAACAGGAGTGGGTGCTTGCTTACACAATGTTCCAGCCCATTTGTCTGTGGAGCACAAACTACTGCAGCGAAACCGTCTGACACTCACTGACAGGTGTTCTCTACTGGCTTTTTACAGGTTTCGTTCAAACTGTCATTGACTTTTAGTTGAGTTATTCTTTGTAACTTTACATTTCTATCTGTAGTTGCACTGGTGTTTCTTGAATATACCATGACAACTCACATTATTTTGTATGTCACTTCACTATTTGTACAAAGATGCTGAAACACTGAACACTCCTGGACTGTGATGGAGTTTGGACAGTGGATGGTCATTATAGCTGTCAATCATGTTCCGTCAAGCTCAATCTGACTTCCAAGTCAACACATTCTACTCCGTGGTCATCGGCCCTTGGTTCCATTTCAAGACTTGATGTTGCTTCTTAGATGTCAGACACTGACAGCATGGTTCAGGTGATACTTATGAGCATGATGCTCAGTAGAAGGTTGTTGTAGTGGAGTGTAGAGTTTGTGAGACTAGTGCCGCGTTTCCACTACATGGGACTAGCTCGACTCAGCTCGGCTGGACTCGACTCGGTATTCCTGGAGAGCATTGCCATTATAGGATAGTTCTGATGTTACAGTACCTGGATGTCATAGCGGTGCAGCGCATTACTTCCATGTCATCTGCTCAGGGCAGAGCTCCACAATGTACCCATTTCACTCACATTTGCAAGCAAATATTTCAGCATGTGAACCAAGAAAACAAAACAGACGCACATGAGCAAGTGCTTCTTGCAGCCCACAATAAGGAGAGCACTGCACACAGACGTAACGTGACGAGATAAACATTATAAAGTGTATCAAATAACAAAGCAGCCAAAACAACGTTTCAAAATTTCTCAAACTGGCTCCATCCCACAAGTCCCTGGGAAAGATGGGGCATCTCACTCAGGACGATTCTGCCGCAGGAGGGACATGGAGGAAGTCTGGGGTGCCACATACTCCTGACCTCAAACTCGAACCCCAGTGCAGAGGAACTGGCTGCCCAGAGGCTCTACGAGGCGAGACGCGGAAGTTGATCATTCAGTTGATCATAACTTGGCTCAGAGGAACAGTAAAATGACAATGACGGACTGCTACCGCTAGCCCCCCCCCACTCCAACCAATGTTCTGTCCAACAATAACAACAATTTCTCACTGATTTCTTAATGAGCCCATTCAACAAAATGGTCATTCAGCAAGTCTTTTTTGTTCATGTCTCAAAAATACATAAATTGGTATGGAATTTTGTTGTTTATTTTTGACACTGCTTGTGGAAATATGGTATTTTACCTGTTTAAGATAATGTAAGAATGTCATCTTATAGACATGACAAATTTATACTTTAGATGATAGTCATCAAAACAGTCATCAACAAATGTTAACTATCATATTATTTTCACACTGTATTGAACCGTATCACTCTTAAACTGTATCCAATCGCTCTGCCTCAAAAATATATTGTTTTTTTAATCAAATCGTAACCTGTGTATCTAAATACATATCAAATCGGCTTCATGCCAGAGATTCCCAACCCTAGTTTTTACATCCCTAATTCTGCTAAATGAATTTCATCCTCGGGGGGAAAACCCCATCGATGATATATTAAATAACATTCAGGTTGTGACTGAGTTTTCTTACAACTATAGCCTACATTGCTGGCACTACCGTTCACCTGAACCAAACTGTCAGCAGTCTTGGAATTAGCAAACGTCCCAGAATTTGTAAACGTCCCCGATGCACATAAATACAATGTATGACTTACAAATCTGTGTACATATCAATGTGTCTCTCTGTGTGTCTCTGTCTCTAATGAATATGGAGCTGCACAGTGCACTGCACAGCAGGTGGATATGATGGGAGTCCCCTCTGGTGTCCATTGCTGAAACATCAAATTCTATAAAATATAACACGCTATATATCGCTAAATATATTAACCTGCTATATGGAATTTATATGATACTGTACATATCTTTGTGTCTCTGCTCAATTAATGACCTGACCAAACCCGCCCTGCAAATAAAATGACATGTTTTTGACCTGCTCCAACTCAACCCGTGGGTACCTGCTGATCCACCGCAACACTAGTATGGACGTACGTCTTCAGGTCTGCATGTTCAACTGCATCTTAATTGATGAGGTTTTATGTTCCGTTTTACAGTCTGATTGAGTTGTCTGTTCACCATAATTCCTCTACCATGTTTGCGTGATCCGCTCTTATCCATGGTCCTGAAAATTCATTAGGCCAGCTTTCCTCTGTGTTGACATGAATCAGTGAAGGATGAGAAGGGAAGGATTAAATACTTGAACACTCAACCTCCAGTACCAAAATTCAGTACCAATATGATAATGTTAAAATACTAACATTCACTAAGAATCCATCTTATGAAAAAGTAACATGTATAACCAAAATGCTGTTTAAATATTGACATAGAAATACTGATTTCGTCTACAGGACTGAAATGGTTGGATTTTACAGTATAATGTCATTGTTCAAGGAGGGATGTAACCATGACAACTGCTGGAGCTGCTTCTGGTAGGAGATACTTAATATCAAGTTTGATAGAGACACCTTTGAGTATGCGTTAATAGAAAAGCGATGTATAAATCTAATCCATTGTTATTATTATTATTATTATTATTATTATTATTATTATTATTATTATATGCGAGGACTCATATGATTAATGATCGAGTTTTCAATTTTGGACAAGTTCTCAAGTCTTACTTTGATTTTAATAGGACAAGTTACAATAAACGTTTGTTAGTTATAGCTGTTATTGTCTGAAAAAAACACACTGTTTTTTGTTTAACATCAGAAACCATCCAAACATAAAAAAGGTTAGAAACAGTGGTTCAGTTTTTAATATGTTGTATATGTGTTTATGTGTATTTGCTTGTAGTGTTATTCAATAAGTAAAATATGATTATAAAATTATGAAAATGACATGAACCCAAACTAGCCTGACTATAATTTACCAAGACTTCCACTTAGTGAAAATTGTATTGGATATGGAGATTTCTAGTTTGATCCATGTCTCTAAAGGCTCATTTATACTGCTCTGTATTCTGCATCTGGGTTTGCATCCACAAGCTCCCGGAAAAGAGACAGAATTACATAGGGAATGTACCCTGAGGATAGACAGAACACTCCACTCGTATGGTTTGTGTCTTTAACGTAGAGCATAAATAAGCCCTTAGTCTGACATAGAATGAGTGTTGTTGTAGTTAAGGGTTAGGATTAGGGTTAGGGTCAAGGTTAGGGTTTAGGGATAGGGATAAGGATAGAGTTAAGGTTAGTGGTTGGACTCACGGCACTGCTTGGGTCGATGCGAGGCCTCTCCATGGCAATGGTGATACAGTTGAGGAAGATGATGACCAACACCACATGATCAAACATCTTGTGTGTGATGATCTTATTGCACACGATGCGAAACCTGACAAAGAAAGAGACATTCACTCACGTCAACATTGGCAAGAATAGAGGTGGAGATAAAGATGGAGATGGGGAGGGGGATGGATTTGGAGATGAAGATGAAGATGGAGGTCAAGGTGGAGATGAGATGGGGGTGGGGATAGCAGCTAAATCAAACATATAATACGCTGGTTTATATTCCATCATTTCTAAGGACATTTATTGTCTGTGGACACTTAACAAGTCATGAAAGATCTCATTCAACTGAAGAGACCGTGTCTTACATCCAGTAACTCTGTCATAAACCACTGTAGAATTAGGATTCATTAATTATGCCTGACTTTCATAAGTAGACATGAAAAGGTTCCCAAGGTTTTATCTCATGACAACAATCAGAAAGGAAGAGACAACAGTTGTTATATATGACAGTGGAAGGGATTAGACTGTGCCTCAAATTCACTTTTATGCCTTATATGGGTCGAAGTGTACATGAGGATGATTCTGTGCTCAGGGTTTTTAGTTTTATTTAGTGACGCAGGTGCCATTGAGTCAACACTTACTGGGTCTGTGTGAAGTCATCTGACTGGTGAACCTTACTCATACAGTACAGAGGCTGGCACAGCCAAAGCCTCTATCATATCTGCACACCATGTATTCAAGCAACCCTTCCACTTCAACTTCACACAATAGTTCTGGGACACCACACACATGATGTCAAAACTGCGATAAACAAAAACCAAAGTGGCCCTGAAAGAGAAAACAACTTTCTCTGTTCTTGCCCTGTCTCCCTTCCATTTAACCAGATAACTGGTGGGGGGGGGGG
>JAPTYQ010000012.1:5773019-5784450 GCA_029814465.1 Ostorhinchus cyanosoma | reverse complement strand
GAAATCAGCCCCAAATGTGAACATTTTTAAATCCAGGTTAAAAACATTTCTCTTTTCATGTGCTTATGAGTAAATTCTTTTGAATGCACTTTTTGATTTTAATGTTAATTTTAAGGTAATCTTGTCTTTTGAATGCATTTTTTTTATTGTAATGTTAATTTTAATGTATTTTATTTTAGATGTCATTGATTTTATTTAGTTTTAACTGTAATTGTATGTTTTTAACCTGTCTCGTTTCAATTTTGGAAAAGCACTTTGAATTACCCTGTGTATGAATTGTGCTATACAAATAAACTTTGCCTTGCCTTGCCTTTGCCCAATGGTTCAATTTATGGTTCGCCATATTCAGGCTAATTTAAAGGATAAAAGCAGACTTCTCTCTCATCAATCAAAAGCAAAATAATGCAAAAATTATGTTAAAGTACAGTAAGCAATCACATTAATTTCCTTTGTTGGCACCTATTAAATGTAAAACTAAAAAATTCCCAGATTTGCTTGGGTTTTAACTTTCTTCCCTTTTTTCAGAACAGACCTCTTAATTCTCAAACCACATCAGATGATCCCAGACCCAGCCATAGTAAATGTGATATGTGTAGATGCATATGTGAAGTCCATGGGGTCAGTCTACTCACCTGCAGAGGCTGATAAATCCTTCTTGCTGCCGTTTACATCCTCCATACTTCTGGCAAAGGAATCAATCTCTGAACCTGATTTAGAAGCATCACCCTTGACATACAAACACACACACATAAAAAGTTAGACATGAACACCAGTTAACATGAGTTTCTCTCAGAAGGTGAGAGAGCAGGAGGCTGGTGGGTTGAAGTTGCCTCTAAACACAGATCTCTATTCATAGGGTTTTGGTTTTTTGTATCCATGTAAAGTATCATATCAATCAAATGTTCAGATCTGACCTGGGATCAGTCATTAGAGGCAACCTATGCTTTGTAAGCAGGTGAGGGGAGGGTGTGATGTCCCTGATGCCAGAGGTTTAACAGACAGAGGAGTCCCTTCAGTTCCATATGGTGTCATCATGCAAGGACAGTGAGAAGGTTCAGAGACAAACCACAGTGAAACACCAGCAGGAACATGACAAAATCTGCCTCTGGCTGTTTAGAACAGACACATGATGGATGCTCACAAATCATTCTCACCTGATGTGACCTGTTAACACCTACAAATGAGCTTCAGTGTGGTTACAAGGTCCAAAACACACATATACACAGTACTGAAACCACACACACTTCAACCCAATCAGGCTTTTCACTGTTTTTATGTTTTTATTATTGTCTGTTATTGTTCTACATAGTTCTGTCTAAATCAGTCTCCCCTGTTGCTCCTCTGATTTTTCACCAGCTCACCCAATGACTGTAAGTTTAACTCAGGTCCCCATAGATGCTGACTGCACTGAACTACCACCGACCAGAGCCTGTAGAGTCCATCAATATGCACCAGGGAACCAGGTGAATGGATCTGACTCCTGAGGTACCAACACCCCAGTGGGAATCTGATGTCAATTCCACATCAATATGACATCAAACCTGATATAAAATTGTCATATTGATGTGGAATTGACATCAGATGCCCACTGGGATAAATAGTCTATACAAAACCTCAAATCCATGTCAAATATGTCAGATCCATGTCAGATCCATGTTGAATCCATGTTGGATTTGTCAGGTCCATGTCAAATCCATGTCGGATCCATGAAAGATCCATGTTGGATATGTCTTTGAGATGCTCATTTGCATTTTCCTCATCCTGTTAAATCTACTTTTGCCCTAGACTGAACATTACATAAGGTTTACAGAGAGTATCCTAATCAGTTCATCCTCCAGTCAACCTGTAGAGGACTTGGATGGTGGTCAGGGTTCAATGTCTGCATCTACGTGGTGGATTCAAAAGTATTTACTGCCATTTAAAAACACTGAAAACAGTACAGTTTAAATACCTGTCTACCTTTAATATATACACTAAAATCCACATTTGAAGATCTGTTTATTCCATTTGATATGCTGGTCATACGTGATTTCAGGAGTGACTTCATATTGCAGTGCATTCTGGGTAATCAGATCACAGGTGGATACCTCAAATAATGGGTGTGAATGAACTTGAGGTGATAGAGGTGTGTTCTCAGAACGTTTGAGATGTGTTCAGGAACAAATGTCCACATTCTTTTATGCCATGTGGACAGAAATGTGCCTGTAGATGGATTTAACACCTTCTCAGCTCACATCAGCTGCATAAGTGAGTCAGGGTTGCCAGATCTAAGAAAAAAGCCAGCCCAATGACCTCTTAAAAACAAACAAAAAAAAAAGGATGAAAAGTAGCCGAATTCTTTTTTGATCTGTAATCAAACCAATTATTTTTAAAATCAATTCATTAAATGTTGTCACAGTGCATTAAACAACATGTAAACAAGAAGTATCTTGTTCTTACCTACGTATTTCTTGTTTCTGCCGTGTCTTCTTCTACTTTTACAGAGAAGAGTTACAGCAGTTACCATTTTTTTCCCTGGATAAATACCAAAACGTGTCAAAACGTTTGCATATTTGTGGCCCAGACACATTTTCAGCCAAATAAAAATGCAATCCACAGCACTGCATATTTTTCCCGCAATGGCATCTTTAAAATAGTCCAATTTGTTGGGAAAACTGTGGACCTGTCAATAGTGTTGAAAGTCAGTGTTAATTCATCATTGCATCATCGCGTTCCACTTTTATGCAGATGACAGTCAAATTTATTTACCTTTAAAGAAGGATGATCTGCAAGCTATAAAACCCCTCTTGGATGTCGTTGAATTTTGTGAATCTTAACCGAGACAAATCAGAAGTTATGGTTTTTGGCACCAGTCAATCCAATCACACTGCTCCTGTTGACCTGGGTTCCTTATCACATTTTGTTTGTCAAATTTGGGTGTTAAAATGGACCCCAAACTTAAACTTAACCAACAATTAGTCGTGTGGTCAAGTCTAGTTTCTTTCACTTAAGACAACTTGCAAAGTGACTACTAGACTGGACTTCGTAGTGCACTTTATGCTGGGTTAAGCGAAAATGCACTTTCCTGACTGTAGCTTGTTCAAAATGCTGCAGCTGGACTTTTAACAGGGACGCGGAAACACGTGCATGTCTCACCGGTTCACTCCTTTGGTTGCCAGTGCATCTTAGAGTTGATTTTAAAATTATCCTATCTACTTTTAAATGTTTGAATGGCCTTGCCCCCTCGTACCTGTCTGATCTGATCCACTACTACACCCCCTCTCATGCTCTCAAGTCAGCAGATCAGCTGCGACTTGTGGTTCCAAAAAAAAAAAAAAGAAAAAAGCAGCTTCGTGGGGACTGTACCTTTTCTGATGTAGCCCCAAAGCTTTGGACCCAGTTGCCTTTAGATGTTAGGCTCAGTCTCTGCCTGTTTTTAAATCACATCTAAAAATGCACTTTTTCTCATTGCTTTTTAATCAATAAGTGAGATGTTTTTTTTTAGATTTCCTATGTTGTTTTTACCAGATTTTTATTTTATCCCCAAACGAAATTTCAGGTATCTTATGTTTTTGGTCCGATCTTTCATGTTAACTATCCTTCATGTTAACTTGAAAAATATTGGGTTTAGAAATTCCATATTTTCCATATCAATCAATATCATGGAAAGGAAGAACTGCTTCGATTTTGGATGATTTATGATTTCTAGATTGCCTACAAGGGCTGGTCAAAACTTTAAAATCCCTAAACACTCTTTTGTTCATATCTCTGGAACTATTTGCCTTCAAATCAAGTGCAAATGAAAGGTCTTGACCCGCGGATGCCTCATGTCATGACATCATAGCTGTCTGGTTCAAAATTTTGCCAACAGGTGGAGCTTCATGACTGACAATTCACCGTTTTAGCCATATCTTTGGAACTATTTGTCCGAATCATCTCAACTAAGTGCAAATGAAAGGTAATCATCTCAGCTTTATTTTTTTTTTTTTGGACCAAGCAGAGTAGTTGTGGGGGTGCACTGTTTTGTTGGTAGTCAGAGGATGTGTAAACAGTCATTTGTAGGAAACAGAAGGTTAGACCCAATGTTCTATAAAGTAAGTCCAAATAAGAATTATATTTTCAACCAGGATGGTGGTAGTGGTCACATGATCTAATTTAGTATGAATGTATATGGACTCTGTCATATTGATGAAAATCATAGGCATATCTGATAAAACTGTGCCATGGCCTTATTGTCTATGTATCAAGTCAAATTGACTGTACTAACATAAGATGAAATATGATTACTCCTTCATGCCATATTTGACAGAACCACCTTTAGTTTTGATTCCAGGAGATATTCACTGTCACATCTTTTTTTTTGCCACATAATGCTTATGTTGTCACAATAAGGTTCACAGTATGTTTTCCATACATACTTGAATCAATTTTGGATTACTGATGATGGAAAACCGGAACGCTGCATCAAGTCTTCATCACATCCCAAATTATAGTCTGGACTTTATGGTGGCTAACCCATGTGTGAAAATGATGTCTCATTCTCCCTGAACCATTCTGTCACAAACCTGATGATCATAATCAATCCGGGCATTGTCCAATCTTCATGTTAAAGACATGAGAAGACACTTCCTACATATGTTAGACGTAAATAAAAAGCCTGGACAAAAGAAAGGAACTGCCTGGACTTAACAAAGCAAATAGTTCAGATCCTTCCATGGGTAAGTACTGCAGTGGTTAATAATGTTTCAGCTGGAACAGGCTATTGAACTCTAACCACAATGAGTGATTCTGAACACTCAAGTTTCATTTGACAGAGAATGAACTCAGTGATACACTGGATGCAAACTGGTTTCAAACTGGATTCAAACTGGTTTCAAACAGGCTAAAGCTAGCCAGACCAGTAAAATAATGACATAACAATTCAAGTTTTTCTCTTTGTTTTAGTACAAAAAAAACCTCCCATTACATTATGAAACAATTTACATTTTACAAAAAAAGATGTGAATACCCTGAAAAACTGAAATTTCATTATAAAAATGTGTGCAATTTTAACAATATTATGCCTGAACTTGGGGGCGGCCATGGCTCAGGACTTCTGTCCTAGTCATGTGTTGTTGTGTCCTTGGGCAAGACACTTCACCTCCTTGCTTCCAGGGCTGCTACTCACACTGGTGTGTGAATGTGTGTGCATGTTCGGTGGTGGTCGGAGGGGCCATAGGCGAGAATTGGCCACCACGCTTCTGTCAGCCTGCCCCAGGGCAGCTGTGGCTACGCATGTAGTTTACCACCACCAGAATGATAACGTGTGAGTGAATAAATTATGGATCCACTGTATACACATTGAGTATGTTTTTACAGAAAAGCGCTTTTTCAATCAAATCCATTATTATTATTGTTATGAACTTATTTATACGTGTATATTATGCACAATGTTATACAAACATTTAATAACCGGCATAATATTGCTAAAATTGCACATTTCATGGTGTTCATATTTGTTTCATGTATTTATTTGCATTTTATTGTGAAAGGACAGTTTATGAAATATAAATATTTTCATAGTGTGTTATTTTTTCACTTAAATTTTTTTCATATAATTTAGTTGTCATTATTTATAGGTTAATATGTTATTGTTTTACTTGAGATAACATTGACCTGTATGTGGAACCTGAACTAAAATTATTTTGTAAACCTTGACTATTAATGTCTATTAATGTCATTTGTGCACTTTCCTCCCATGGGCCTTCGTGGAACCTTTGGAGGGCCACATTTGGCCCACGGGCTGCATGTTTCATGTCCCTGCCCTGTCCGTCCTCTTTGTCCAACGCTCTCCTTCACTTCATGTCAAAGCTCCATCCAGATAAAACACAGACTAAGAGGGAGGTTTTTGGCAGAGCTGGGGCTTTTACCCCGAGGCTGAAATAAAAGGACGGGGGTTGAAGACCTTTGGGAGGTGAGCCTTCAATGGGACGTTTGATGCAGACTCTGCTCTCACAGATGATGAAAAACAAAGAGAACCCATGCACAGCAAAGTGATATGCATTGTGTTGTCTATTGAAAACCCATGGTAACAGCTGCTCAGTACATTAACTAGTAAGTTAGAGTAGCGGTGGTGGTGGTGGGGGGGTTGGATCACTTGTAGAAAACAGGACACATTCTCTGGCAGCCGTCCTGGTTTAACACAATCCTGTTGTCTACCATCCAATGATGCCTGTTTTCTCTACTGTTTAAAACTGGTTGTATGGCGATAAAACCTGTACAGTTATAAATACGGTGTTACCTGGACTTACCAGTTTAAGTAGCTCTGTGACCAAGCTTGTAACTCAATTTGCACATATATCAAATCAGTTTTCCCATTGAAATTAACTGAAATGCCATTAATCCATTCCAGCCCCATTAGTCCAAATATGTGGAGAAAACTAACACATCAAATAAAAATACATGTAAATCAAATCCTCATTATTAATGCTCCAAATCCACAGGGAGCCTCAGCAGAGGGATAACACAGCCACATGCATCTGTAGAATCCAGTAGGATATATAAAAATGAGGTTTACAGGAGGAACCTGTGAGTACTCCTCCAGACGCCGTGGTGAGCAGAGACATCCAGCACAACAATATATACTAGTCCTACAAGATCTGTCTGGTTATTGAATAACACAACTAGTGGCAATGTATCTGAAGTTCGCTCATAACCTGGATTTTGACTCGCAACTCAAAGAAAAAGAAAACCAAGCAAGCAACGGTTTGTAACTCAGAAAACTCGCAATTTAAGGAACCAGTGTATTACTAAAAAAAAAAAAAATATCATTTAAATCTTATAATTATAATCAGATACTATATTTTAATATTTTTTTAAAAAGTGATTGTGAGACATTTTATTTAACACAAAAACACAAGCTCAAAATGAAACAATCTAATAAACGTTATAGGTTAATTATGTACAGTTTTTTTCACCAGCTCTTTTTTTCCGTGAATAATTCTGGTTTTGTTCTATTCATTTGGACACTGAAATATGTGCTCTGGTGGATTAAAAGGGTTTCATATCTGCCATGTTTAACAAATTACACTTTTCGATTGATTGAATAAAACACTATCAAATGATTTTGATGCATACACATTTAATTGTATTTACTGATACTGAAGATACTTTAATGCAGGGGTTTCAAACACATTTTAGTTCAGAGGTTACATTAAGCTCAATTTGACCTAAAGTGGGCAGACCAGTAAAAAAAATGTCATTATTTATACACATTACATAATGAAAGTGTTTACACCTACAAACTTTCCTTAAAAATGTGAATGTGAAACTGCAATTGTAACAATATTCTGCCTCAGATTATCATTTATATGTATATTACAACTTACAGATCATGTACACAAGACCTTTAATAACTGACAGAATATTGTAATTGTACTTCTTTTAAGACATTTAATCTTGTTCATATTTGTTGAGGATTCTCAAATTTTTGGTAAAAGGATAGTTGTAAATGTAAGCACTTTCATGTAAGTTTACTTATTTTTACACTAAAACAAAGAGAAAAAATTTCGGTTGTCATTATTTATACGTTATGATAGTATTGTTAGTGTAGGATAGTATAATTGACTGATCTACCTTAGTGGTTTGTATGTGGAATCTGAACTAAAAAGATTTTTGACACCCTTGATTGTTACAAATTCATCCCACAGGCCCAATCGGACCCTTTGATGTGCCGATATTGGCCAGGGGGCCATATGTTTGACACCCCTGCTTTAACACACAAATACATTTGACTTGATTAGTCTTGGTATTGTGTTCATTCAACAAAAGATGAAACTGCTGACAGATCCGTGGTATTATCTCCAAAGGCTCTGTGGGTAAATGCAGGGATGACAGGTGGAAAGGAGGGCCAAGGAGAGGGGGTGGGGGATAATGGTTATCTGGTTAAATGGAAGGGAGGCAGGGCAGTGCTGCAGTGCTATACATACCCCTGAGTCTACAGGAAGCTGAATTAGGCTCAGCTGGGCATGCAAGTCCTCCCGCTTGGACACTTCCTATAAGTGGAAGTGATCGGTGCAGCCGGACAAGAGAGGAAGGCGCACAGAGGAAAAGAATCACAAAGGTAAGAGGTGGAACCACAGAAGACCAGAGCAGGAGGAGAATGTTCCAGGAAATCCAGCCTATTGGAACAGTTGGACTGTACCATGCACCAGGGCCGGTTCCAGGATAGAGCTGTGCAATCCCACCACACAGAACACATCTGTACATAACATATAACATAGAACACATCTGTACATAACATCACATAGAACACATCTCTCCATAACGTAACATAGAACACATCTGTACATAACATATAACATAGAACACATCTGTACATAACGTAACATAGGACACATCTGTACATCACATAGAACACATCTGTACATAACATATAACATAGAACACATCTGTACATAACGTAACATAGGACACATCTGTACATCACATAGAACACATCTGTACATAACATAGAACATAGAACACATTTGTACATAACATCACAGAGAACACATCTACAATCTCAAATTACGGTCAGAAATAGCACTTTTCATTGAAATATTTTTCATCATTTGGGCATCAGTTACACACTGTTAACGGAAAGAAAACTTTATTCATGTAATAGAAACCAAATGTTCCCTGACCATTCCTCAATTCATTTTAGACAGATTAATTATTGAAAAATTAATGTGGAGACAAAGTAAATAAGTCTTGCTAGATCCATTACTTGGATATTATTAGTAAGTTTGGTTTTGAAGCTTTTTTTATGTGCTCAACAAAGCCCTTTCCATTTTAAACACATTTTTCTATCTTATGTGAACATAGTCAACCATTTGACATGACTCTACTTCTACTGGGCAACGTGGGTTGAAAAAATAATAATGCGAATTAATCGAAGGTGTTTGACATTTCATTTCTTTATTTAGACAGGGACAATAAACACTATGTATTATCCTTAAACAGGAGAGGTTGTTGCACTAATTTCCACCTATAGTCCCTGGGCAGGCTGATGTTATTTAAAAAACAATCATTAATAAAATCTAAAAGATGCAAAAGGCAGTATAAAATACATTTCTAGAACTCCAACATAAAACCAGCTGTCTTACTGTGAGCTACATTTCATTCTTCTCTCTGTGTTTGGATCTGAACCACAACACCACAGTGGGCTGTGTTAACAGGTTTGAAGAGCACTTTGGACTTGCTGTTCCCTATGAGAAAGGCATTATAACAACAATGTGGAGCAGCCAAGATGTTTTAAACACAGCATAAACAGTACAAAACCCAAACTAACCCAGTTCAAGCCTCATAATCAATATTTTATCACTGCATTATATTAAATGTAAAGTTTGTCCACACAGGTAACCTCTGAACGGTGAATTCATGTTTATATAACTCACCTGTTTAGATCATATCAAGACAAAAAACTGTGAGGGGTCACCCATCCCACTAAACAATTATGCAATTTGGAAAATGAAGAAATAAAAAAAAAAAAGACTAGTTAAAATCCCTGGAATAATTTAGCATTACTCGCTGATGTTACCATTAATATGTATTAAATTATATGGTCTTCCAGGTAGCCTGCTAATCAGCTCAGCTAGCCGTTATCAGTATGTTTATACTATGGGTTATATATTCTATGATTTTACTATATCAAGCACATTTATTAAGAAGCTGAAATGAAAGGCATGTATTATTACACTGTTAAGGGATGTGGTCTGGGTTTCAGCCCTCATTCTACTCCAACTCGTTTCCGTAAAACCCAAATGATGGTGGCCAATGTCCATGACATGGAAACACCTGTTTGAGGGTATGAGATCTTGGATTGCACAGCTCTATCAGAACATCTCCCCCAGATCACAATGTGCAACAGCTGCAATTGTGGAATTCAGCAACTGGAATTAGTTAAAGCATGAAGAGCCCAAGAAATGAGTAGTTATAGCAGAACAAGCACAGCTTTGTTTTACCCTTCAGCTGCTGTGTGTGGGTGTGCATGTGTATGTGTGTAGATATGTACATGGACACATATTTGTATGTACTTCCTGTGCAAGTGTGTGCGTATAGCATATGTTCATTTTCACCATGAGAGGTACAATAAAATATGACTTTTAGTTTCCATTCTATAAATATTAGTATTCTATACATTATATCAATATTATATATAATATTATATAAATAGGTCTTTGTATTTGAAAGTCAGTCTCTCTCTGCAGCAGGTATTGAACTCCATCACATGGACACACTGTCTGACAGAAAGACATGGATGATATGACAGAAGCATAGGACAAATGAAGAGATGTGGATATTTAAACCATGAAAATAAGACATGGACAAGCATAACTTTATTCCTCCCCCTTTATAACCAGAGTAACACAGGCACTAAACTAATCCACACTGTGTGTTTGTGTCTTGGCTCGAGAGGCATACACCTCCCCTAGCTCAGCTCACGTCATTCAAGCTCCCGTTACCTAGCAACACTGATGCAGGGAAAGTTTGGCTGACTAAAAATAAACTTAGAGCCTGTAGAAAAGGATGTAAAGTTGAAAAAAAAAGGAGAAAGAATGAATCTGACAGTTCTGTGATAATACAGTGGAGCAGAGGTGGAGAATAAATCACAAACTAACAGACCTGGAGGTTTGTACATATGAAAAACAGGAAATGTCTCCTCTTTAGCACTAAACACAAATTAAATCTACACTAAACAGGAAAGTAAAAATATGAATTCATATCTTCTCAATAGTAAAAAATCTAAATTCTGACATCTACAGTAAAAAGTGGTGTTGCTAGGAGACAAGCTGTGCTACCAGCTGCAAAATGTTATTTTCTAAAGGTTAATTAGCAATTATTTGTGTCAATATTTTCAATGTACCACTGAGTTTTTGGTAAAAATAGCAAACAAGAGTATTCTGACTATGAAAACACTCACCAGAAACATTTCTGTTGGAAATTATATTACAATTAAAATATTGAATCATTTAGTTGAAATAAAATACAATACATTAATCACACGGTTGCTATGGATTAATTTTGATTAATCATGATTACATATTCATTTTTAACCTATATTAATCTCATTTCATTTTGCATGAGCAAACAGACTCAAGGAAGAAGGGAATATATATATCCACTTAATGTGTTTATTAAACACCTTCAGCAGTTTCAACCAAACAACTTGAAACAACTGTTCTGCCTCCGTTTTTTTTTTGTCCTCATATTTTCATCCAGAGGGAAATGTGATGTTTAGCATCTTCCATCTCGATGGGTTAGTTCTGCTGCCTGTCACTACTGGACCACTTGTCAATTTGCATATGCATGACAGTAGTCGTTCTGTGCTGCAGATGGGTTAATTGTAGGGGTGTAATGGTACACAGAAAACTTTTGATTTCGTACGTTTTCGGTACAGAGGTCTTCGGTTCAATACATTTTCAATATATTT
>JAPTYQ010000012.1:5681455-5692903 GCA_029814465.1 Ostorhinchus cyanosoma | reverse complement strand
AAGCACATTCCTCTGCCAAGGCAGGTCAACGTTAACTAAACCACAACTGCAACCATAGCTAAACCCTGCATGTAAACATACTCATTGACATTTACCTTTATTTAATGACAGATGTATCTTATCGGCCCCTTTGGCTTTTGCATGTGTGTCTTTGGTTTTATGTAACTGTTAGATATGAACACACATTTTGATTTGTGGACAGTAGTTGTACTTTTTCTTCACAGCATTATTACTGCATAAAGAAAATGCTACATTCTGTGTTTGCGACTTTGATACTGAGATACAGCAGACGTTGTTCCCATGGAGACCAAGAACCTGTTTGTAAAATAGTCAGAGTGTAAAACATACATTTGTACTTCAGAAATCAAGTCTTTGCTCTAGTGATTCAGAAGCTTCAGGCTGTACATGGTGGAGTTCCCTAAGCAGTAATCACACATTCCATGGACCTTAATCGATATTCTGTCAAACTAAAGTGGTACAAAGGGAAGTGTTTGTGTGAACAAGGACAATAAAATGAGTGGTTACAGGAGGAGTGAAAGGCCTTATTTATGACAGCTATGCAGTAAAACAGCATCTAATGACACATCAAACAGACTGTTTATTGGTGATTGGTTTATTGGTTTCTGTATGCCTTTTCGGCACGTGCAGTTTAACTTTAGTCACTCAGCGGTAAATACAGAGGCTGTTCCAGCTCATGTCTGTGGAATACTAGTGAGTTTTCTCAGCCTTGTTTGTTGCTTGCCGGAGGGCAAGCATACTGGTCAGTCCGTATGTCTGTCTGTTTGTCTGTATGCGCTCTAGGTTTCAAGCATTATTGATATCAAACCATAACCAAATGATTTGCCATGGTCTCTAGTTGACTTGATTCAATTTTAGAAATAGTAAGCCAAAGTACAGCTGAGATATATGCCAAAGTTGGGGTTAAGCGCCTAATTTACATATTCAGAAAATGGCTTCTATGTTGAAAACGTTGTATTACCGATTGATACGAAGCTGAATAAGACCTTTGGTACTAAGTTTGGTGACCTTGGATGACATAGAAAGGTCAAAAACAATGTCATGATTTTCAAGATACAAATTTTTTTCCCATAACTCTCTCAGTTTAGCAGATACAGAAAACGACTACATTGTAACACGTGAAAAAGTAGGAGAAAAGCTCTCCAGCAAGCACATTGGTCAGTTACGTCTGTGTGTCTGTCTGTCTGTCTGTCTGTCTGTATATACTCTAGTGGTCACATTTAAAGCATAATTGATATCAAACTATGATCAAGTGGTTTGCCATGTTCTCTGGTCACCCTGATTAGTTTTTGTCAATAGCAGGCCAATGTACGGCTGAGATATAGGCCAAAGTTCAAAAATGGAGATTTCACCATAACTTCCAGCAAAATGATTGTTCATTCATTAAATCATTATCTGAACCCGCTTTATCCTCACTAGGGTCATGGGGGTTGCTTGGAGCCTATCCCAGCTACATAGGGTGAAGGCGGGGTACACCCTGGACATGTTGCCAGCTCATCGCATCATGAAATCATGAGGGTCATGCCCTCCTGGGCAAAAATCAGGTCTGGTTGCTATGGTAATGTGTGCAAAATTGGGTTATCATTAATAAATTCCCTTCTGTCCATTGTAGCAACTTCAAACTAATGCCACATGATTGGAAATTCAATTCTCTTTCCATTACATACCTCATTTCTCATGTACATATAGATTTAGAGTTATTGGCATCTAAAGTGACTAGGGGTCGTGTCTAATTTGCATATTCACAAAATGGCTTCTATCTTGAAAACTAAGATATATATTGATTAACTTTGTATTATCAACTTATAGGAAGTGTCACACCGTGGTGAAGTTTGTCTTGTCCTGGGTTTTGGTCTTGTCATTTCCTGTTTTATTTTGAAAGCCTAACTCTCCTTTTGTTTCAGAGCACTTGCCCTTCCTCGTGTCACCTGGAGTTTGACCTAATTACCAATTGTCTCCACCTGTTCCCCATTACCCTCATGTGTTTAAATAGTCTGTGTTCCCCTTGTCTTGTGCCAGTGTGTCTTTGTCCTCTGACCAATTCATCTGAGCCTGCTTCCTTGTTCTTGACCACACCCTTTGAGTATTTTCACGTAAGCCTTTTGTACCTTGAGACAAGTGATTTTTTGTTTGTAATTTTTATAACTTTGTTTTCCTTAGCCATAGTTAAAGTTTATAGCCTTGTTGCTTTCCTCCCTTGGAGTGATTTTGTTTTGTCATTTAAAGTTCCATAGATTAAGATCATAGCTTGTAGTTTTCCTCTGTTGTGGAGCTTCTTTTGTTAGGTACATTTAATTGCCTTTTTTATGCTCCCTTCTTCGGAAGTGACTTTTCTTTGGTTTAACCTTTCATAGCCATTTTCAGTTCGCTAGAGTTTTTTTCCTCTGTTTGGAGTGATTTTTTTTGTTTATATTTTCTACTAGTTCATCAAACCTGATCTGTCTTGGTTAAATCATCTCCAAGCTGCTTTTTTGTCACTCTGTTAAGAGGTCTCTGGCAGTGTGAATTTAATAAAGTCTGTTTCAAAAGTATTCTCTGCATCTGAGTCCTTGGTGAGTCCTGGCCTGACAGGAAGTCAGATATGGTTTTCATTTGGTACAGTTTTTTTTTTTAGCTTTCGATTACCTTGAAAGGTCAAAGTCAGGTTATTATTTTGAAAATACGTATGCAATTTTTGATCATAACTTCCTCAATTTTGCAGATATAGAAAAGGCTAGTATCAGATTGTAAAGTATGAAAATATAGGCCAAAGTTCTCCGGCAAGCATAATATGCCTATGGCAGTTTCGTCTGTTTGACTGTATGCGCTCTAGCAGTCACATTTCAAGCATTACTGATATCAAACCATGATGAAAGGATTAATTTTTGCCAATAGTAGGCCAAAGTACAGCTGAGATATAGGCCAAAGTTCAAAAATGGATGTTTTACCATAACTTCTGTCAAAATCATTGTATCGACTTGAACCAAAACCAAATTTTTTCATTCTGCATCCGATGTTATGCATCATGCTGTCATAAGGGTCACACCCTCGTTAGCCCCCCAGGTAAATATCAGCTAGGCCAAAATTCTCTTTCAAAGGTATTGTAAAAGAGAGGACTTGATTTCTTTGTTTTCTTAGAACTGCAACTGTAAATTTACTGCAGCAGAGATAATGAACATTTTTATTTTATCTAGCCAGTATTGATTATCATAATAAAGGTCAAATTATTAATTCTTTGCAATTTAAAGACAAATTTTAGTTTTCTTAATTGTCATAGGTTCAGCTAGTATAAATGGTCATATTTACTATTATTTCGATCCTCTCACCTGTAGGCTGTTTACTATCCTGTGCTTTTCAACAAACACAACCCTTCTTTAACCATTTCTTTTGAATGGCCCTCTAGTCTTTCAGTGGATAGAAACCATTCAATGAATAAGAGCTCTTCTACACAGTGCAGTGACCAACAACAGACTGTACCTCCCCAGGTGAGTGATACTGCGTTGATAATAACTGAATTATACTGTTGAATGGATGGAAGTCAACTGGACTGGCACCACATTACAGGACCAGATTCATCCATGTTAGTTTTACTAATACAGCCATTATTGAAGAACATGAACAACTCATCTTCCTCCTCCTTCTCTTCCTCCTCTGTTATCTTTTCCATCTCTCCAGGAGGAGTTCAGTGACACAGGTAGTGTAACATCTGATCCATTTCCCATGGATTCAATGTCCTGTCTGCTACAGTAAGTGTTATATTCTGATACTCCCTTTGCTATTGGGATCTGTTGTAGTGATTAATAAATGATCAATGCATAAATAAATAAAGAAGTCCAGTCATTTAAGCTAGAGCCTTAAAATCTATCTATGTTTAAGTGAAGTGGGTGCAGTGGATATCCTCTATATGCAAATATTGCTTGTTTTGTTATTTTCAGCAGTTTAAATCGATTATTTCATTTCTCTTGGTGTAAAATATGGATGTGGCTTTAAAAGCTTTGGCTCCATTTTCCCTGAAAATAAATCACTATTTCTATATTTTGGTTTATGATTCACTTTGACAATTTATTATATTTAATGTGACATTACTCTGGCACAATTCAATAAAATAATGACTATTTTCATTGTGGCTCATGTAAAACTTTAAACTGCTGAACATTCTTCACAACAGTGAACATGTCATCCCTATAATCCAACTAGAACATAAATATAGGACAATGTTTGATGTTGAGGATGTTGTCATTTAGCTTTTTGCCATATTTGTCCATATCTCAACGTGAAAATTTAGCTGCAGGGTACAGTGAGGGGTGAAACTCACCAAGCTAATACTAAGATACTGAAAACACGTTACACACCACCAACTGATGTCTAACAGTTGGCTAACATCAGTTGGTGATAGAGTTGTATTAGTTCAAAATAGCATGTATTTATTGGTTCTGTTTGGCATGAACTGGTGGGAACTGGTAAAGGTTTCTATTACTTCACAGTAGTAGGATATCCACTGTTGGTATTTGTAGTAGTAGTATTAACAGTTATGGAGATTTGTTCTAGGTATTGGTAGTTATACTAGCACTAGCTGTTCAACTTTTTAACAGTTCAAGTTCAGTTTGCTGTGCATCTATGTTCTCTCCTACTTCCCCCTTCTCCCCCTCTCCCCTAATGTCTCTCTCTCTCTTTCTCTTCCTTTACCCTCTCTCTTTGACCCCAACTGGTCAAGGCAGATGACCATCCTCCAGGACTCAGGGTCTGCTCGAGGTTTCTTCCTCTTTAAAGGAAGTTTTTCCTTGCCACTGCCACCAAGTGTTTGCTCCTGGAAGATTCTGTTGGGTTTCTGTAAATTGGCTTGAAAGTCTGGTTTTGACCAGCTCTGTATGTAAAGTGTCATGAGATAACTTTTGTTATGATTTGCACTTAAATTAAATTAAATTTGATTAGCAAACTATCTGACAAACCACATAATTGAACAGATGAGCTAATGTAGGCTGACCAGACGTCCTCCTTTTCACGGACATGTACTCTTTTTGAGACCTAAAAAAATGTCCGGGTGGAATTTCAAAATTGTCCGGGATTTTGTTCTACTGCTTCAAATACATCGAATTTCCATTCCACGTTGCTCTGTGTCTTTCACAAATTAGTCATGCCCTTCTACTCAAATCTGGCCCCTTTACTTTGTGTGGAAGTGAGTACGATAGGGATGGGAAGATTATTATAATACATATCGATACGTGTGTGATGATCTGAGTGTACCGGTAGAGAAGCTGTGAGTTAATGAAAAGTTTGGAATGATATCGCGATGCATTGGTTGCTGAATGTTTATATTGAAAAAATTAGATCTGTTCAATAGAACATAGTTTTACTAGCATTTAAATGTGTTTCTCTTGATGTGGGTAAAGTTTTTCTTTTCTACAGACCCTCGTTAATGTGTGCTGCAGATTGGCAGATGTGCACACTGTACAGGAAGGTATGAGCTCTGTGGATGCACTGAGGCACGAGCGCCGTGGATGAATACTGGAAAGTAAATTGTAAAATGTGTGTGTGAATCTGACAGTCAGAAGGAAGGAGATGATGAGGTTTATGAACATGTACTTTTCACTATATCAACTGTATTGAATACTGCTGTACATACCAGAGATACTTCCTTAAACAGTCACATACATATCTAACAGCGTATCCCAGAATACCTTGCGCAGGTGTCTCTTAAAGAGACCTTCTCTGTAACCTTTTCATTGGTTAGTGTGCACGTCGGTAACGCCAGTGCCTTGTTTACAGTAGTGAAAGCACACATCTGCCCATCTCTGCAACTATGCTGAAACGTAAATGTATGTTCACAGAAGAATTTAGCAAAAAATCCCCATGTTTTCATCTTGGTCATAATCCATATGAAGTTGAGTGCCTGACGTGTAAAGCAGGCACTTACGTGTCTTGCAAATGAAGGTCCAACGACCTACAAGTACAGTACACAAAAGTCCAGCCAAGCATACAAAGGCAGCGAGGGGCTGAAGCAGAGTCACTGGCCTCTGTTTTGTTTTTTAAATGTCATATGCTGTGCCATACAAATAGCCTAATAATGTATTTTTCTCAATTTGATGCCGCCCCACATTTCGTATCAGCAGTGGCCTGAACGGGCCAGGCTGTAAAAACTGCAGTAGGCCATTGGACCAGTGCCAATGTTGAGCCCTAATGATATCACCGGTCAAATGTTTAATGCTGAATAACCAAACTCACCTTGAATTCTTTAAACAGATCTGGGCGCCTGTCTCAAAGGTGCTTTGCTAGGTTTGTGCCCCCGCCCCCCCCCCCCTTAATTTGAATTCCGTGGTGGCAGTGTTTACACAGTGGCTTATTTGTGTCAATAACCACGTCGTGGTCATCTACCTGAAATACGCCCACACATGACTTTTGGTCCTTTTTTGTTTGTTTATTATTATTCTTCTTATTATTATTATTCTTATTAATAATAATACGAAGAATAATATTGGAATATCTTTACATTTTCATCATAATGAAGTTACAACCATGAAGGTGACTTCAGACTGGGCTTGAACATCTCTGACCAGAATAAGCAGTGAACTGGGAACAAGGTGAAGTCACTTCCACAAAGATAAATAAGAGAAGAGGAAAGGAGAGCAGTGTAGATAATCAGACTGACTGTCAACAGGCTAACCTGGAAGTGCTTTAGAATCACTGATGCCTTTATTCATTAATGAGGCTGTCTTAGATTTCAGCACAAACACTGTAGTGTTGGTGCAAGTTAACAAGGACACAGACAAACTACTTTGTACTTTATTATTGTGAACACTGTACCCTGTATTTTCCACACACACTTGTGCAACATTTGAAAATGATCTGAGAAAAGCAAGTGCTATGCACAATCTATATTTTAATATTTTTCTTTGTATCCTCATACAATCAATCACTTATGATAATGTGCAATAACTCTGGAAAGTGAGAATTATGTGCAATAATGTTCTGTTCTGCAATAAGAATACAATATTCGTAATTATCCTAGCTACATACGGGCGAAGGCGACAATACAATATTTATTCTATATTTATCCAAATATAAATGTACTATTTTTATATAGACTTGAATTCATAGATACTGTCACATACTGTTAATATTGTGTCTGTGCATATTTTATATCTTTTTTTAATTATTATTCTACTTAGCTCTATTCTTATCTTACTTTTGTAAAATGTTATATTCACTCTATTCTTATTTCTGAAATATTGTTTTGTTTATTTTTTTTTATTCATATTGTTGCACTGACTGGAGTAACACAATGGCAATTAAGGCTATTGTGTTCTATATAAATATAGATAGGTTTAAAGGTCAAGGGATATTAGGAGGGTCACGTGCCAAAAACGTCCATTTACTGTATCAAATATGTCCAATTATTGCCTTTGCCTTAAAACACTATCAGTAACTGTAGAGACTAAAGACCCTGAGAATAGAAACAAATGGATACTGCCCTGCTGATATGAATTACTTATTTAGCACTGACATTCATTCAGCTTTTACCTGTTTCTTCTGTAATGGATGATATTATATCATTTAGCTCTAACCACACTTGACAGCAACAGAACATAGGATATACAAAAAGATTTTAGTTTAAATAAACTCAGGACAGTTCAACAGCGTTATCATACCTCATCAAAACTCAACATACACAATGGGTAAAAAGGTGC
Organism: Ostorhinchus cyanosoma; assembly: GCA_029814465.1. Lineage (NCBI taxonomy): Eukaryota > Metazoa > Chordata > Actinopteri > Kurtiformes > Apogonidae > Ostorhinchus > Ostorhinchus cyanosoma. Next base: position 5,685,221 of record JAPTYQ010000012.1, on the reverse strand, counting down.
AAATATACCCCAACTACATTCATTAACCATCCAGATATCAGGCATTTTGAATAGATTTGTGTTAAAGATGGTATTGAGACTTGTTTTTGAGAAGTTAAAACTGAAAGTAAGAGATACAGCCCCGCTCACCATCATTGGCACCCCTTCATTTTTTGCATAATCTCTATAATATCTTCAGAAATATATGGAAATGTACCAAATGTATATCATCAGGATCTTTTAATTGGAGGTCAAATGCAATTTAACAAAGGAAATTGTTTTTTCAACTTATATATTGTAATTTGAAAGACGAAACAGAAAACACAGCATATGCAGCAACATTGGCACCCCTCTTCAATATTTGGTTGCACACCCTTTGGCAGTGATGACAGCTTCCAAATGTTTCTTGTAGCCATCTATAAGCCTCTTGCACTTCTCAGCTGGTATTTTCTCTCACTCTTTCTTTGCAAATTGTTCAAGCTCTTGAATATTTGCAGGTTTCTTCTCCCCAATGGCAGATTTCAGCTCATACCAAAGATTTTCAATTGGATTGAGATCAGCACTCATTGCTGGCCAATTTAAAACAGTCCATTTTTTCCTTATCAACCATTCCTGTGTGCTTTTGGATGTGTGCTTGGGGTCTCTGTCTTACTGGAGGACCCATGATCTTTGACTCAAAGTTTTCTAACACTGGGTAGGGCATGTCGCTTTAGGGTGTCTTGATAATTCTCTGATTTCCTGATTCCTGTGATACGATCAAAGCCTCCAGTACCAGATGCAGCAAAGCAGCCCCACAGCATTATGGATCCTCCACCATGCTTAACTGTTGGGAGGGTGTTATTTTCCTTGTAGGCTTCATTACGCCGTCTGTAAACAAACTGTTGATGTGCATTTCCAAAAACTTCTATTTTTGTTTCATCTGTCCACAGAACATTTTCCCAGAAGGACTGTGGTTTGTCCAGGTACTCATTGGCAAAGATTAGTCGTTCCTTTTTATATCTTTGCCTCAGGAATGGTTTCTTCCTTGGCCTTTGCCCTTAAAGCTGTGTTCGGTTTAGTGTGCGGCGTATGGCACTTGTGGAAACCATGACCCCGGACTGTTCCAGGTTGGCCTTTAGGTCTATGGATGTTTGATGTGGTGTTTTTTCCATCATTCACACCAACCTTCGAAGACTTCTGTCATCAATTTTTCTCTTCCCCCCACATCCAGGGAGGTTCTTGACAGTTCCATGTTTGTGAAACTTCTTAATCACATTACACACTGTTGAAACAGCGATACCAAGGTCTTTGGAGATGGCCTTACACCCTTTGGAGGTCTTGTGTTTGCGAATTATCGCACTTCTGATGTCCTCAGACAGCTCCTTTGTCTTCACCATTGTGACAAAAGAACAGGGGATAACAGGTGGCTTTTTAAATCATGGAAGTCATCATTCATTAGTTAATTCATGTCACATGGGCACAGACAATTTTTCAAAGGTGAGTCTCATTTGTGATTTATCAAAGGTAAGTCACAATGTGTTTCCATACAGATTTACAGGAAAGGGTGTCAATACCAGTGACACAGAATGCTGTGAGTTTTTTTATTTATTCCTCCCATTGTTCATTGTTTTAAATTGTTATCATTTGCTCTTTCGTATCAAACACGTGTTCTCTATAGAAAAAAAATGTTTCACTTGATTAGTTTTTTTCAGAAGATATTCCACATTATGTACTTAAACTTCATGGGTGCCAATAATGGTGAGCAGGACTGTAAACTGCAACTGTGAAATATCCCTATCATCCTGCAGATACATAGCATTATTGCATTATTGTACAACTGCTCTCAATGACAAAAAATATTTGTTGATCATATGTCAACTACTTTTGTATACTTTATCAGACATTCACAGTATGTTCACTCACTCAAAGTTGTTTATGCAGCCAATGCACATCAGACCCTGAAACAACTGCCTTAATGTGGCAGAACATCACTTTACAAAAAATGCATGAATCTTAAAGGCCCAATCCCAATTCACCTCTTACCCCTATCCCTTTGCCCTACCCCTACCCCTTGAAAATGAGTTGCTAGGGGTAGGGGTTGAAATAACCCCCTAAAGAAAGGGGACAACACTTTGCAACCTGTTACGTCATCAGTACATCATCTGTGAGCCGCCGTTTAAGAGACCTTTTAACAGATGCAGGAGTTGACAGTAAATACAGGTTAATCCACATGATGACAGCCCAAAACGACACCATGGTCAGTCGAGGAAATTCAGTCTTTGGTGGTAGATGTAAAAATTCAGACAAGACAACACGAAACAAGCGAGTTTATCAGCAACTCTGAACAGACGGAGGTGCATGGCACCGCTATGATGTCCAGGTACTGTAAAGTACCTCCAGGAATAGTACCTGCTACCCGAGTCGAGTGAGTCGAGATGGTTCCATATAGTGGAAACTTGGAAAACTTTAGCTCAGTCAAACACTTACTAAACGCTTCTGCGTTAGCTGTGCAGCTAGTTCTGTGGTGTTGGTAATATGTTTTATTTGGAGCATTGTTTCAGTCACAAACTAAGGGCTTTGTAAGATGAGACTGAAATGGTTCTGTATGGAGTTTAATGTTCATGCTGGGGCCAGGATACTAAACTGCCCTTCAGGAACAAGATAGTTATAAAAGTAGAATACTGTGAGTACCTGAAGGCTGAAGCAGCTAGCGCTGAACTACTAATGCAGAATGGTGAAGATGTTCAATGACTGAGGTAATTTTGGAAAATACCTGAATACTTTGTGGAAAAGCTAGTGTAAATGTTTATTATTGGGACATGTCTTATAGCAACTGGTCTGCAAGTAATGCTCCAGAGTAAAAGAGACATAAAAAGCAGCAGACAGACCCAGAGTTAGGTTTCACTTTCGTTTTCATGCGAGTTATTAAACTCCTTACCATTCAATAAAATTTTACTACTTTCAATATGGCTCATGTAAAACTTTAAACTGCAGGACACTATTCACAACAGTTTTGAATGTACCATCCTTTCAATCCAACTAAAACATAAATATAGGATAAAGTTTGATGTTGAGGATGTTGTCAGGTTGCTTTTTGGCATATTTGTCTCTATCTGAATGTGAAAACGTAGCTGCTAATGCTAAGATACTGAAAACACATTACACACCACCAACTGACAATGAGTTGTAGTACAACTGCAAAGGATATTCATTGATCATATGTTTAGTACTTTTTTATATGTTATCAAAATAGACCTTCACAGTATATTCACTAAAAGTTCTTTTTGCATTAGCTGCCAAAACAACTCTGAGTGAACATACTATGAAGAATAAAAAATAAAAATGCATAGATTTGATTCTGAGCTCAGTGAATCGATGTTGATATGATATCAGATAAAGCAGTTCCACTGAGACATTACAGCATCACAAATGAATCAGTTGGTAGAAACTTATTAGTAAAAAATGAACAACTGGAAATAAAAGTGAATGCGAAGAAACTCAGAGTTTTTTCATGAAGAACCAGGAAGAGCAGTTTAGAGTTGTTAAAGTGAAACTCAGGGAAAACTCCACGAGTCCAGTTCCCCCCATTACTCAGACTTTTCACAAAACTTTTTCACTATTTTGGGAAGGATACCAACAAGATGACCAATGTAGAACTATTGGACAAAAATAAACCATAACTTTCACTCTGGTTGTTTTTTTATGGTATGAATTCGATGTCAATGATACTGACAACAAAGGAATTAGACTCATGATAACTTGTGTTTATGTCAAACTGAACATGGCACTATTTATACAACACAATACA
>JAPTYQ010000012.1:5671455-5678955 GCA_029814465.1 Ostorhinchus cyanosoma | reverse complement strand
CTGAGCTGGCTGGTCTGAAAATAGCTTTCTTGTTGATATTATACAGCTTTATGGACTCCAGTATCTATGGGGCAGTGAGTCGTAGGCTTTCTTTTAGTCAATCCAGGCAGTGCACAGGTTGGTGCTCCAGGTCTTACGTTCTTGGGCAATTGTAACTGATGCTTAGCTTCTTAAGCCAGGTTGGTATGAATTATGTCAGGCCCTGGTGCTGCCCAGCTCTTCATTTTGGACACTCTTGTTTGGATGTTTGCTAGGGTGATGACTACTAGGTCTGGGTCTGAAAGTTGGCTGCGCTCTGCCTTTTAGACTATCAGCCATTGGGCATTGGTGTTATGTGTTGCCCCTTTCTCTTCCAGTACTGCTCAGTCTTAGCCCTGGGTGGATCTGGTGATGATGACCCCCCCCCCAACCCCCCCAGCTGTCCTGGTGCTCCCTTGCTGTAGCATCCATACTGTATACTCTAGCTGTGATAGAAACTTCTGATTGTGGATATTTGAACGCTGAGCTAAGCTGTTTCTTAGTCAGTGAAGATGTGGAGTTTCAAACCAACCATTTCTCCCACATCCTCTGCATATATCCCCCTCTCACTGGGGTTGTTACCATAGTAACACTCCATCAGTACCATGTTCTCAATCAGGATGTCCTGGTTCTCTGACACCTGAGGGCCTTATCACATTCACAAATACAGTTCATTTCAGGCTTTATGTTTTCTGTCACTTCCATATTGTTCTGCTCTGCTACGCACATATTCCATCCACTGCAACCTTTTACATAAATTATTTTTGTGACATTTCCACAGTTATTACAGTACAAAGGAGCAGCAAATGATAACAGCTTTTGACTTGACTTGACTTGAATACATAACAGCTCAGATAGATTTTTCTACTTGTTTATTATTATAACGGTTACCCATTTTAGCCCAAACCATGATCTGTTTTCCTAAACCTATCCAACAGGGTTTTTTTTGCCTTAATTCAAACCCAACTTTCACTGTTAGCTTTGTTATTTTTTATTTATCTGAACCATTGATTTTGTTTTTACGGTTTATATTATTTGTGGTGGTATGTCTTGGCACAGGTATGGATGAACATGGACTAACAAGCTATTTAAGCTACATATGGCATACATACATCAATGAAATTAATGTCAATCTGCAAAAGTTTAATATCATTTCAGCCTTTTGTCCACATGACACTATCGTTGTCAGTGCCCTTAAATGGTATTTTTGAAAAAAATCTCACAATGCCACCCTCACATGGCTATATGGATAGGCAAAACACCACTTTTTGGATTGTATATAGCAGGTGCTGCCAAGTTATACTATACAATATACTAGCGCGTGTATGCTGTACCGCATATGTCCAGCAGTCACCACTAAAGCGTTCTGCCCATAGCAACGTGATCGTAAGGCTATCATATTCCAAAATTACTAATATCTCCCAAAATCACTGGTCCTATCAACTGGCTGAAATATTTAATGTCAGGGTGGAACTATTCCTCAACTGTAGGTACCAAATTGGCCAGTTAAAAATGTCTCAATTTCTCTCTTTTTTTTCCCTTTAACATGTCGTGTCCAGCATCATAACAGCAAAATGGTAGTCTAGCTGCCTTTTGCTGCTGAGCAAATCTGCTTTGCCAAGGGAAACTTCATAAAGTATATGAGGCTCCCCTTGATATTCTACTGTCTTTATTATGAGTTTTGTTTAAGCACATTTTGATGCCGGACCTAACATGGGAGGATGGGGGGGGCCCTCACAGGAAAACGTCATCAATACAAACAACAAACATAACAACCACAATAACAACCGGAACAATTGTTTCAATTTCTCAGAACTGTGAAGATACACACACATAGACCATCCAGCATTATGACATAGATAATTCTGCTTTCCACCTAATATAACTGAAGAAGTCTCTCGAAATGTTTTCAAGAACAAAACCAGCCCAATTGAACTTCAAAAACAACAATGACTAGTCAGAACATACACTGACAATGCAGTACCATTCACAGATACTAAGTCATCTCAGGTTTAAGTTTCATGGATGCTTTAACCTAAATGCTGCATGAATTTAAGAGTGGCCTGGTTTTGAAGTTATAAGGTCTTATGCTGTAGAGTCTCCTGGATTAGTCATGTTTCAAATCATGTTGATCTTTCTGTCTTGTGACGGCCCCGCACCCTTCGGGCACTAGGGGCACTGTCGAGTTTCTTTTCCAGGAGCAGATGCGCTGATGGGAGACACCTGTGGCAGGTGTCCAACGCCTATTTAAGTCTCCACCTACTTCCTCCGGGGGTCAGAGGTCTCATCTCTCTCTCTGGCGTTGGCTCTCTGGTTACTGGCGTTCTCTGGTCTGGTCTGGTCTGGTCTGGTCTGGTCTGGTCTGGCTTGGTCCGTCTGGCAGTGCTCCGCTCAGCTGCTTCCTTTGTTGCATTTTTGCGTTTAATTATTGTTTTTTGTAATAAATAAGTGTTATATCCTACCACCTCTTGCGTCTCCCTGTTTTGTCACAACCTCAGAGCCGGGCTGTGACAGTCTTTACGCTGTAAAATGTAACGAGTTGAACAAGTTTGCTCTATAGAACAGTGATTACACTCAGCGGTAGCACAACAAATGTTAACACACAGTGAGATTGCAAAAAAAAAAGTTAAATGGTAACAGAGACATTAATGTTACAGCACAAGAGGGATCAATACACAACAAAAACTCAACTTTTTACACCATATTCATAATCATACATCAACCACACCCCAGACAGTTGTAGCATCCATACTTTAAAACATGAGACTAAGTGTACTTGTACTTTCCTGACAAGACACAGGATGACAGCATTTCTCTGGAATAAGTTCATCAAAACAAAGACGAAAGATCCCTCCTCATCATCATCATTGTCAAGTTCTATTGTGATGCACAGCTTGTGGTAAAAGTCCTTCAGAGTGGTTAAAGTCCTTCAGCTGCGTCTTGCTACTTCTTCTCATTAGCTAAAGGCAGAGAATGACTGAGGAGCAAACATTTCAAACCTCCCCTGGTAGTGTGCACAGGTGAACTGCATCTGTGATTAATCACCGGGGATCACCAGGGGTCACCTGTGAGGCTCTTCAGTCCCATCTCCTTCTTGGTGATATTCACAACGAAACCCAAAATCTAACTTAACACCTCCCACTTGACCTCCAGGTCTTAAACCCAAGGAGGTCACATCATCTGCCCAGGGATGTTCAGCTTTCCTGATTCTGTTCTTGTTCTTCTACTGGTATCAGAATGACGATCCCTCTGACATCTCTGTGCAGAATGGTGGCTGGAATTTTAATTGAGTGCTGCTTTCCTTTCTTTTTTATCAGGTTTCGCAGAAGGGACCAGGTAGCTGGGAAAAGTCCTGACATGCACATCCCTCACAATGCCTTTGTTGTCAGCATTGACTTTGGTCACTCTGGCAAGCTGATATTGTCCCCTCAGGGCGTTCTGGTCAGCCATTCAGACAACATCTCCAATAGCCACATTCCTATGGGCAGAGTGCCATTTGGATCTCACAAAGAGGTTCGGTCCAGCAAGCTGACTCCACTTCCTCCAGAATCGGTCAACGTCTGTTTGTATGGCCCTAAATCTCTTGTAAGGATAGCCTTCACACTCAAAGCTAGCTGGGTCTCCTTTGGGTCCATCACGTCCAAGTAGAAGTGAATTTGGGCTGATGTATTCCACACAATCCTCACGGCTCTGGGTTCTGGCATCAATGGGTCTTTCATTTGCAAGGTTGGAGGCCAAATACAGGACAGTTTGAAACACACTCCCTGTAAAGACGCCTTCCCCTCCCAGATTGCACAGAGCTCGCGTCACAGTGCGCACTGCCGTTTCTCCAACTCCGTTCCTGTGAGGCAAGTCTGTGGGATGGATTTTCCAACTCCATTCTGTGCCATTCCTGGAGGCTTCCTTCTCAATCTTTGACTTTTCCAGTCTCTCACAAATAGAGCCCTTTGAGGGTAGGTTTTGCACCCACAAAGTTTTTTCCAGGATCTAACCACAACTTTTTTGGGTGCCCTCTCAGTGCTGTGAATCGCTGGTAGGCCAGCAGGAATCCCTCAGCTGATTGGTCACTGACAACATTTGTGTGCATAGCTCTGGATGCCATGCAGAAGAAGACCATTCCGCAGACTTTGAGTTTCACTTTCTTTCTTACTTCATCCTTCACTTCATGAGGTCCAAATAAGTCCACTGTTGTGTACTTGAAGGGATTAGCTGGTGTTATCAGGTGGAAGGTCACTCATGATTTGTTGGCATCTTTTAGCTCTGGCCTTTTATCACCCATGCTTTCTTCCTCATCTGAAGCAGTGTTCCTGAGATCTCGTCATGGTTTGCATTGTGTGCTTCTTGAGCATGGAGACAAAATCCAACTTGACAATCATCATTCCTGGTTCTTTATGAAATGTCACCTTTAATAAATGTGGATTATTTTAACAAAGTGGCTAATGACACAATACTATGCAGAAGCAGCAGTTTGTCTATTACCACAGAGCCAATCAGCACCCTCATTATATCATGTCTAGACTGGTAACTTGTTACATCCCAAAACATATCCAGGCACCAAAGTACCAGCAGGTTAAGTCTGACATTGATATAAATCAGCCACTGGGACAATGTTCAGAGTAGGGCATTACTGACTTCAGGCTTTTTCTGATCAACTGTCAATAAAGTTGAAGCCGAGTCAACAAGTGGACTGACACAGAACTGAGAAGTCACATAGCACACTGCTGCATCTAACATGTAGCTCCTCCCACCTTCTCCAGCCTCAACCTCACTGACTGCAAAGCAAAGAACACCATAAAACAACATATAGAGTAATTTACAACAATAATTCCTATTATATACTATATACTATCACTAAGTTGTCATTTCTTTCATCACTTGCCACAGCACTGTGGTAGCAAAATGCACAAAAGAATGCACTAAAGTGTATGCCACATATCACCACAGTACTGTGGCAACAAGAGGATAATGAGTTTGTGTAACAGTATCTATGATTGGCTCTGTGGTAATAGAAAAACCAATATTTCGTGCCACAGTGTTGTGGCAGTAGCCATTGCCTTATTTTAATAGACATAAATTAACTGTACCTTCTGTGATGACCCAGTTCCCTCCAAATGTATCATCAATGTATCATATCAACAGCTCCATTCATCTTAGTTTGAATAAGCGGAACACCTCTGTTAATAACAGTTTTAGAGTCCATAGGGTCTTTGAGTCACTCTGTGGATTAGTGCCTGACTATTAGATGTTAAGGAGTTTCCCATCTACTTCCTTCTGTTTCTCTGGCACTAGATCAGCTGCTGACAAAAAAGCAACCAACAGGGAACCAGCTTTTAGGATCAATACTTTGAACAGTTTCCACTCAGACACAGGCAGAGAAGATCGTAGGAACAGAAGAAGAGTCCACTGAACCCTAACCCATAGCACAAAGGTACAGAAAGTGAAAGTGTGTGTTATTAGTGCTGCTGAAGGACGTCTCACACCATTTCAAACACACACACCAAACACTGAGGGGAATGTACTCCACTCCCACTGATGGACAACAGAAGCTGTGGCAGAAGGATGGCATTAAAAACCAGCAGGGGATGTGGTGTGCTGAAAATGTCAGACTGAAACCAGCAGGATCTGTTCGGAAACATGCTTCATCAAACTGCAGTGTGTGTTCATCACTGTGCATGGAAGATCTCACAGCCGTCACACTCATACTGTACCTGTGGAAAATAGGTTTGACTATTATGTATGCATTTACTGTGTCAACCTTTTACATCCACTCTTTAACCCTTTATTGACAGTGTTGGGGAAGCTACTTTGCAAGCATAGCTTGTAAAACTACAAGAAGTTCATGATAGCAGTCGTTCAAACAAACTACATTTGTACCCCTGGAGAAACGTAGTTTGTAAAACTATGGCTAGAAAATGTCGTTTTAGCAACTACTTTTAATTTTCAGTGTTAAATTGAGAATGCACATGTGGTGTATATGAAACAAAGTAGGACCATGGTTGGGGCGGCATGTCTCTATCGGGGGTGGCACTGGCGGGAGGGTTGTAAATGGTGGTAATGACCACACAACGTCAGTAATGATCACACATCTGTGAAGCATGCTGCTAGGGCAGGCCAATCAGAGGCAGCATTGGCTGTCATGTCATAACATGATCATGCCTTCAAAGCAATTCATGATGAAAGAAAAAGGGACTGTCTTGCAATCAATGGTGAAATACATTTTATATTACAAAAATAAATCTTAATTTTATGTTGTTGCCGAAAATTGTAGTTTGCAAATTAGTAGTTAAACTACAAAAATTACTGTGTAAGTAATTCATTTATCAGACAGGATTAAGTGCTTACCTGTTTTACTAGTTTCAGTTACACCCTGTAGCCTTCATCAGAAGCCCATCAGTAATTTTTTACCAAAATTACCCCAAAAAATACTTGAACTGCTACTACTGTCTGAACAAAAGGATTAGACATGTTAAGTAAAGTAACACTAAATACAACTACTTTGGTTTAAAGTAGCAGTTGTTTTTTTTTCACTTAAACTTTTGTTTTTTCTGCTGTACATACGTTATGTACTGTAGTTTGTCTTTAATCCTTTTTTCAGACAATAGGAAATTTTTGCCATTCACTTTCAGGTTTCATTCATCACATGCCAGATGGTTTTTACTGCTTTTTGGGATCAGGGGTCATGCTAAATACTGATGTTTTTTGTGTGTCTTTTAAGGCTTTGCACATATTTCCTATATTTTCTTGTTATATCTGAAGAAAACAGACTGAGAAATAAAAAATGCAAAAATAACAAATGTAAAGGCTGGCTAAAACTTTTGCACAGTGCTGTGTATATATGAATGTGTATGTGTGTGTGTGTGTGTGTGTGTGTGTGTGTGTGTGTGTGTGTGTGTGTGTGTGTGTGTAAGGCTCAGATATTGTCATGCAGATCAATTCCACCATAACCGGGTTCCATATGTGTGTGTTCAGCATCTCCTGCAACTCGCTGTGTTGACCCATGCCTGGTCACCTCTCTGTTTGGGAGTGAAAGTGAAACTCACCCGGCCAGTACGATGAAGAAGTCCAAGCGGTTCCACGTGTCTCCAAGGTAACACTTCTTCCCAAATATCCCCAAAGCAACCATCTTGATCACCATCTCAATGGCAAAGAATGCAAAGATAAAGTCATCGAAGTCCTGCAAACAGAGGGACAAGGACATGTTAGAGTTCTGATGTGAACTGTGAGGATGCTGGGCTGGAATACTGGTTGAACTAACATATTTGGAACTCTTCTCAGAAAAGGATTGTGACAGTGTGATTGATTCTTGATAATGTGTAACTGGGACTCAGTATTTAATCAATGATACTGATGGGCAACAGTGTATGAGTTACTTAAACACACTTGAACACACGAAAACCACTACAAGACAGCTATAGATAGATAGATAGATAGATAGATAGATAGATAGATAGATAGATAGATAGATAGATAGATAGATAGATA
>JAPTYQ010000012.1:5605541-5620501 GCA_029814465.1 Ostorhinchus cyanosoma | reverse complement strand
GTGTGTGTGTGTGTGTGTGTGTGTGTGTGTGTGTGTGTGTGTGTGTGTGTGTGTGTGTGTGTGTGTGTGTGCATACATTCACATGTCTTCACTTATCTGTCAGTGTTCATTTTATGGGAAACACAGATATCACTAGTCTAAAAGTAAAATGCTTCCAGAATAAAAATAGTTAAACTTTACCAAATTTGAGTCACTGATAAAGGAAACTTCTGTCCAAAGTGCTAGTTGGTTGTAGTTTCTGAGATACAGTCTTGGATCAGTCAGTCAGCCACTTGAAGTCCTGTTGTTTGTTTATGAGTCTATATGACAGTAGCACTAGAAGGGTCTTCACCTTAAGGTCTTAAACTATGTGGTACAGATAAATCCAGATGAGTCCATCAGGGCGCCCCCTCAGCTGGTTCTGGGTCTGCCCTGGGCTCTTCTCCCATTGGTTATGACCCAAACACCACAGCAGGGATGTGTCCTGGAGGCATCCACCACATATCACCTGATTTCTATTGGCTGGTGGGTGTTGCGTCAGTTTCCACTCACAGCTCAGACCACCGATGAGGAAAAGACCAGCCTCAGCTCTGTCTTCACCCAGACACTAACACTACACTGCTGCACATGTTACTGACCAAAGAGTTGAACTATTCTACTGTACCAACTCATGCCCAACCCTGAGGAGACTGGACTCTGGGCTGGGTTTAAACTAGCTGGGTTTCTATTACCCACTGAAATGCGCAAAATGTAAATTGCGCAATAGAAAACTGGAAATGAAAACACTGAAATGTCACAAAAATTGTCAAAGATTATAAAAAAAGTTTTGACACTCTCATGAGGTGGTTTTTGAGATGTTTTGATATAGAAGTAATTGCATTTTCATACATCTGTGCATGGTGGTTTTGCTCACGCCAAACATCTCAGCTATTCCCCTGTACTCGGAACAGGTGGCTAGTTTGTACAGGGCAACAGCCACTCCCTTTAGTGGAGGAAACTGCTTCCAGAGGGTATGACAAGTCTGGTGCCATGAGAGGTTCAATAACATCACACAGTAAATTAAATGTTACCCGGGTCATTTGGAAAATCTGGATCCGCAACTCATTGGTGAATTCCTGGTGTACAATTCTCTCCCGCTACCATGAATAAGGACTTTGCCTTGGGACAACTATGTATTCTCTTCTTCTTTTGGTTACGACAGTCAATAGCAATAGTAGATGCAACTGAAACTACAGTGCCAACACTGTGGACGTTTGGCATTAAACTTGGTGTGTCCATCTTCCTTAAACAAGCATTTTGTGGGAACTATGCAGTTTTTTTATGAGAATTACTACATGTCACGAGTTGGGGCTTTACTAAAATCACGCATCAGAAGCCAAACAGTTTTCAAAGGAAAATAGCAATCGTATTGGAAAAAGCTGGAGGAACTTCTCCAGATTCAATGATCATTTCCAAAGGTACAGATACAACAACATCCACAGATATAACAGAGTTATAACCCATTTAACTCATACAGACCCAGTGCTACTTTTGTGTCATTTCCCAAATAATTTTTTCTCTCTCTTTAACCTTTTTTGAGTGATTTATCACCGTCTGTTAAAATATTATTCTCTATATTTCTCATTTTTCACCGTAAATCATGGATTTTAATATTTAATTTCCTGTATTTAATTATATGTTCATTAAAGCTCAACATAAATTCAAAGGTCATTATGTTAAAACAAAGACAACTGAAGAAAAAGTGTCTTTCACTCCAATCTCTCATTAACTGAAGATAAACCCAATGTGTCCATCCACTGTCATTGATCCAATTCCATGGGATTATTATATTTTTCTTTGCTTTCGTTCAGTTTGTAGCTTATTATTTTGTTGATTGAATGTTAATTTTTGTTAACTGCATTGATCACTTTGCTTGTTTTTGTTCATGTTTTTAAACTTATTTTAATTCTACCTGTAAACTTTATTTTAACGTTTCACACTATTTATTATTTTCGTTCATTTTTATTCATTTTATTTATTATTTATTTATACATAAGTCCGGTGCGTCCATTCACTGTCATTGATTTAATTCCAAGAGTTTTACTTGTAAATCAATGTTGTAGAAGATGACAGTGTGTCCACAAATATAAAACAAGCATCTTCAACCTTATGCTGTTCTTTTTTATTATTATTATTCATTTTGTTAATTTTTATTCATGTCATTTATTTTTTGTTCAGTTTGTTGCCTATTTTATTATTTTATTATTGTTTCTTCAATTATTTTTCATTTGTGGCTTATTTTCTCCGTGTTGCTTTTTTCATTTTTGTAAATTTTATTGATCACTGGCTGTTTTTGTTTATTTTATTCTTTTTTATTTAATTGTAGTTTCTTTGCTTATTTTTTCTTGTTATTCATTATTTTGTACATTTGTTATTCATTCTATTTATTATCTAATACACATATGCACAGTGTGTCCATCTACTGTCATTGATCCAACTCCATGGGTTTTACTCATGAATCAATGTTGTAGAAGACGATGGTGTTTCCACATTAACTATGGAGTCTCTGAACGTTCAAATGGGTCATATCTGATGACCATGAAAAGATGATAAACTGTTTTTTAAACAACAATTATTTACATGGATTGGTAGGATCAATAGGTATTAAACTGTTGGATGAGTCGAGGGTTTTGGTTTGCAGTGGATATTTGGGTCTTTATGGGTTAATCAACAACATATGCTGGGAAATTTGATTAATGGAAGTAAATCAACAAGTTAAGTCTTGCTAATTTTGATGACCCTATTTAATGAATCAGACCCTTAAAAAGAACAATCAACACGACAACAATAGTACTTACCATTACTCTTGTAGATTTACAACAGTTTTTCTTTTATCTAGAAAAAATCAGGCATGACCATTAAAAGACATATTCTGTGGAAAATTCAGGTTTTTAAGGGTCTGATAAAGTTACCAACAACACATTGTGAGACTCATCAACTGTGCATCATAAATGTGCATTTAACTTGTAAATCCGTTGCCAGAGTAACTAACAGACTTGGTTACAGCAGAGGTTCTTGACTTGTGGCATGGAAAATCCTGCTAAGGTAACACTGCATATACACTGTATATCCCAACCACTCGCTGACACGGCTTATCGGCCGCCTGAGTCAGGAGCTGGGGAGTTAGAGCAGCATATTGTTAGAGTGGCTATATCAGTGGGAACCATATGAGAGGGGGGTTGAAAAATGGGCAAGAGCCTGAACAGGAGGATGGACGGAAGTGAGAGGGGGGCGTGAAAAGAAGGATATGAGCGACACAGAGTGTGTGTCAAAAAAAGAGTGATGGAAAGAATGAAGAGAAATATGAGTCAAATACAGCTGAACACACATCGTATTAGTTGAATGTTCCTTACCGCTACCACATTATCACATTCATATGTGTTAATACCTGTGTGTATGTGTATGTGTGTGAGTGTGAGTTTGCATGTGCGTGTGCGTGTGTGTGTGTGTGTGTGTGTGTGTGTGTGTGTGTGTGTGTTGGGGATGGTTGCCGGTAGATAACTGACCTAATGATTTCCCACAGGGGACCACAGACAACAGCAAACACCATTAAACTTTTACCATCTTACATTATTGATACACTCATGGCCCTCATTCTAAGACACTGACCATTTACGCAAGCAGCAACTTTTGTTCTCCTGCTGAATATGGACACATACAGCACAGTAACTATACACACACAATGTGTACAGTATGATGAGATCCATTTTTATGCATGGGTAAGAAAGGCTGACTTGACAATCTGGTTAGCTCATCTGTATTAAGAACAAAATGAGTTTATCTTCTACGGCGTCTTCTGGTTTGTGCATTATTTCAGCTGCAGATGTGGTGAGAGCTCATGAACTGCCGCCTTGTGCTTTTAGAAGGAGTTTTGCATATGTAATATATGCACAAAGGGGAGTGGAGGGTTCCTAATGGGTGCAATGCACAAACTGTTCCTCGACACACATGCGTGCATACACACACACGCACGCACGCACGCATGCACGCACGCACACACACACACAAACACACATATCTTGCTCATCAGCTAGGAAACACCCCTATATCTTGCCACTGCGGACTACGGGTTGCTAGGCAACGCAGGCTTTCATTGGGAAGTATTGTGAAGTCTCATCTCTAGCGCTGTGGCGTCTGTAACTGAGGTGATGGGGCAGAGCTGTCGCAGCCACAGAGCAGAACTTTGGCCTTTCAAAAGTCTGTGATGTGTCTTGACATTTAACATCATCAAGCGGCCAATACAGAACACAACGACAGAGGGGGGTCTGTCCTGCATCCCCAAGCATCTGCCAAGGCTGGAGCCCTGCTTTAGCATCACAGCTTACTTACAGATGATCCCTTTCAATCCATGTGGATTTCTAACAAGCTCTGGCACACACTGACAGGCCTCAGGTCATTGGTGTGCTGTAGGATGGTAAAAGAACCAAAGAGCTAATCTTATACACTGCAAAAAAGGAATATCTGACTTCGATAAACTGACTTGAATTTCAAGTATTTGACTTGAAAGATCATTTTTTAGATTTATTTAATTATTGAGACTAAATCTTGTTAAGTGTATCTGACTTGTTCCAAGAATTTTCATCTAGAGCTACCCCACATAGATATTACAACTAATTTTAAGTAATATTTATAACAGAACAGGCTCCATGGTGGACACAGGAACTGTTAGTCCTCAAGAAATTTGTACTTGTTTTATGCAGTTTTGCAGATATAATATATATGGGTGTTTCTATGAAAGTGGTACCTAAAAACAGAACAGAGGGGTAAAAATTCAAACAATTCAAGATGTAGACTAATGTTATGAAGCAAGTTTGGAAGCACTTTGGGTCTATTTTAAAAGTAAATATTTATTGAGATAAAAGAGAAACTATTTTTAGATAAAAACACATTTTATATTATTTTTATACAAAAATCCATATGTACAATGACACAGTTAAAAGGACACAAAAATTATGCATACATATGAATGCTCGGTGGTGGTCAGAGGGGCCAGCCAGTCTGCCCCAGGACAGCTGTTGATCCATACGTAGTTTACCACCACCAAAGTGAGAATGTGTGAGTGAAGGAATAATGGATCCACTGTACATGCTTTGAGTATGTGTTCATAGAAAAGAGCTATATAAATCTATCCATTGTTATTATTATTACATTTTCAGCTGCTACAGAGACAAGTTATCATGTCATGCACAAATCCATTCCTCTGTCCCTCTCATTGTTTGGAAGTGTACTTTTCTACAGTTGTACAGATTATTTCAACATTTGATGTGCAGTCTATGGCTATAATTTATCTATGAAAAATTATTCTGACAAATGTATCATAGAATAATGCAAACACACTCACAGATTACAGCATAGCACTTCATTAGCCTGACAAACTGGAGTTAAAGCACAATGTTCGACTGGGAATTCCCAACTCAACATTTTCTTCTCTTACTTTCTCTCCTGCACTTCCTCTAAAAATATTTGTATATTTTCAATAAATCACTGAAAACAATTTCCTTTGTTTCATCTCAGTTTAGGCACTCAAGGTCACAAGGCAGGAGGAGATAAAATAATTTTCCATATGCTTTCCATGACTGGAAAATTAGTCAGTCATTTTCCAGGTTTTCCAGTACATGTGGAAACCCTGCAATAATGTCCACTGTTGCAAAATCACTTGTGATTTATATGTTTAAATGGGTAGGACCCGCATGTAACGCCAGTGGACAGTGGGTTACAAATCCTGGAATGAGACTGCCAATTCATGAAAAACCCACATGTCTGGATTAGAAAAACCACTAGGATCATCAAATTTAACCGTGTCTTTATTTATAGCGCTATGTAAGACCATTTGAGGAAATGTTTCCAAAATAAAATGCACTGATATCTAGGCAGCTTTTCCTGTCACAAATTTGGTCCCAATATTTGATAAAAAATTCATTAATTTTGGGATGGTTCATAGCAAGAATATAATTGTTTTTCATTTTTCTGAGGTCATCATTAGGTACATCCTGGGGGGAAATATTTCTACGTTTACCTTTTATTAATTATTATAGTAGCACAAAAAAAAACTTACAATGAAGACTTGAAACAAGTATATTCTGCTTAAAATAAGAATTTTATTATTCTATAATCCTTAGATAATCTTGTTTTAAGATAACTTGTAAAGTGCAATTTTCTTACTGCACTGGAAAATAATTCTACTTCAAATAAGACATTTTAACCTAATAATGAGTTTAATTTTTTTTGTACAAGGCTTCCTGCAGTGTATCTGCAGGAGGAAGAAAAAGACTCAGATCTGCAGAACAAACTATAGCTCCACTACTATTAAACACCAGCAAATTAAAAGACAGAAGGAGAGAAAAAAAAAAAGGAAACAAGGTTTCACACTTATGCAGAGCAGGCTTGGTGATGTAATGTTATGAAATGTCACTTTGTCTATTATAGTCGGCACATTATATTCTATATCAAATAATAGTACAGTAACTCACTTATACTGTATATGCAAATTTGTGCAGTAAAAGGACATAATTTGCTCAGTAGAATCCTTCTTCAACCTCGTCTTAAACTGTCAAATCAGCACCTTTTCAAGACAAATAACCTCTTCAATGCCACTTATGTTATAGCAGTAAAAGGCCTGTTAGCGTGTGTAATGGCCAGTCGCAGCAGCCATTACAATGCTCCGCTGTTCACGCTTGGAGGCTGATGGAGGGATTATGTTATTGTGTTCGCCAGTGTGAGGGAAGACAAGTTGAGGATATGTATTTAAGTGATCAACAGCTTGGAAATAGCCCAACTACTGGCAAAGAAACACAACAGCAAAGACAGACACACAGACACAGACAGTCACAAGTGTGGAACAAAGCAAAAACATTATCATAACACTTACTTTCCACCTTATTACCTCAAAATCACATTTCCTGTATTGTGACGGCAGAGATATCCAATATCAAGCTGATTTCTAGAAACTAGAAAACTAACAAGCCAAACAAATAAGAAGTCACCCAACCTTGTCATTAACACCTCAAAATATGTCAGTTATTGGTGTCGATTAAACAGCCCATGAAACACAGTGGAATCCAATACCAATGACAGCCTTTTCACAGTTTGAGCAAGTGAACCAACACCAAATAAAGAGGAAAAAGGCAAAAGAAACTTAACACTAAGCACTAAACACATGAGTTACAGCTATGTCTGTGCTTCATCTCTGTTTACTCTCTTGGTTATTAAGAAAAACACACACATATTATATGTGTATATGTATACATTAATATTATATATTAATGGTTGTTTTTTAGCTCAAACACACAAACTTCAGTGACACAAAGCTCTGTCACTGAATCTAAAATATCACTGTATATACACTAGACTAAAACAACTTAGTAAGTTTAGTATGATTATATAACTGTGAATGCAGCGTTACCGTTACCATGTAAATCAAATGCACTTAATCCCGGAGCTCCAGCTCCAAACTCAAGTCTTAGCAGAAAACACGTAATTTTGTGCTTAATATAAAAATTCTATGTTTTGTACCTACATCCAATTGCCTGTTACACTGTACTGGCCAATGAAGAGTAAATAATGAAAAGGACACTAATGCAGACAAATTAGCAGACTTTTTAAATCAAAAGATACAAACAAAAGCATTTACTGTAAAATGCAATCAATCAATCAATCAATCAATCACACACATGTTTACAGACACATGCAGTCAAACACAGTCACACTTGGAGACAGGAAGTGGTCTCAGAGCTGGAGTCAGCTGATGTGTCTGTCAGACAGAATCCAGAACCATATCTGTCATCCTAATTGACACAGATATACTGGCTGACATGAGTGTGTGCAGGTGTCTCTGCTGTATGTGTGAGTTTTAACTGTGCAGATATATATCTCCACTCCAACATCCAGATTTTGCTAAACAGTTTTTCACCCTTCATTAAAAAAAAAAAGTTTTTACTTGTCATTTTATTTGCATTTTACAAGATGTTAGAGAGTCCTCCAACATATTTTTTATTTGGATGAAAGGCCAGAATATAAGAAAAACTAGGAAAAAAAACAACTTAATTTCAACAAAAAATTAAAAGAATCAATGAGACCAAGAGGAGTATAATATGGATACTGGGATATTTAACCTCAGGGTTCCCAAACTTTTACAACTGGAAACAGAGAGAAAAAGTATGGTGTCTGTGCAGGACCAAATCTTTAAAAAATCTACACTATTATAACCTGGTAACGTCTACAGTTTTTACTGACTATAAGTTTGATGCCTAATAAAGAATAGTGATGTGGCCTGTCTATGGTGATGGGATCATTAGCAAACCCAGCAAATAATGACTTAATAATAGTCAACACACTCATCAACAGTGACACACAAACAGACTGAAGAATAATTATAGAATAATTACAATATTGCTATGAGCTGCTCTAAAATATCACAGTAACCTCATGTATTTCTCTACTCCCAGTAAACTCATGAATGCCAGTACTGATAAGATTCATGGTCAGTTCTGCTCACAGAAGGAGATGTTGTGGCTGCAGAAGCTGAGACCTTGCATTCCAATAGATCCACATCTAAAACAAGAGTTGTGACACTTTGTGTAGCACATCCCAGCAACAAGAAGTGGAGTGATTGGCAAGTCACGTCAATAGGTGAGGTCCAATCAGAAGATGAAGTCAGATGACGTTGCCAAGTCCAACCCATTTGTTCAGTGTAGAGTCACCCAAGAAGATAATTGTCAGCCACACGGAATTTGGGGCTGCTTGTGACTGAAGTTCCTGCAGAGATCAGTGCTGGCTTTTATATTTCATATGTGTTCAGAATAAATTCTTGAACTGAAACCAAGTGTGTCCTGAACTCGTCTTTGGAGCTTCCAACCAACGAACAAGAAAAATCCTAACAAGACACTATTATTGTAATTAGTTTTTATTCAGAATGCTTTGTTTGTAAAATTAATAATAATAATAATAATAATACATCCGTTTTATATATTCTTTTCTACGTACTCAAGGGCGCTTTACAATTTTGGTCAACAGAGGATGGTGGTTTTAAAGGATCAGTGTGTTATACTTAGTGAGTTCTATAGAGGTGAAGTTGTAGATTCCATCGAGATGAACACCAACTCAGTCATGACAACAAACCTGTGACTGTCATCATCAGGGCAGGTTTTTGTTTTGTACATTACAGACATTTTAGTGTAGTGTGTATAGTGTGTATGTATGAGGTGTGTCAGAAAGTTTGACGACTGGTGTCACAAAAGATATATTTCAAATCCAAACTACAAGTTTTCCCTTCAAATTAATCACTCAGGAGTATATAACTGTGATCTCAGCTCTCTGCAGCCATTGAACTTTTTTCCACATGCTTTTATAACTGCTGATCAGAAGGATGGACGCATGCAAGTGTGTCAGGACATCCTTGAGCGTCGTGAAACCAAACCAGACTTGCTAGCAAGAGTCGTCACCAATGATGTGGCATGGATCCTTCGAGTACAACCTGGAGACCAAATGCCAGAGCCTTCAGTGGAGGAGTCTGATGTCACCAAGGCCAACGAAAGCAACGTAGCTGAAGTCCAAAGCCAAAGTCCTGTTGATCACATTCTTTGATGTGAGGGGCATCGTCTACTGTGATTTCTTGCCACAGGGCCACACGATCAACCAGCACGTCTACAAAGGGATCCTGCAGTGATCGCTTTGTTCAGTGCATGAGAAGAGGCTAGAGTTGTGGCAGAACAACCATGACAATGTGCCTGCTCCCATTGCCCTGAGCATGCAACAGTTCGTGGACAAGAAGAACATCACTATGCTGGAGCAACCTCCCTATTCACTGGCTCCGTGTGATCTTTTCCTCCACTGAAAGGGATCATCAAGGGAAACCATTTTGAAGATGGTCGTGACAATGACAATACGGAGGATAGTGCATGGAGGTGTGGCAGAGAAGGCTGGAAATATGCATTACACTCCAGGGGGTTTACTTCAAAGGAGAAAACTTGTAGTTTAGATTTGAAATATATCTTTTGTCCAGACAGACTGAACTAATAATCACGATTTTGCCGCAAAACATCACACTTCTACTTATCAGAGGAGACGAAATGACACTACCAAAACCTAAGACAGACAGTAGAGAGACTCCAGTCCACTCGGTGGCATTAATGGACCTCTGAGCTGGTTTGACAACCATCAATAATACTAAAAAATGAGAAGGAGCATGAGTGGAGCAGCACCATCTGCAGCGCTATCACCTTAGGGCTAGCTATGGAAGATTAAAGCCATGCTGAAATCAAGTTTACAGGGTTTACATATTGCATTGTATACATTTTCCATCTGTTTTAAATACTCCACATTGTCATATTTTGCAATTTCAGTTTCTTACATTTGATCTTGTGTCATTCTCAAAAAGCGCATCAGACACAAGCAGCTCCATTGGAATGTTTATAACAGTGTAACATATAGAAGAAGAACAATCTTTATTTGTCCGTAGGCTCACACCGGTAACGGCCCCCGTTGCACCGGGGTCCGGTCTTCTCGGACTCGGGTTGTTTGGGAATCACCCAAAGCTCATGACCATAGTTGAGAGTAGGAATGTAGATTGACTGGTAAGTCAGACATGTAACACACCAAAATTTATCCTCTGCCTTTAACTCATCACTAGATCATACATCACATATTACAGACTAGGAAGAGTGGGCTGGCCATATCAGGCACCCAGGGAGCAAATGGGGGGGTTAAGTGCCTTGTTCAAAGGTACATCAGCAAACAACTCTCCGCCAGTCCAGGGAATCAAACCGTTGACCCATCGGTCACAAGCCGACTCTCCAGCCATCTAGGTCATGGCTGCCCCCATATACCAATATACTGTAATATTATTCCATTCATTATGTTGCCTTTTACTGATACAAAATAAATTGGATTTATTACTGTGATGCTGTCATCAACGGTTTGCTGATGTAGGACAATATCTAATTTAACACATGCTGTCACAATGATAAATGAAAAACCTTCTACACTGGACCAATCTAACTGTAAATTGACCCAACTCTAATAGTAACTTAACACCACCCAATAATGTCAACCATCTGGAGCTGTGGTAGACATGTAACACAATTTTGCAGTTTCAGTGGATGTGCTACACCAGCCAATGTGAACAACAAAAACTCAATAAGTCTCATTTTCATGTCCATCCATCCATCCATCCATCCATCCATCCATCCATCCATCCATCCATCCATCCATCCATCCATCCATCCATCCATCACCTTTCGCTTATCCAGGGCCAGGTCGCGGGGGAAACAGTCTAAGCAGGGATGCACAGACTTCCCTCTCCCCAGACACCTCCTTCAGCTCTTCCGGTGGGCCCCCGAAGCGTTCCCAGGCCAGCCAAGAGACATAGTCTCTCCAGCGTGTCCTAGGCCTTCCCCAAGGCCTCCTCATGGCAGGACATGCCCAGAACACCTCCGCAGGGAGGCCTCCGGGAGGCATCCGAAACGGATGCCCGAGCCACCTCAGCTGGCCCCTCTCGATGTGGAAGAGCAACGACTCTACTCCGAGCTCCCCCCTGGTGGCTGCACCCCTCACCCTGTCCCTCAGGGTGTGCCCAGCCACCCTGGAGAAGAAACTCATTTGAGCCGCTTGTATCCGATATCTTGTCCTTTCGTTCATCACCCAAACCTCATGACCATAGGTGAGAGTAGGAACGTAGAATGACTGGTATATCCAGAGCTTCGCCTTTCGGCTCAGCTCCTTCTTCACCTCAACGGACTGTTACATCATCACTGCAGACGCCACACGATCTGCCTTTCAATCTCCCGTTCCATCCTTCCCCCAATTGTGAATAAGACCCTGAGATTCTTAAACTCCTCCAAGTGGGGCAAGGACTCCCCACCAACCTGGAGGGGGCAGGCCACCTTTTTCCGGTCGAGGGCCATGGCCTCAGACTTGGAGGTGCTGATCCTCATCCCAGTCAATTCACACTTGGCAACAAAGCACCCCATCATCCACAAAAAGCAGAGATGAGATCGTGTGGCCCCCAAACTGGACCCCTTCCAGCCCCTGGCTGCGCCTAAAAATTCTGTCCATAAAAATTATGAACAGAACCGGTGACAAAGGGCAGCCCTGCCGGAGTCCAACATGCACTTGGAACAGATCTGACTTTCTGCCAGCAATGCGAACCAGACTCTTGCTTTGGTCATACAGTGACTGGACTGCCCTTAGTAGAGGGGCCCCGGACCCCACACACCTGAAGCACCCCCCACAGGACACCACAAGCGACATCATCAAACGCCTTTTCCAAATCCACAAAACACTTGTGGACTGGTTGGGCGAACTCCCATGAGCCCTCAAGCACCCGATGGAGAGTGTAGAGCTGGTCCAGTGCTCCTCCTGGATCTGAGGTTCAACTATCAGTCAGATCCTCCTCTCCAGTACCCTGGAAAAGACTTTCCCAGGGAGGCTGAGGAGTGTGATCCCCCTGTAGTTGGAGCACACCCTCCGGTCTCCCTTCTTGAAAAGGGGAACCACCACCCTGGTCTGCCAATCCAGATGTACTGTCCCCAACTGTGCCCCAATGACATTTTCATGTCATCACAGACTAATTAACACAATTATGAATATCATATTCCATTTCTGCAATTACATCCTCCTTAATTCCTTAAACTTTACACATTTTTAAAAAACAAACTACAAAATATAGTCCAAAATACAGATAAAAATTATTATTTTCTGTATGGACAATTTAAAAAATGGTAATATTGTACTTCGTTGAACTTACACACACAGAGAGCAAGGTAAAAAAAAAACATAAATAAATAAATAGCTAGAGTAGCAGAATGTTCTGACAAGAAAGAGAAAAAACTGAGATGGAGGGGTGAGAAGAGAACAAATTAGGCAGAGCGGAGAGAGGAGAAAACCAGAGATCAGAGATGAATAATTGATCTGAAGGCAATCAAGAGGCTTTGAATCCCCAGGAGGGTGAGTTTTACTGAAACAACACAAATGCAATAGATATCACTACTAACAGCTGCTTCAGGTCTAACACAGACCAGGTAAAGAGAAGCCTCCAGCGTCCTGTCAGAAAGTGAGTGGGATGGACCAGACAAAGATAACAGAACGGCACAGAGCTGGGTCGAGGTCAGGCGTCAGACAGGTCTCAGTTCACTTTAGATTCTCATTAATTAACCATCCAGTGGAGCGCTTTCCCCCACAATGAGACTTTACTGCCGTTTCATTCATAAGCAACGGTATTTAGAGAGAACCTTCCACACACATACACACACACTTAAGTGCCAGAGGAAATCCAGTTAAATGCCACAGCACATAAACAAGCCCTGAATCCTTTTGGGAAATGAGGGGAACGCACCTCAGTCTGCATTAACAGGTTGACTGGAGGTCAGCTAGCAACAGGAAAAGAAAGCAAACCCCCCCCCAAAAAAAAACAAAAAAACAAGTGGAAGTGAAAAGAATGGCTACACTGAAAATATGTAAATTACAAAGCGATATGAGAAAAATGCGGCACAGCGCCAGAGTCAGCATGATTAACAGGAGGTCAGTTTTATCAATGAAGCTAATCTGGCCCCAGAACTAATCACAGCTAATATTAAGGAAGTCACGCTATATATGTCTGCACGCACACAACCACAATGCAAATGAAAACATGTGGACACTGTTGCATAAATAGGTGGTGTATGTGTAACAATCAAGAGCCCACGGAAAAGCTAATCAGCAATCAGCACTAACAACGAGAAGGTATGACTCTGCTGCTGCGATGACGTCATGTGTACACAGACAAAAAACTAGGGACAGATCAGAAGGTCATATCATTTAGTTAACCTTCGGATGCTGAGATTAATAAATAAAAATAAACCATATGGTCGGCACATTTTGCTTCAAGTACTTGAATTACACTTTAGTTTTAAGCTCAAACTTTCAGACTTCTATACAAATTGTTCCCATTTATCTGACAGATTTAAACATCTCATTGGTCTACAAGTAACCTGCTTCCACTATAAAAGTCATGAAATGTTTTCAAAATGTGGGTCACTAATAAAGAACATACATACATCTTGGCTATAGTTTTCAAGACAGACAGACAGACAGACAGACAGACAGATGTCTGTCAAGTGCATGATCAGGTTCAGATGCATGAAAGAATAGTAGTTTTCCAGAACAAACCTCCTGAACAGTATTTATGCTTAATGATTAGAACAGAATATACTTTATTGTCATTGAGCTGTAAGGTAGGTGTCCCTGGTGCAGGTCAGGCTTAAACTCAAACCTAGCCTCCCTCTACAGGTTCCAGGTACTGCGGAGTTCCACTGTGGTTGTCTATTGCAGTGTACCCTAAGTGAAAACTCAGTCACAACCTGCCTTTTTATTTAAACTGGTTGTTTGCCCCCCCTGAGGATTTTCATTGAGCAGAAGTAGGGATGTAAAAACCAGAGGGGGTTGATCCCCCCCATTCCCCCTAACAAATCACGCCCTGCCTACATCTATACCTAGTCTCTCCCACTTCATTTCATCTTACAGCAGCAATGTTCTCTAAAATTCTAACATTCCTTTCTGTGGAATTTTCTCATTTTGAAAAAGAAAAAAGTGCAGCCTGTTCTTGCTGTCTGAAAAAAAGAATTAAAAGCATATTTGTTCAGTCTTAAAGCCGTGGTGTTCCTTCTGGCTGTACAAGTACTGATGTCTGTCGACTAAAGCTGATGTACTGAACAGTGACATCATCCATCCCACCGCAAACTCAGTGAAATTACTGATGAGGGATGGAAGTTATTGGCCTACTAAAATACTGTTAAAATGATGAGAGGGATTTTATGTAGATCACAGGGATGTTAGGTAAGGTTAATGTATGATGAAGAGAGGTGGTTTTACTCACAAGAGGTCAATACGGTCACTCATATCTATCTATCTATCTATCTATCTATCTATCTATCTATCTATCTATCTATCTATCTATCTATCTATCTATC
>JAPTYQ010000012.1:5514264-5524543 GCA_029814465.1 Ostorhinchus cyanosoma | reverse complement strand
CACACACACACACACACACACACACACACACACACACACACACACACACACACACACACACACACACACACCATGAACACTCCAGAGACCAGACAGGGTTTCCCTCTCAGTCTACATCTGCAAACTGTATGTAGTTATCCAGCAATGATTGCAAAACTCACACACAAATACACACACACAACTGAGCGCTACGACCTCCCCATGCTCTCATATATCAGACCAAGCTCTGCTGCATTAGCCTATGGTAATACAAAGACAAATAAAGAGCACATATTACACAAATGGTATGCAACAGTATGCACACTTGTTCAGAACTGTTGCACACACGCACGCACGCACGCACGCACGCACACACACACACTCTGGAGGGAAAAGTGCAGATGAGGGAACAAGAGGATGATATAGTGGTGACTAAGAGAAAATATTAATCAGGACAAAAAGCAGATCTCAGTCTCATCCTGCATGTGGGATGGTCTGGACTCTCGGGTGGAGCACATACATTTTTCTTCCAGAAATGATATTGTCACATTTATGAATGTGTGGGAGCATCAGAAAGCAATATCTGTGGTGGAAGGACAGGGTTGAACAAGGTATCAATTCTATATGTGTGGGACACAGGTATTGTATATTTTGTCATATTCCATGAAGCCATTGCTGCAGTGTGATTCTGTTGTACACTTTTGGGATGTGTACAAGGTTTTTATTACATTGTACATTTTTCATTAGTTTTCAGCTTGAATTTCCTCAGTGAATCTATAGATATTCAATTGAATCGTATATATAATGTAATATCACCAGATATATAGTGCAGATGTTATATTCTTATCTGGAGAAAATTAGTAGTATTGAGATGAATAGATATAGAGTCTGTTTTTCTTCTACTCACCATTCCTGGTCTTTAAGCTCAAAATGTCTCAGACCTAAAGCATTATGTCCAACAGTGATACATTTTATATGTAGTGGAGTCCAGAGTCATAGAGAGAGACAGTTGCGACACAATTTGATGTTGCGGCTACATTGATCACGTGATTCATGTAAGCCTCAATAGTTCCAGACAAACTGTGTGCTGTCATGTTCTTCTATGGGACAGTCAGCAGCAAAGGTGTTATTGCATGGTAAATATCCAAATAAAGCACACACAAGTATATTTCTAACCATTGTTGCATTACTGTATGTTTGTGTTGGATTTGTGTTTGGGTTGACCACTGAAAGGACTGCATTTATTACTTTGAAGAGTTTTACATTTAGGCTAGTGGTAGGTTTACGCAGGTTTAAAGAAACAAGCACAGGACAAATAAAACTACTTAGAAGCATCACATACCATTATGAAAAGTTAATAAATTACAAATACAGTAAAATAACTGCTAAAGTGGACCCATATTTCTACCCGCAGTAAATGACACTAAGTAGCACATTACCTCAACATGACAAACTTAACCGAATACCGCCAGGTTCAGCAAAACAACTCAAATAAAACCTGCTGATAACCACATTTGTACTAGTGTTATCTTACCTTAGAAACTCCATAATTTCTAGTTATAGTGGTTAAATATCAACAGCTGGCCAAGTCAAGCTAGCAAACTATTGGGCTACAGCTGAAAATCAAACACTACAGTTGTATAAGATATAAATTTATGCAATTGCTAACACATACCAAAGACCATAGAATTTATAACATAAATGTCCGCTAATACAAGAAATACACTTGATAATTTGAAAGATGATGATATCTTATTAACTCAACGCTGGAGTTGCTAGATCAGGGGTAATATTGTAGAAATGAATGTGTTCCGACGCTGCCATAGTCAATGTTTGGAACTGTTGGCACCTCCATAACCTGGAAGCAGGTCTATATTTAGTCTGCCATTTTTTACAATGGGAGTCTATGAAAGTGTTGCCACTGCTGTGATGGAGATGAGCCCACACACTGAACTATGGATACAGCTTCTTAAGGAGATGCAAAACTTCAGCTTCATTACACAGAACAAGAACAGACATGAGCTACATTTGATATGACACCATTGTTTCCCATCTCTTTGTGTTCCCTGTACAGATACATTCCGAATAGAATAGAATAGAATAGAATAGAATAGAATAGAATAGAATAGAATAGAATAGAATAGAATAGAATAGAACTTTATTGTCATTTGGCATGTACAAAAACTCAACTTAGAAAAGAAGTTTTAAAAACCTCTGCTTTTGTGCCTAAATCACTGTTCGCGTAAATGGAAAAATATCAAAAATCAGCCACAGTCTGAGACTAGCATATGTCATAAATAATCTAATAACACAACAGACCAATATGAAAGACTGAAAGCGCTAAGTTATCAGTGCTAAGCTAACACTAAACAGATCCAACAGTGCAGGTGATATTTCTCTACCATTATAACTGAACCAAATAAAGAAGAGCAAAAATAAAGATCAGATTATGAAGTGATGATGACGAATGTTGTCTTACCTTTGCTGGTTTCTGATCATAACTTACCTTTGTTGTTTTCTGATCATAACTTGGCATCATATGAATCAAACTTCAGATATCATTACAAAGAAATGATTCCAACTGGAAACCAATGGCCCATGGCTTCATAGGTGCCTGTATGTTGAATGGTTTTATCAGTGTGTTTCTGATCAGTGTGTTTTGACTCTTCAGTTCTATTGTCTTTGGGGACATCTTCCAGTTTTGAGTGTGCACTTTAACATCTCTTTTAAAAACACAGGAATACAGAAAATGTCTGTCAAAAACACTCACAAATACACAAAATACTCACTACATTACTTAAATATTCTATGAAATAAATCTCATCTTCTTTGCTGTTGCAGCTGCTTCAGAAAATGACTCAACAGGACCCCATTGGCATCTATACACAGTGCGTTCAATTCTAATGAGTTTCCAGGAGAGGTTTGTTCAATACTTGTCAGATACGTGAGCATTCCTTTTAAGGACATGACATTAGGTGACGTCATACACCAACGGGTTAAAATACAAAGAAAAATTGGAAAAAAACACAAAAAAGGATAAAAATCTAAAAGATTAGAATCAAGCAGAATAAATGTATTAATGCAAATATGCAAATACTGATGTAAATAACATTAAAATAGTTCAGGGCTTTTGCTCTAGTGCTGTTCTTGCAAATGAAAATACATTAAATTGCTATTTAATACTGCCTTTTCCACAGCAAGAATCAGGCCCAGTTTACACAACAAGGCTCTCAGATGTTTTATCAGATGTGCCTTTCATTTAGACGGCAACAGCATTTTTGGGGATTGAAAAAGCAAAAAAGTGAAACCACCATCCAAAATGGAAATCTAAAAAACGCTCCACTCTCAGGTCACTGTCTAAAGGGTTGAAAATGCAAAACTGCTTTTCAACCTTTCCTTCTTCTTCTATGGTCCTGCTTTGTAATCGTATTTTGCACTAGGAGAGAACAGGAAGAGAAGTAGAAAGTTTCTATGCAGGTGCTTGGTCCTGGTGGTGGTGATGCCACCTAGCCACCTGGTGTGCATACTACAACAATAAATAGGAAATTTCACACACTTTTGCGTGTCTGTCTGCATGCAGATTTCCCCCCAAAACACAAGTCTAAACACGGAATTAAAAGTGAGAATACAATGCCACTTTTATGCTTTTTGGTTCAGATCGTATTGTAAACGTAGCCTCAGACTCAACACTAGGGAATTAACATAAAAACTGGTTTGTCGACGCAACAACGTCTGTGGTGTACTTTGAAGGTGTCGACTAGTCGTGTGTTATTCTCTCTCTCCCTTCTAACACCTGACAGTGAGCCTATGTCGTATGTCAATACTCTCATCTTTCTACATGAAAACATGGAGCTCAAGGTAGTGATCTGGGCCCATCTGGACCCACACCAAAAATGTCACTTTATTTGTGGGTCAAATAATTCCACAAATGCAGGTCGGGAAAAAAAAGAAAAAAGAAAAAAATGACCCGTGCATCAGTAGTGCAAGGTCAAGACTGAAGGACGAAGATGACTCAGAATAGAATTGCTTGATTGTGATTGGGAAAAACTAATATGTAAGAGAAGTTCTGTGAAACGTGCAAGCACGACTAGTATTGAACAATAATTTGAACAGCCAGTGTTTGGATCATTTATTTCATAAAGACAATGCCCTCTGTTCTCAAACATGCTGTGTGTCTTGGCTGCCACTGTCTTAACCTTTTCCCACTTTATGTTGTTCACTTAAATTTAAAAGAAAATTCAAGGTCTTAACCCATGTTTTGTTTTGGTTAAATGTTTGAGAAGGACCGTTGATTCTAGTGTCTTGCAAGTTTTTTATTCTGCACTTTACTGTACATTGCTAATGTTACAGTGAACTTTAGTACAAGTTGCTCATTGTTGAAAGGCTGTGTGTCTGTGTTGTTCCTCCACTGTCAATATAATGACGTCATCATATTACTAGTTGACTTGACTTCGACTTTATTGACAAATAAGTCGATCTGAAAAAAATCTGAAGTCACTAATGCTCAGCACAACAGGAAAAACACACTAATGCTGAGTTTATAAATGAAGTGGCATCATTTATAGATATGAAAGATGGAGTTTGGAAAGATAGCAAAGTAACATCTAGTTTTGTGTGACATGGCTCAGTGGACTGCATCTCTAACACCAAGAGGGAGGTGAAAAATTATTAGAGGTGAAAATCACAAAAGTCTGGTCATGTTGAAGTTTCACTGGGCCAAAACTGCAGAGGTGTGTTTTCATCTTTAAGGGTCAAGAAGGGGCTGAAATGTACATCTACAAAGATCCAGCATGGTGATGGCCAAAATATAAAGTCTGTCTTCAAAGTGAAGGGTGACCAATGGCTACACCCACTTCTCATATTCGGAATTCCCATAAAAATAATCCACTCTTATGTCAATAATTCATCAGGCTTCTTGGAGCATATACTTTTTTGGTACACTTCCTTACCTCCAAAAGGAAATTCAAACCCTGAATTTGACCCATTCTGGCAGGGGCCTGGTCCTGAAGACACTCAGGAACCAAGTCTACATCTAGACAAGGACCTTGGCTTTTTTAAATGGTGGGATGTTTGATGACCTTAAGAAACACTGTATGACATAGGAGAACATCCAACCCATCCACAGTAATACCCAGTATGGACAAGAATGGACATTGGCTGTGCTAAAGTTGTATTTTCTTCGATGTAGCCTACATAATGTTGACTTAACATGACACCAGGTTGACTTCTATCCACTGTGGAACCTGCTTTATGACATTGACTCTTATCATCAGGTGCTAATGCATTGATGTGTGACATTTTTCCTGACAGATTACACCTGTCTCACCTGACCTTGTAACTGCCTTTAAATCTGCTAAGCTCCAGGCTCATGGGACTTGATCCCATTCCCTTCACAGCTGATCCCGACACAGGTGGAGCTGTTTCAAGGATGCCAAGGCTCGGCACTTTCACAAAACGCTGTGATCTGATTCTGGAGCAGCCGCTATCGCAGTCACCCCTGGGACATTAAGCTCTAATGGCTGCGAAACTGTAAATGTCACAGTGATTTGGGCCGAGCGCCAAGGGGAGAGCGCCTGATAGTGTTTTCTGTGTGTGTGTTAGCGTGTGTGTGTTAGCGTGTGTGAGTCTATTGTCATGTCAGAGCTACTGTGGGAGCAAAACAGATAACAGTGAAAGGGCATTTAAGTGAAGCAGAGTAATTACAGTATGACATAAATAAGTACACAAGGACAACACACACACACACACACACACACACACACTTCCATTAGATGAACAGAAAGTAAAACATTATGTTATTTACACACAAAGCCTGTGTGCATTCTGATTCTCACCAAGAATTAGTGAATAGGAGGAAAGTATCGCCTAAACACGAATTAAAAAATGCGCCTAGACTTATGTAGATTTTTGGCAGCAGGTTTCTGTTCATTTCTACATTTATGGTTACTTTGAATTTGATGTGATTCAACTTTATTAATGTGCGTATTTATTACTCCCACATAGATACTCAATTTGAGTCACAAATACTTTCAATTTCAATAATTTCTGTTTTTCTAGTCATGGAGGGGCTGAGTGATCAACCTACCCAACAAAAAATTACCCTTGACTTTTTTGAATGAATGTTGCTAATTTATTAAATGTACTTAAATCCATGTATAGTAACCTTCTGCCAGCCTTTAAATGGCATTTATCTACAGCTCGAGTCATCACAGCTTGGTTCAATGTGTCCAGTATTGCATTTCCACTGTAGTACCGTCTCCGTGTAGGTGGTCGTCATGGTAATGATACATACACTACTGGGATGTTACAATATTACAATGTTACGAGAAAGGTAACCATGGAGGAGGAAATTTAAAACACGAAGACAACATTTCTAAAACAAAATGTTATTTTAAGATTTTAAATAAATAAATAAATAATCTGTGGTTTATTTCTCAAGATATTTCATAGATTTCTCCCTGGGTTGGCTCAGTGTCCCACAAATGTATACTGATGCAATAACGATGCTAGCCTGACCAATCTATGAGCTACTCCCTTATCAATTAATTGGAAAAATACTAGTTTAGTTGCAGAAAAAATAAACAAAACAGATGATAAATGAGCTCCGATACAGTACAGTGACATCAGTCCATACAGCCATTCTGCTTTTACAGAGAGGCAATAGCACAAAACATAAAATGAGAATTTTTTAATGTAAGTAATGATGTGCTAACAACTCTTGTTTCAGTGTGAGACCGGGGTGGGATCAGACTATAGAGGGCCATAGAGAGAGAGGAAACATGGGTTATGTAATGTACATCAGTATGTTGACATAAATGATATGATTATAAAATTCATATTTTGGCTCTGATAGAAATCTGGCTTCAGCAAGATGAATATGTGAGACTAAAGGAATCCACGCCATGTGAACTTTCACACAGCTAGAAACACTGGTCGAGGTGGAGGAGTGGTAGAAATACACTCTAGTTTAGGTCTGAACCCTAAAACTAAAACTAATCACACTTATCACTCCTTTTTGCTGAGAAGGAGGGTCTAAGGATGGGGAATGCCCAGGACATTAACCCATTTCCTACATCTGCTGTTTATTTGACTGTTGTTTGTTTACACCCAATTAACTCTGTAAAGCCCTGTGAGATAACCTTGTTGTGATATAGGGCTCTACAAATAAAATTGAATTGAACTGAATTTGAAAACCACAATAATATGAATATACAGTATATACATATATGTTTAACTTACATCTGCATCTTTGCACGCAAGGCCTATGGACACGCCTCCGAGGTTGTACTTAGAAGGATAATTGCAATGACTGAACACTCACTCATACACATATG
Source organism: Ostorhinchus cyanosoma (assembly GCA_029814465.1). Taxonomy (NCBI): domain Eukaryota; kingdom Metazoa; phylum Chordata; class Actinopteri; order Kurtiformes; family Apogonidae; genus Ostorhinchus; species Ostorhinchus cyanosoma. The sequence goes on along the minus strand of JAPTYQ010000012.1, from coordinate 5,517,230 downwards.
CTCATCAATACATGCCCATGCTTTAAAAACACGCCTGTGTTCTACTTTCTGTGAGCCATTTCTTAATTACACACACACCACAGGGGGACTACTCACACATAACACACACACACACACACACAACAGACCCTGGTAATGACCACAAGCACAAACACACGTGCTAATAGCCACACACACATCCCCTCTGGTGGTCAGCCCACTGTGCAGACATGGCTGGTAAAGTTCATTAGCTTCAACTCGGCCTCTGCTGTATCTGGATTAAATAGAACAAACAGGGCTTCTAGCACATGCCACACCAAATGGTACAGTGAGCTTTGGGCGTGTTTTGGAAGGGGAATGTTAATTGAGTGATTTACAATGATGCAATCTGCCATTGCATGGTAACCCAATGTGATATATTGTGTTTAAATTGAGAGGAGAAATGTATGCAGGTCCTGATATAGGTGAATGTATTACTATGGCTTAATGGGACGCCTGGAGAACAGAACAAATACACTCAAAAACATCCAGAATACATACAACCTATTTAATGTAATATATCCATTGGGATTATGTTTTTCCTGCTTTACTTAAAATCAGTATTTGTTAGGACCTTTGGTTTTTGGTCTGGTACTGTTGTTTGTTTGTTACATATACAGAAGATATTCTGAATAAAGAAAACTATGTTTGAATCATGTTTTGTCTTGAATTCTTCTGCACAGAAAAAAGATCAAAGCTTGCAATCCGGCCCCTTTAGCGGGCCAGTTTTGGCCCACCGGCAACATGTGTGACACCCCTGCATTAGATGTGACAGTCCTGTAAATTTCATGCTGCTATTTTTATCTCAACCATAAGTGATAGTGTAACCATTGTGACTGAATGTGTATATGACTGTGGTGGGACTCGATAAAAAAAAAATTCTAATTAATTAGTGACCTTGTAATTAATTAAGTGCAATTAATCATATTTTAATTGCATATCAATATTTGAAACCAGAGGCAACATTTTCCAATTTAAACAGTAGATGACTAAATTGATGAATAGACATATGCATAACTTTAAACAACCACATCCTGTTTATTGCTTTATATATAAACATGTTTGTTTTGTAAATAAACAGTACTTTCAAGTACATTTCAGAAGAGTAGTAAAATAATAAATAAGCATTCTTGGACACAAATAAACAGACCAAGAGTTACAGTGTCGTACAGTAAAACATTAAGTGCCATATCATCTAAAATGATAAAGAAAAAGAACAAAAGACAAACAAAAATTATCCCTTTACTGACCTCAGTCCCTCTTTCCCATTGACTTGCTTTTCAGTGTCATAAACCTGCTGGATTTGGCTTAAAGTTGTCTTTCTGCATAGCAGTTCATGAGTGGGGTCAGATGACGTTATCTGTAACATCTGTTTTAACCCTTCTCTATCTTCTAGTGGTCTACCATCCACTGTAATCCATTTCACTAGTGAGTTTGTTCATTTATCAGATGTTGACTTATCGTTAGCTCCAGTGTTCGTATAAGCTGCAAATGTGTTTAGCATTTAGGTGGTACCAGAGGCTTGAATAACGGCAGTAGAATCCAAACTCTTTGGGGCATAGTTTGCGCACAACAGTGCTCTTATCTAGGCTTCCATCTATCCATTTTTTAAAAGTAAATCTCCCGTCCACTGGGCCAAGCAACACAGTCCCATCCTTGTCCTCTTCTGTTATTTATTGGCCTAACGTTGCCATTTCTGCTTGTTCAGTGCATCGGTATGATCGGTATGCTAGGAACCTGTGCACTGAGAAACATTCTGTGTTGTCTGGAGTGTAAAAATAAAATCTGATTGAGTGCGTTATTTTTTTTAATCATCTTATTTTTCCTGTAATGAATTAATCAAAATGAACGTGTAAATGTCCCAGCCCTAACTATAATACAATAATAATCTTATAATAATAACTGATAAACTAAGATGCCCAGTATAGACATTGTCCACTTGCACACAGATGTAGACTCACACAGATTCGCAGCCTCAGAGGCCATCGGACATATCATGACTCTTACGTAAGCTTCCCGCCCCCAGAGATATTTATATCCCTCGTTTGTTATCTGTAATAAGACATCTCTCTCTTTTTCCCCTCACTCCTTCACCAGACTCCTAAATCCTCCTGCAGGAAAATCCTGATTAGTGTCCCAATGACTTGACAAAGAGCGATTGAGATTGAGATACAGAGTTAGAAAGAGAAGGGCAAAAAAAATGTAGCGAGAAAAAGGTATATTTTCTATTTCTGTCTTTGTCTACATGGATTTGAATTATTCACAATACTGGCAATTCCACAGTGGGCTGATGTGACAGTCAACTGAGCTGACAGTTTACATGTTTGTCCCCAGAGGAGTGGTGTGTGTGTGTGTGTGTGTGTGTGTGTGCGTGCGTGCGTGCGTGCGTGCGTGCGTGCGTGTGTTGGGCTGTAGAGATAAGGTCAACAGTCAGTCTGGTGTGTGTCAACGCCACCTGAGTCCCTAGTTAGTAACACAGCCTAAAAAGGGTAATTCTGTTAGACATGGCATCCCCTGCTGTTCACTAACTTCTACTAATCTATCTGAGGACACAAACAGCTGGATGTCTCCCTGTGAGGACGGTCGGACAGGGTGGTCACAGGAACTCAGGTCCAGAGGGTGGAGCAGGAGTGTATTAAAGACAGAAAAGAAAGAGAGGAAAGAAGAGAGAAAAGAGGAAAGAGGTTCCTGTTGGTGTACCAGCCTGTGGTGAAAATGACTGGACAGAGAAGGAGCATCTCTGAGGAGTGAACATGTCAGAAGTTTGGAAAAGCTGAAGTCGGCACTGGCATTGAGATAAGAGGACAAGGAGAGACAGGAAAGGAGTAAAGGAGCACACACACATACACACACACACACAGACACACACACACAAACACTCACACACACACACACACACACACACACACACACACACACACACACACACACACACACACACACACACA
>JAPTYQ010000012.1:5469601-5480554 GCA_029814465.1 Ostorhinchus cyanosoma | reverse complement strand
AATCCCCCCCCCCCCCCCCCCCCAAACACACACACACACACACACACACACACACAGCCTAGAGTATCCAGTCCGCCCGATTAGGGAGGAGGGAAAAATTAGTGTGTTTGCTTCAAGTCCTTTCACAAAAGTTGGAAAACATGAAAGTAAAAATAGAAATGTGCCGTTGACGGTGGTGAATGAAATATGACCCATAATACGGAGGTTATATTGTGGTTGAGGTCTCCAGATGTGCGGACCCTTGGCGTTCCAGAGGAACGCTCCAACAGGATTAATGCTGACCACTAGGGGAAGATGTTTCCCCAGGCAGTCCCTCAGTTTTTCTGTCCTTTTTTTTTCTTTCACACAAACACACTTTCCCTCTGTGTTTAACCCATAAAGACCCAAACATCCACCTTTAACCTAAACCATCTATTGCTGTAACTGTTTAATACCTGTTGATCCACTAATCCTGTCAATCCATGTCAATAATTGGTGTTAAATACATTTTGTCATCTTTTCGTGGTCATTAGGTTTTGGACCCATTTGGACGTTCAGAGGCTCCGTAGTGAACATGGAAACACTGTCATCTTCTACAACTTTGATTACCAGTAAAACCCCTGGATTTGGATCAGTTATAGTGGATGGACACACTTGGTTGAGGTTCAATAAATAAATAATCTAATAAATAAATAAAATGATCAAAAAAAATACAAAATACAAAATAATGTGAAAAATAAGCTAAAAATGTATTCAAATAAAATGTTAACAATAAATCAACAAATCAATAAGTAACATGAACAAAATAAGCCACAACCTGAACAAAATGAGCAATAAAATGAATGAAATTCATTTAAAAAAATAAGTGAAACATTGATTCACCAGTAAAACCCATGAGATGAGATTGGATGGATGCACTGGGTTTATGTTCAGTTATTGAAACCTTTTGTTAAAATGGTCAGTTTTTCCTGATGTTTTTTTTTTTTTTTTGCTTTGTTCCAATTATCTTTAAATATACTCTGAGCTTTTACAAAAATCTACATGGACAGTAAATTGAATATTGCCAAATACTGATGTGATTACATTTTGGCAAAAGTAGGTAAAAGTTCAAATTATTTATTTTTTTAGGATTTTTGAAATCTTGTTTTTCTCCCATTTACTTATAATGGGAGAAATTTGTTTATGCTTTCTATGTCCACGCTGACACATGTATAGAAGGTATGCATTTATGTCACTTCCCCCCCAGGCCACGCCCCTCTAAGTCAGACTGAGTGGCAAAAACCTACCTTGCTCAACATGATGGAGTGTAGCAGTAAACACAGTGAGACCGGGGAAAATGTGGAATAGGAAATGAAATTAAGGACAGTTGAACTCGACATTGATCCATGTGAGCTACCAAAGAGCAAGTGGTCCACAAATATCGACCAGTGGCCCGAAATCACGTATCCTGACTTCTTGGCTATAGGGGATCATTGTTCTTTTTACTTGAAACCAATATACATTTTTCATCACCACTGACAACCAAGGTCCAAAACTAGGGCAGAGACCCAGCAATAGACTGACCCAACTTAGTGAATATGCATTATCTACTTGTACTTTTGATATTCAAGTGTAGTTTATATCAAATACTTTATGCATCACAGCTACAACTGCTTTGTAAGGGCAGGGTACAACTTTATTCTTGTAAATTATAATATTTTTGCCACCTGTTTTTAAATTACGACATTATTTTTGTAATATTATGGCTTCATTCTCGGAATATGATAACTTTAATTTCATAAAGGTATGACGTTATTTTTGTAATTATGATAAATTTTCTTATAACTACTTTATTCTCATAATATTATGACTTTATTCCCATAGTGACATGTGTTTTTGTTTTCTTACAGTATGTGGCCTTAATACACTGTCGTAGCTTTGTGCTTGAGTTGCCCCCTTATTTGAAAAACTGGGTTAGCCTCAGTTTAAGTTATTTTATAAATCATGTACAAAAACCATGAAAAATGCTATCAAGAGCTTTCCAAAGAAGTAACGGAAGCCACAACAATATGTAATTTAAGGTATGATTTTACCCAAAAATACAGCATCATTTATGTTACTTGACACAAACCACTTCTCTTTACTTTGGCTTTTGGTGTCTGTAAAACAATCCAACTGCTTTTCAAAGCTGTTCATACAATCAATCGCACAACAGCTCTTCCCCATTTTTATTAAACATTGTTATCAAATTTAGATGGGTATTGAAGCCAACACTACCACTCGTCTCTCTCTTTCTGCCACTCAGTGGGCGTAACCATGGTGACTTCCGCTAGCTGTGACATCACATGCATACCCACTATAGACATGATGACATCAGTTGGGATAAATGCCAAATTAAGCTACAATACATGCGAGGGGCGGGGTTTTTGTGCCTTGTTGTCTTTCATTTTACTTTGAGCTTTAATGAAAATCTACATGGTCAGTAAACTAAATACAGGAAAATACATGATTTACACTGAAAAATGTAAAATTCAGGGGATAATATTAAAACCAGACACAACAAACCCCGCTCCTCACAAACATTTTAGGTCTTAATAGACATCTCCCTCTCCAAGCATGAGACTATGGGTTTGACCTTTCAAGGTCGTTCAAGGTCAAAGGTCATGACGCCATTTTGAAGCCCATATTTACAATCTGCCAGTAATAGTAACTAAGTCTCTATCTCCACTCGTTTTTCTGTTAGAGTCCATTTGAGTTTTTTAGGTATTGACCGAGTGACCCCTGACCTCTTGGGTCAACAATAGATCAAAATCTAAACACACAAGATGCAGAATTGAAATACAAGCATTTTGGTGCTCATTGGGAGTCTCGAAGATGAACAGTTCAAAAGTTAGATCCAAAATTAGATTTTGACCTTTATTGTGGCCTTGACCTTTGACCTTTGACCTAGAGCCTTCAAGGTTCTGATGTTAATGCACATCAACCGTGACAGCAAAAAGAAGCTATATGTAAAACTGACTATACAGGAATGAAAAGGAAACTCCTGATTTGCCCTACTTCTGATCTGAAAACACATTTCGGTGACCTTGACCTTGACCTTTGACCTACATTCACCAAAATTTAATGGGATCTATTCTGGACCACCTTGCACCGTTCCTGAAAATTTCATGGAAATTGGTCAAGTAGCTTTTGCGTTAAGTTGCTAACAAACAAACAAATAGATCAACCAAAAACAATACCCCTTGCCTCTCCTCCAGGGGGTGTGGTAATAAATGCTGATAAATGGCTTGGGAAAGACAAAAAAAAGGGAAGTTGTACTCAACAACAAACGTAGTTGGGGTCTTCAAGGGTTAAAGCAGTGATATGGCTGGACACGGTACAGATAGTTCTAGTGTGAGATAGTAGTCACTTTTCCATTGACCCTCAAATTGCACGAATATAACTTACGCTTAAAAAGGTTTCTAATGGAAAAACAACCATTTCACCAAAACTGTCGTTTTTTGATGAAAAGTTTTTTGTCAGTGTAGCAAAATACGTATATCCTGCAAAACTGCAATGGAAAGACCTTTTAGCGCAATTAGAGTCATGTGAACAAAAACAACAGATGTTGATGGAGGTTACAACAAATGAAGAAGAGTTTTAAAACGTGTGTAGACATGAGGAAATGGACTAATTTTTTAAATTAGTATGGGATAGAGGGGTAACAAGCATTCAAGATTCAAAACAACAGATGTTTATGTTCATCGCCATGTTTATGGAATGACTTCCTCTGAAATCTTGCGATAACAAATAAACAAATCATCGTATTTGTAAGTTATTAGAGAAAACAACATTATGCATTTCTGTTTTTTTTAACATTTAGTAAGTATTGGTAAAGTTTTGTGCATATGTCCAATGGAAAAGCAACTAGTATTAATAAATGACAGTTCAGTCTTCGGTTGCTTTTCCTTCATCTGTCTCTTAAAGAACCTACAGACTGCAGCCGATAGAAAAAGTCTACACACCCTTGTTAAAATGCCAGGTTTTTGTTTTGTAAAAATATTACACCAAGATAAATCACTTCAAAACTTTTTTCACCATCAATGTAACCTAAACCTCTACAACTCAATTGAAAAACAAACTGAAATCTTTTAGTGAAGGGAAGTAAAAGTAAAGAACTGAGATAATGCATTTGCCCAAGTGTGCACACCCTCTTATAACTGCAGATGTGGCTTTGTTCACAATGAACCAATCACATGTTCAATGGTAGTCACACCTGCCACCATTTTAAATGCCTCTGATTAACCCTAAATATAGTTGGGCTGTTCTAATTGGTTTTTCTTGACATTTTTGTAGTCACTTCTTACAGTACAAGCTCTGGTCCACAGAAAGCTTCCAAAGCATCAGTGGGATCTCATTGTTCAAAGGTATCAGTCAGGTGAAGCAAAGAATTTCCACGGCATTAAATCTACCATGGAACACAGTGAAGTCAGTCATCATCAAATGGAGAAAATATGGCACAACAGTGACAATACTGAGAACTGGGCATACCTCCAAAACTGATGAAAAGACAAAAAAACGGTCACGGAGGCCGTCAAGAGGCCAACGGCAACACTGAAGGAGATACAACAATTTCTAGCAAACACTTGTGGTGTCGTACATGTGACAACAACCTCATATGTCTGGACTATGGGGTAGGGGAGCAGGATGAAAGCCTTATCCTGTGAAGAAAAGTACCCAATAAATAAGAAACAAAAAACATTTAAAATCTCACAAACGCATGTGGGACAAATGTGTTATGGTCGGATGAAACCAAGGTTGAATTTTCGGCCATAATTCCAAAAGGTATATTTGGCGCAAACACAACACTGCTCATCACCAAAAGAACACCATACCTACAGTGAAGCACGGTGGAAGCAGCATCATGCTTTGGGGCTGTTTTTCTCCAGCTGGAACTGGGGTCTTAGTCCAGGTGGAGGGAATTCTCAACAGTCAGTGTTGGCACAAAACCTTCAGGCTTCTGCCAGAAAACTAAAAATGAAGAGGAACTTCATCTTTTAGCACGACAGTGATCCAAAGCCCACATCCAAATCAACCAAAGACTGGCTTCACCAGAAGAAGATGAAGGTTTTGAAGTCCAGACCTGGGTCCAACCGAACATCTGTGGAGTGATCTGAAGAGGGCTGTGCACAGTCTGACAAACTGGAAGCATTTTTATAAAGAAGAATGGGCAAATATGGTCACATCAAGACGTGTAACACTGATAGACTCCGACCCAAAAAGACTGAGTGCAGAAATAAAAACCAAAGGTGCTGCAACAAAGTATTAGTTTAAGGGTGTGCATTTTTATGCAACCAGGTTATTGTATGTTTTTTGTTTTTCATTTTCCCCCTTAAAAGATTTCAGTTTGTTTTCCATTGACTTGTACAGGTTATAGGTCTCATTAATGTTGGAAACATTTTTTGAAATTATTTGTCTTGCATCACAAAAACCTCTCATTTGAACTGGGGTGTGTAGACTTTTCCACCGCATATGTTTACACTCTGATGCATCACTACATACCAACGGCATGCTTTATTTTCTTTACCGTGCATGATCATTGATCCGAGGGCAGAAGCCTATCAATGAGGAGGTGCAGTTTCCCTTTAGCATCTGTTGTGACTAGCGCTGGTCTGCCGCAGAAGGTATTAATCACATGGGCATCCTTCGTGGCTGTTTACACAGTGCTCATTGTGAAGTCGGGGGTTTCACACGTGTACACATGACCTAGAAAACACCTGCAATGTGCACACAGCAGGAGGAGACAAAGAAAAGGGAAGTGTGAGTGTGACACTTCGGGGCTTCCATCAGTAGACCTGCTTTGGAATGATTTCTTCATTGTGTGCTGTCGTAACAGGGAGCCCATTAAAGCTTATTGATTCAGGACTGTTTGTACCTATTAGGACTGAGGCACTGGTCTGAATACAGAGGAAAAGATGCAGAACACAATTAAGATTCTTGATAAAACACCACCTAAAAGTATAAATATAAAATTAATTAATAATAAGGTGTACAATTATGCATCTATTATTCATGAAATGGAATAAAAACATTGGCAGTTCAATGCTGAGTGCCTATGAACACTTCCCAAGGCAAATTTTTATGAGTGTTTGATGAATGATGTTTGTTAGTTCTTGCCAGCGCGAACTAAGACCCAAATTTATCAGAGTGAGTGATCTCAGCTCTCTGGGGGAAACCTTTCTCTTCTGCTGGGTTCGGAAAAGCAAGGCCGTCAAATTCATTTTCTTTCAGGGGCCACATTCAGCCCAGTATGATCGCCAGCAGGCCGGACCAGTAAAGTAATAACATAATAGCCTACAAATTATGCATCAATCAATGAAAGTTTATTTATATAGTGCCAAATCCTAACAAAAGTTATCTCATGACACTTTACATATAGAGCTGGTCGAAACCAGACTGAGGGCAATTTACAGAAACCCAACAGAATCCTCCAGGAGTAAACACTTGTTGACACAGGCAAAACTATATTAAATTATGAAAATAGTTACATTTACTAAATATCCAAAATAAAAAAGGTGTGCATAACGTAAAAAAAAGAAAAAAGAAATTTCTCTAGAAAAATAAAGCAATTTCATCAATATTATGCCTTGACTTATTTATACATGAGCATTATGGATCAGACCTGCAAAGGCACAAAACACTTAGTAACAGGAAGAACATTGTTAAAATTGAACTTTATTTTCTTTAGACATTTCAGGTTGTTCATATTTTTTCAGGTGAAAAACATTTTATTGTTAAAGGATAGTTTGTTAATGTAGATATTTTCATAATATGGTTTTTTTTTTGCACTAAACAAAGAGAAAAATTGTCATTATTTACAGACAGGATGTAATATTTTTTCCACATTAAACCAAGATGAAAATCTGGAGTCATTATAAATGCCTTAATATGTTCTTATTTTATTTGAGCTCTCACTTGGGCAGAAGGTGCCCCCTGTTCTAAAACCAGTTCAACATCCTTGACTGTTAATATCTTCAGTGTCATTTTTGCACTTTGCACCAGATTGGAACTGGTTTTGTCCCACAGGCCGCATGTTTGACACCCCTGCTCTACAGGCCCACTGAGCTGCAGCAGCGTTTACGAAGACACTGCTTCAGATGACTTATGACACACACTGACGGAAAAAACACCAGAGTCCAGGAAAAAACGAAACTGCTGAATGATCTGCCCATTTAGTCCACAGGTATCAAACATCTGGCCCACTAAAGGGTCCATTCTGCCTGTGGAATGAATTTGTGACATGCAAAAATGATACCGAAGAGGTTAACAATCAGTGGTGCCAAAATCATATTATTCAGGTGTTACATACAGACCACTATGATCTAAAGTGGAGTAGTTAAACCAGTGAAATACCATCATAATAACCTACAGTAGAAATAATGACAACCACAAGTTTTTCTCTTTAAGTGTAAAAAAAAGAGGAAAACTGCATGAAAATGTTTACATGTACAAACTAGTCTTTTACCAAAAATATGAAAAACATGAATAATTGCAAACAAGCACAATTTTAACAATATTCTGCCTTGTTTATGTTTTTTGTATTTGTAGATTTACTATGATCTATAAGTTGTAATGCATATGTGTAAAAGATGAACAGACATAATATTACTAAAGTTGCAATTATTTATATTAAGACATTTGAGGTTGGTCATGTTGTTCACACTTTTTTTTTTAGGAAACTTTGTAGATGTAATCACGTTCATAATGTAATTTTACCTTTTTAACAGTCATTATTTTACTAACTTCAGATGACATTGGGCTAATGTGGCCCCAGAACTTAGATGAGTTTGACACTCTGGGTTTAGTCCAACAAGAAGCTCACAGTCATGCTTCTGATCTACAGAGAAATTATATCACATGCATTTGGAGACAGAAAAGTAAAGAAAGATATAATGAAATAACATGACAGGAGATTATTCTAGCACAAGCCAGCAGGACGTGACTGGATGAAGGTACAAGTCAACATGTACGTCTTGTTAGTGAGATACAGGTAATCTGTCCTATCTGACAATTACAGCTGGAGGATATGACCAAAAAGTGTTTTTCAGTTTTTTTGTTTTACAGTGTTATGGGGGAATTATTACCCCGCCCCCCAAAGGGGAAGCACGGGTATTGTTTTTGTTTTGGTTTTTTTTTTTTGGTTGGTTTTTTTTGTCTGTTTGTTTGTTTGTTTGTTAGCAACTTTACACAAAAACTACTGGATCAATTTCCATGAAATTTACAGAAAAGTTGCGAGGTGGCCCAGAATAAATCCCATTACATTTTAGTGAATGCAGGTCAAAGGTCAAGGTCAAGGTTACAAAAAATGTGTTTTCACAATGATAAGAGATAGGGTAAATCAGGTAAAACGTTTGCGAGGGGCGGGGTTTGATAGCACCACTTGTTTTTTGTTCGATTTGTTTGTTTGTTTGATTGTTACACTCTAGCAGCAAAACTATTGATTGAATTCATACTTAGTTTGATTGATAGATTTCCAGTGTCCCAGAATACATGTCATTATATTTTGGGAAAAGTAGATCAAAGTTTATATTTTTTATGAATTTTTAAAAGCTTTTTCTTTCATTTATTTACTTCTAATGTCTATAAAAAAAACAAAAATTAGTTTCAATTTACTTCAAACTTGGCACATATATAGAGACAATTGATCTGCTGATATCAGCACATGCAGACATGATGACATCAGCTGGATTGATGCCAAAATAAGTTCTATGTGCGAGGGGCGGGGTTTGTTGTGCATGGCACCACTTGTTTTTCATCTATTTTTGGCTACACGAACTGAAGACAAAACATGATTTAAAAAAATTCACTTTTTTTTACTGAAACTATGTGCCACATCTGAGTGGATAAAGCCATTCACAACTAATATATAACAAGTGAAAAAATAGGTGGAGCTTAATAATACCCCTGCTGGTTGCACAATAGTTTGCTCCTCCTACTGATACCCTGCTGATCCTGGGATTAATTATAATAAAACAATAATGCTAATAATAATAATAATAATAATAATAATAATAATAATAATAATGAGTTGTGTATGTTTTTTCTCAACTATACGCCCAAACTTGAAAAAACGCTTGTCCAGCTCTGAACGACACACAGGGTCAACTCAACTCATTCTTAGTACTTGTTTATTGAGGATTGGGTTTTTTGTTTTTTTTTTTTGTTTTGTTTTGTTTTTTTCAGGTAGATTCCTGTTCATTCAGTTGAATATGGTGAATAGGCTGATAGCCCTAAAGTTAAATACAAAACATATACAATATTTTAAGAATTTAACCATTTAAGGACATTCACCACCTATATACATTTCTTTAAATAAAGTTTTTAATAAAGCAAACATGTTAAATAAACATCTCAGTCCAGCAGTCAAATCACAAATAAAGTTCATGAAACATACAAATAAAGTTACCATTTAGTTTAGCTGGTGCCAATTTAGCAGTCTAAATTTCCTTGATAATTTAACACAGAGTTACCTAATAAACATGGCCGTAGACATTGGCACACACAATTTTAAGTTAAATAATTCTCTTTATTTCCATGGTCATTCTCTGTAAATATCAGTCCTTAACAGTTGCGTCTTCAGGGACAGATCCCGAAGCTGAGCTGTGTCTTTCAGTTGGTGAAATGCTGTGCTGTGAGCAGCTTTTCCTCCCATGCTTTCCCACCAGGTGTGCAGGTTTAACCATCACTCTGCAGGGTGAGTGTTTGGACGCACCAAAGCATGCATGTCTGCCCCCTGTAGGTTTGGAGGGCAGGATTGTTCCCATGTTTGGTGATGTCTGTCAATCTTGATGAAACAAATTATAACACATTTTATTTTTTTTATTGAACCTTTATTTAACCAGGAAAACCTCATTGAGTTTAAAAAGCTCTTTTCCAAGGATGTCCTGGCCAAGACGGACAGCAGTACAATAAATAGTTCCAGACAGACACACTTTAATTCGTAAAGAAATAAAAATAAAACAGATTAAAACAAAATTATTTGAAAGTGCCTTTCATGAAACCCAAAGACACAGTCCAGCAAAGGATGAAAGGAAATAGAATACAAAGGAAAAACAAGTGCAAGTAATGTGGTATGGGTAAGATGTCAGGGGATGATTATGGTGGGTAGGCGATCTGGAACAGGTGAGTCAAGTCTGGACTTGAAGATGGTGAGAGAGTCATTATTTCAGAAGGATGGTGGCAGAGAGTTCCAGAGCTGGGGAGCAGTGTGACTGAAGGCCCCGCCCCCCGTGGTGTTGAGGCGGGCAGGGGGCACAGGAAGAGGAAGAGCTGAGGGAACGGGCTGGAGTGGTGATATGGAGGACGTCAGACATGTACTGAGGAGTAGGGTTGTGGGGCAAGGCCAATCAAAATCAATATTATCAATGCTTTAAATCCCATAAAAATGTGTTGTTTTTTTTATCGTACATTAATAAAATGAATACTTTTGGAACCAATGCAAAGAGTTGGTTTCATGTAAATGAGAATTGGTTCACAAACATTTTACTTGGTAAAATAAAGGTCAAATAAATAAATAAATTAATTAATTAATTAATTAATTAATAAGGTTATCCTCACTTATGGCCAATTCCATTGCATTCCAAATAATGTAAAATTAGAACAGCATGTAGACTCTTGTCATATATTTATCTCCTTGAAACAGAAGCAGGAACAGCAGACGAGGAGGCTTTCATTCATTTGTTCGTTCGTTACATTAACATTAATGCAACCAGCCCAGAAACGGATTTTGCGTTCGTTAAGCCTCTGCATTTGCTACACCATCGTTAGCTTGCTAATTGTGTTAAAGGTTGCGTCAGAGGGTGCATTAAAGTTGCATTCACCAGTTAACCCAAAAAGGAGCCCCAGGTTCATTATCACAGTTATTTCATAACAAACTCACTGTACAGTATACATTATCTGTCTTTTTTCACACCCTGAGGTAAGAGCCATCACCTGACTATCCACTGATATCCTGAT
>JAPTYQ010000012.1:5368284-5383001 GCA_029814465.1 Ostorhinchus cyanosoma | reverse complement strand
TTATTTGTGATCTGAATAAATTTGTCAACTTTGAGACCAAGCTGAATCCAGACTCATTCCTGGAGCTTCCAACAAACGAACTTTCTAACAATGCCTTCAGTGAGAATCTACACTGTAAACAGTCATGAAAATAAAGGAAAACCAGGTGAGTCCGAACTTTTGACTGGTAGTGCCAATGTGCCAAGTTAGAGGTGAATTGAAATAAAATGTATGTTTTTATAGACATTTAAAATTAGTAAATGGGAGACAAAAATACTTTTTAAAAAATGCAGAAAATATGTTACTTTGATTTACTTTTCCCAAAATGTAACCATATCTATTTTGGGTCACTGGCGATCTATAAACCCAATTAGGTTATCCTCACTAGGGTCACGGGGGTCGCTTGGAGCCTATCCCAGCTGGACAAGTCGCCAGTTCATCTCAGGGCTGACGCATAGAGACAAACAATCACTCTCACGTTCACACCTATGGTCAATTTAGATGAACCTATTAGTGCATGTCTTTGGATGGTGGGAGGAAGCCGGAGTCCCTGGAGAGAACCCACGCAGACACAGGGAGAACATGCAAACTCCCCACAGAAAGGTCCCACCCAACTGGTGTTGGAATCGAGCCCAGAACCTTCTTGCTATGAGGCACGAGTGCTATCCACTGCACCACCGTGTCACCCAATAATAATTATAATATTATAATTATAATATAATATGGTAATTTAAATTCATAAAATTTTTTAACTTCAACCTACTGTTCCCAAAATGTAATCAGATCTCTTCTGGGTCACTGGCGATCTATAAACCCAGTTTGGTATAAATGAATTCAACCAATAGTTTTGTTGCTAGAATATAAAAAAATAAATAAACAAAGAAACAAGTCGAACCCCTCCCCAAAAAAACCCTTTCCTCCCCTTTCAGGGGTGGGGTGATAATACATGACAGGAAATGTCCAAAATAAAACTGAAAGCAGTGATGAGTAAATTATCTTTAACACACTGTCCCAACTTGTTCCTATTTGGGTTTGTTTAATTAAAAATGAAAATTAAATAGTGGTTAATGTCAGTATCAAACATGAGAATCTGAGTCAGCTTTTAAAACCATGGACTGGTCTGACTTTGTAGTAAATGAGATGCATAGACTTGTTCCAATAGAAAAACACAAAGCTTCACAACTGGATGTAATCTATTAAAAGAATGTTCAATTGATGTCCTCCTTTCTAGGGAACATGGAACATGGATAAAACATCTGCTATTATTTGCATAATGCCTTATAAAAATAGAAGAAAAAAAAAAGTTTGACACATTCTGTCTTTTAAAATGAATGGACAGGAGACACTTTGGTTAATTAATTTCCTGGCTCCTGTGTCCAGTGGCCGTGGATTCAAACTGACCCTGGTGAACTGTGAGTGACTGGTGAAATGTGTGAGATTTACAACTCAGTGTGAGGTGTTTCATTAGCTCCAAGTCACACAGCAGCTTGGAACTGAAAAAAAAAAAAAAAAAAAACGATCTAAAACACAGCCAGGTTTCAGAGTCACTGCAGGAAAACTGTAAAGGAAGGTAAGTGGACAGAACTCTGGACGGAACTCTGGACATGTCTGTCAGTAGTCACATTTCCATTGACCCTCAAATTGCACAAATATAACTTCTGCATAAAAATTTGCCCGAGGGATAAATGACAATTTCGCCAAAAATGTTTGCGCTTGCAAGACATAGTTTTTCAGGTGTAGCGAAATTGGTATATCATGCAAAACTGCAATAGAAAGACCTTTTTGCAAAACTAGTCACGTGAACAAACAAACAAACAAAAAAAAAACAGGTGTTGATGTTGACAAGTGAAAAAGAAGAGTTTTAAAACAAAGATAATGCGGAATGTGTCGACAGCGACACACGAGGAAACTGAATCATTTTGAAATTTAGTACGGGATAGAGGGGTAATGAACATTCTAGATTTATTTATTTTCGCCGCCATGTTTTTGGAATGACTGCTAGCGACATTTCGCGATAATAAATAAACAAATCATCGTATTTGAGATTTAATGGAAAGACCAACATGACGCACTTCTATTTTTTTGACATTTAGTAAATATCGGTAAAGTTTTGCGTATATGTCCAATGCAAAAGTGACTACTGCGTAAAGGAAGGCAGGTGGACAGAACTCTGGATGTGTATCAGTGTGAAAGCATCACCAGTTCCAACATAAGGGCTGTTATATCACACTGGGAAGGAAGTCATCTGTATCCCATTCCACTTCTCATTTCATACAGGAATGTAAACACACATATGTTGTTTTTTTAATGACAGTGCAACGTGAGCCTCTAAATAAATCATGCTTCATTTACTGTGGGAAGAAAAAGAAAGCATGTCAAAGGGAGGGAAGATAGAAGCCGATAGAGGAAGTAAAGAGAGAAAACGTGAGACTGAATACATCAGACTAGGATTTCAAGTCATAGTTGGATTAAATAAACCATCATCTGGGTCATATTCTCAGAGTACTAGCTCAGTCATCAGTGTTTATTGGTGGCTAGTAGCTACATGGTGACATTTCACTTAATGCAACATTTTAACAAACTATAGTCTTCTGAATCATAGTTTTTGCTAAAAAAAAATGTTGGTGGCCAAAATTTAAACCCCTCTCATCAATTTTACCACTGACAATTCATCTTATCTTATCTTCAGCTGTAGGCTACAACCTAGATTATCAGCTTGTCATCAAACAATTTATGATGTGTACATAATGAAAACGGTTTTGTTGCACAGAGAATAATGAGGAAATGCAGAGGATAAAAGATCTACCAGAATAAAAAGATAAGGTCAGAAACAGTAAATACCTAAATATACTGTATATAACCAATACATGAAAATATAACCAAATGTTTTCACTAAAGACCATTAATAAAGAGAATAATTATATTTCTATCCCCAAAATTGAGTTTAAGGGATATAATGGTTTTACCCTGACTCCCACCACCAGAACCACCACCACTGAATATCCTTGGTGTTAATGTGATAACTAGGACAGATTTGGTTGGATTTCTCGTCCCTTGATAACCAACATAGGAGACCTCTAGTGGAAGAACCCTATCGATTCTCTATGAGTGTTTTAAGTCATCCAAATGGGTGTGCTTTAGTTGAAAATCAGTTTTTTGGACATAAATCTAGCAATAATAGGCCCATTGAGATAAAATTTGGTTCATATTGATAACCCTACAAATGTCCATTTTCTGGCTACCATCCAGTTCATATGGTCTCATTTTCATTCACTTGGTGAAGTTTTTTGGGGAAAAATTGGTTCTGACCATTATTCTGCCACTATCAGGTCAATGTAGCTCAAATTGAATTAATATCCATTATCTAACAATTATCTTTCTTCATGCCACTATCTTGAGTTTACACGATGTCATATTTTGACACCAGGTAGTGTGTTTTTTTGAAATGGTTGGGGAAGCAAAGGATTGGGGGGATTTCTGAGATAAACCTTTGCTGTCAGCCCCCGACAGAGTAAGCCTCTTTGTAAAGATGTTTTTATTTTCAAAGACAATGATGACACTCAAATGCCGAATAAGTCCTAATTCTCCCTGTACTACTGACAGCGCTGAACAGGTTAAGCTGCCATTAGCATTAGCTAATAAAAGCAACATAACAGAACAGAGTGTTAACAGCTCTGGATCCCAAACCCCGGTATACGGCTAAAAGATGAATCCAACATGAAAGTGTCAAAAGTGCAGATCCTCAGACCTCCACCCCCTCATAGACCTCATGTTACAATGTCAAACAGCCAGGCGTACAACCTGGAGTGAAAAAGAGTTTAAATCTCTTTAGCTAACTTTCATGACAACTGTATGGGGGTAATTTTTTTTACACAACTCACCGGTTTAAACCATATAAAGGCTAAAATTATGCTTATTTGGTTTTTGCATTAAGTTACCGGTACATGTAGGAACCAACTGTGTCTGTTGTGTGGGCTTCGAACGACCACAAGCTTGGCTGCTGAGTCAAACATTTGGAACTGCTGATTAGTAAATAAAATGTAATTATTCCAAACAGGCAGCTCTATTTCAGTTGTGTTTAAGGAGTTAAACTAAAGCTAACTACCAGAGATCTGTCATAAAGTTCATCTGCACTTATTTACAACAATCAGCCTGTTAGCATAACACAGCTACATTAGCTAATGTTAATATGTATTTAATTACATGGCCTATCAGCTAAGCTGCTAACTAGCCCAGGTAGGTCTAAATACTGTTTATATACATGGAATAAAGAAAACTAAATAACTGAGCTCTAGGCTTCACAAAGGCTTCATGTGCTAAAAATCTATGGTATCTGCTTGAATATGTGCATGAAAAATTATTTTAAATTGAAAAGCCAAATCAGAAGGTTGGTGAAGTGGCTTGTGACTGAAGGATTGGTAGTTTGATTCCCCAGACAGTAAGGTAGTGTTATTGGGGTGGTGAAGGGGGAGTTCATAACCAATAATGTTTATGTCAACACAAAGCTCTGGAATTACCAGTAGATCTACGTTCCTACCCTCACCAATGATCACTAATGAACTAAAATAAAATACATTTAAATCAAGTACTCATTATTAATTCTCTAAAGCCACAGGGAGACACAGTGGAGGGATGAAAGAGCCACATGTGTCTCCGGAGCCCTATAGGATAAATAAAAATGGGATTAGGAGGAACCCGTCAGTACTCCTCAAGGCGCCATGGTTCTGTTGATGGGATACAATACAGACAACATGCTGAGCTTTAGTTGGTATGAGTTATCTATACGTTTGCTGTGACATTGGGGTGGTTTTTGGGGCTGGACCAGATCAATGGTATTTCAGTTCATTTCTATGGGGAAAATTGATTTGACATGTGAGCAAACTGAGTAACGAGCTTGGCCACAGAAGGAATTAACTAGTCAAGGTACCACTGTACTTTATCAACCTTTTCTCCTTCAGTCTTCATCTTCTCAAGGTGCTACAGGAAGTGAACAGTTCTAGTCATGTGACAGTTTACTGTAAAAATGTACCACTGCACACATTTCATTAAAATATTGTATGATTTCAATATTTGCTTAAATGCATTGAAAAGTCACTCAATAGCATTTTTAGAGCTTTACAAATAAAAATATTATTTACAGTCACTATTGTGACCAATAGGTTGAAATGGTTGAATTTAGAGTAAAGAACTTGGTGTTAGAGGAAACACACCAGTCATCATTTCGATAGAGACAGATGGTTTTCCACAAATCCTTGACCATTTAATGCCATTATTACTTGCAAAATTTAAGGTCTGTTCTCCTATCAGGTAATATCCGTACAGTAATAAAACAATTAAATTCAACCAACAGTTGGAATTGACCTAAGGCTCAAAACCCTCTTACATTAAAACTGTCAAGCAACTCATGCTCTTACTCTTACATTGGTAAAATATAAATGGTAAACGGGTCACACTTATATAGTGCTTTTCCACCTTCATGGTGCTTAAAGCGCTTTACACAGCCTCACATTCACAAACCAGTAGGCAGCTGCTGCCAGACCAACTGGGAGCAATTTAGGGTTCAGTGTCTTGCCCAAGGACACTTCAACATGCAGACAGATGGAGCCAGGATTCGAACTTCCAACCCTTCAGTCATTGGATGACTCGCTCTATCAACTGAGCCACAGCCGCCCAATCGACAAACCTCTCCCCTCGGCCCATGTATTGTGGCTTATTCTAGCACTGACCCAGCTGATGTAATCATGTCTATGCATGTGTTGACGTCACCACAGACATAGAAAGCAGAGAGAAATTTTGGCCTTTATAAATACAGTAAATGATTGTCTGACAGTCATAAAACCAATTTATTATGAATTCAGTCAATAGTTTAGCTGCTAAAGTGTTGATAAAGAAACAAAGACACAAATTGAACCAGAAACAATACCCCTTCCCTCCCCTTTGGGAGGCGGGGTAATAATAGAAAATAAATTAAGGTATTAAGTACTCTCTGTCTTTTAGCTTGCCAATATACTCTAAATGGATATAATGTAATATATGTTATTGTATAATGGAGCTTCGAAAAAGTGCATTCTTTTGAATATGAATGTATGATCATTTATTGTCATTTTGGTTTAATGACGATAGGATGATTTCACAGAGAAAATGGAGAAGTTATTATTGTCAATGTATGAAAAGCTTAAAGACGACTTCAGTAATTCTTCAAAAAAAAATCCCTATAGCATTAAGTCAACATCTAGTGAATTAAATGAGACAACTCCTTTAACCTTTGCTGCATCACTGATTCCATCAGAAGGAAACACTCTCAACCTGATAGGAGTAATAGAGCCAAGACGACATGTGGGCATCCCTGACTGTGTGTGTGCGTGTGTGTGTGTGTGTGTGTGTGTGTGTGTGTGTGTGTGCGTGTGTGTGTGTGTGTGTGTGTGTGTGAGAACGGTCATCTTATCTATTCAGTGTCAGCTTCTGTTTACTGAGCTGAGCTGTGAACGAGGATGGAGCTCTGAGCACGACTGCAGCAGACACACCGACAAGATCCAACCGCAGGAAGGGGATTATATCTGAAAGAACACCGCTAAAGCTGTCCACTCGGCTGGATCCTGTGGATACACACACCTCCCCCATCGCTTTATGGATGGAATGCTCTGGCACATGGCACAATTAAAACATAAAGGATAGAAAAAAAATATTCAGTGGTTCGGGAAGAATAGAGGGCGATAAAAACTACAGCAGCATTCAGTCTGCAGTGGGATGGTAAAAGATGGAAATTGGCACCACGGCAGAAATATGAATAAACATTAGATGATATATGATAAGATGTGGTATGATGATATATGTGTTAGAAAAGCAAAATATACATTTGGTAATATTGTTGATAGTCATTCCTCATGATGGCAGTATTTTTGACTGTTTGAGTTAGGGCTGCACGATATTGGAAAAAACAGAAGTTGTGATTTTATCCCTGCAATATATATTGCGATATGAAAAAAAAAATTCAGGATATAATAGCTGTGTGGTGCCGATGTAAATGGTCAAAGTAATTAGTTGTGTTTCCTCCGATTCTGGGAACAGGTGCCAGGCACTACTGACACAGAACATGTGTTTCAATATCATCCTTCTATAGGCTAAATCATTCTAGATAACTGGTGCTGCTTTTCTTTTTGGCACCAAGTCTTTGTTTTCGTTTTTTGCGTGTGTGATTCGGCCTGGGGGGTGCACGCACACTTTGGTCGGTAGGTGGGGGGGGTGGGCTTGACCGGGTTCTGTCCAACTTATAATACTATGGCAGTACGGCCCATTCCGTCCTGCCCATGGAAGTGAAAGTGAGTCTTTTTCTTTTCCCTACCTCCTGGAGCTAATTTTCGGGATATGTTGCTGCACCACGGCGAAACCTCACCAGCGGAAACGCTGCGTTGTTACCAGCGACTCACTCCATTTGCAGGAAGGTTGTATGCTTCAGCAAACTGATTAAGAATGAATGTGAGTGGTGGACTGCTGCACGCAGTGTGTCAAGTACCCTTGAAATGACATGAGATCAGGTTGAGTTCATTTGCCTCCAACATCGTAGGAGCTGCGATGTGACTATTGCACACACGTACATCGCGATGACGATGCTATATCGTGCAGCTTTGAGTGGTTAATGTGTTGTCAAGGAGGCAAATCTAAATGAAGGCAACACAAAAAAATATGAGAGAGAAGTAGCAGATACACCTTCAAAAAGATGAGAAAGCTGTGTAAAACGTAGTGCTTAAAAGCCCACTGCTCTGATTGTATGGGGGTGCATTAGTGCTTATAAAATGCCCAGTTTACACATCTGGAAAGGCTCCATTAATGCTGAATGGGATGGACGGGATTTACAGCTCACTCCTGATGACGTCTTTTCAGGGAAGGCCTTGCATATTTCAGCAACATATTAATCAAATCTATTAGAGTGGGTCAATTATAACACCATGGGTTCATACTAGAAGAGTCCAGGTGTTGAACAGACCTGACAGAAGTATAAGATACAAAGATCCAAGAGGGTTGAGGAGGTGGAATTCAATATCAGACAAGAAATGGATGACGTTCCTCTCCCAAAACTCCAGAAAAACGTGTGTATGTGTGTGTGTGAATACCATGAAAGGTTTACGAGATTTGCTAATCATTCAGTTCTGTTTTTGATTATATTTCTACTGTGTCCCATCTCTTCTGGAAAAGTGATTGTAAAAGGTGCTTTTCCACTGACCGTCAAACTGCGCAAATATAACTTGTGCATACAAATTTCGAAAGAATTTTGTCAAAACAGTCACTTTTCAATGAAAGGTTTTTCGCTTGCAAGAGGTGGTTTTTCAGGTCTAGTGAAATTGGTATAACACACAAAACTGCAATGGAAAGACCTTTTTGTGCAACTAGAGTCATGTGAACAACAAAAAAAGCATGTTGAGCGATATTACAACAGATTTTACATGTATGTTTGTAGCCATGTTTATGGAATGACTTCTCATGACATCTCGCGATAATAAATAAACAAATCGTCACATTTGTGAGTTAATAAAAAAAACCAACATCATACACTTCTGGTTTTTCAACATTTAGTAAATATCAGTAAAGTTCTGCACATATGTCCGATGGAAAAACAACTTATGTTATGAATATTCCGTCCTGATCAGAACATTTTAATGTTCCCTGTCTTTAAACATTTCCAAGACCGCAACAGTAGAACTTGTGCATAAAGCATTGCAGCTGTATTAAAGGAAATGCTGTGGAAAAAAAAGACAATCTTACTGCTAGGGGAGTAAAGCTGTTTAAATGGCACTGTGATGAAGACGAGGATGAGTGTCTTTGTGAATGTCCTCCTGTCTTCTTGGAAAGCACAGGAACCATCAGAAGGCTTTCCTTCACAGCTGTCAGTCAAAGTGGGCTCTGACAAGCTACTGGACATTAACAAAGATGACATCTACTGCACACAGACCAACGGAACAAGGCGCTTCGATGACAGACTGTGATGGAAATGCAAAAGGGACGAGACTAACAACAAGGCTGTGGAATGAACCCAAGGAGGTCAAAGGTCACTGAAAACTGAGATCCTGCTTAGCTGTAATCCTCCGTACTGTTATCACTAGTACTAGTTAGCCTCAGAGTGGGAGAGAAAACAGAGTGATGACACTTCCTTAGACTCCCTGTGCAAAAAATGGCAAAATATGGACCTACTTCTGGGTTATGAGATGCCAATGGATCCAAACATTGAGTATGGCAGCATTGGAACATATTCTTTTCTATTGCTGCTGATCTAGCAACTTCAGTGGTAACTTAAAAAGATATTGTAATATTTCAAATTATCAAGCGTATTTCCTGTATTAGTGGACATTTATGCTGTAAATTCTGTTTTCTTTGGTATGTGTGAGTATTTGTATAAATATATCTTAAACATCTGTTATGTTCAATTTTCAGCTGTAGCCTAATATTTGGCCAGCTATTGAGATTTAACCACTATGACAACAAATGATGGAGTTACTAAGGTAAGGTAACATTTGTACAAATGTGGTTATCAGCAGGTTTTATTTGAGTTGTTTTGCTGAACCTGGTGGTGTTCAGTTAAGTTTGTCAGCTGAGGTCACGAGCTAATTAGTGTCATTTACTGTAGGTAGAAATATGGGTCCACTTTGCCAGTTATTTTATTCTATTTGTAATTAATTAAGAATTCATAATGGCATGTGATGCCTGGAAGTAGTTTTATTTGTCCCGTGCTCATTTTGTAAACCTATGCAAATCTATTACTACATGTAAAACTTTTCAAAGTAATAAATGCGGTACTTTCAGTAGTCTACCCCCTACTCAAAAGCATAACTGACACAAACATACATACAGTAGTGCAATAACAGTTGAAAATACACTTGTGTGTGGTTTATTTTGATATTTACCATGCAATAATGTTCTCACTGCTGCCCCCCCTCCCCCCCGGTGGCCTCCCTTTCACCCTACTCCCTCCTCTCTAAGTCTCTGGGGTCTTGTTAAAGTTTGCCAGTTGTTTCCCTCTTAAGGATCCTCCTCCACTCAAAGGCCCACCCTTTTTTCTCATCTGCCATTTACAGTAGATCCACTCTAACCTACTCTCATGAGGATGTAACTGAGAAAACAAAGACAGGCGCAGGGAAGCAATGTTTGTTTAGGAATAAATTGGATGCATGTTCTAGACCAGGGGTGTCAAACTCATTTAAGTTCAGGGCTCATATTCACCCCAATATGATCTCAGGCAGGCCAGATCAGTGAAAGTGTAGGAGTGAGAAAAGTAAAATTACATTATGATTATGTTTACATCTACAATGTTTCCTTAAAAATCTGAATAACATGAGGAACGTCAAATGTCTTAAGAAAAACTAAATTCCCATTGATCACTAATCCTATCAATACATGTAAATAAGTCGTGTAAGATACAATTTGTTATTTTTTCATGGTCATCAGATATGACCCATTTGGATGTTCAGAGGCTTCGTAGTTACTGTAGAAACATTGTAATCTTCTAACACAGCGATTCACCAGTAAAACCCATGGAGTTGGATCAATGTCAGTGCATGGACACATTTATTTTATATTCAGTTAATGAGGTAATTTGCTGAAAAAGTCACTTTTTTCAGTTTTCTCTGGTTTTGATATAGTAACCCTCAGCTTTAATCTGAGCTTTTATGAACATCTACATGATCAGTGAATCTAACACAGGAAAATACCAAATTTGTACTTACAAATGCCAAATACAGAACATAATATTAGAAAGAAATTGTAATAAATCATTTAAGAAAGGTTAAAAAAAGGGGGGAAATTATTTGAGAACTGTTACAAAATAGCTCTGAACATCTACATGATCAGTCAATCAAATACAGGAAAACAGCTCTGGGGCTTTATGGGTTAAACCAGTGATTCTCAACTGGTGGGTCATGACCCAAAAGTAGGTTTCAAGCCCGTTTTCAGTGGGTCGTGGGCCTTTGTCTTTGTCTAATAATAATAATAATAATAATAATGATAATGATAATGATAATAATAATAGTTGTTATTATTATCTGTAGAAATTCAGGTATGACTGACTCCATTAGATATGGTTTTACCTCCATTGGACAAAAACCTCTGTTTGTTTAATTCTTCAACAAGTGACTGACTGAACTTTTAATTTTTAACTGAGTGCACATTTTAGTTTTGGCTCAAATGGACCTAATTTTGTGTTAAAGGGAATATTTCCATATTTATCATCACCACCTGCTGGTTAGTTTGCTTTATCATTAAACTTGTCTTCTGTGTTTTCATACTGGGATATTCTGTATTATCTCAGGTTCAAAACCCACCATCTACCACCTTTTATTAACTCAATTCAAAATATCTATCTTTTAGCAATTTGGGTTGGCACTTATCATTGGGGGCTGATGGTGGGCTCTGAGCCTGAACCAGTTCAAATCCACTGGTTCAAAACAATTAAATACGTGATCATATTTTTGGAACTCTTGTTGTTACTCATATAACAATTAACACTGCAAGAAAAACATTATTACCCGCTTTTCATCAGCAGACATTCAGACTGATTATAAGGAGGTTGGGATCAGATTTGATGTATACATATGATAAATACATAGTTTAGCATAAAGTTACAGATACATTTATGTGTCAGATGGATAGATTTTATACCAGGGGAGTCAAACATGCAGCCCATGGGCCAAAGCTGACCTGCCAAAGGTTCCAATCCAGGCTGTGGCATGAATTTATGAAGTGCAAAAACGACACTGAAGGTATTAAAAATCAAGGATGTCAAACCTGTTTTCATTCAGGTTCCACATATAGAGGAATGCTATCTAGTAAAATAATAGTATAATGTATAAATAACTGACAACTACAAATTTTCTTCTTGATTTAGTGTGAAAAAAATAACACTATACCATGAAAATATTCACATTTACAAAGTATCCTATAACAATAAAATGTGAATCACTGGAACAAATATGAACAACCTGAAATGTTTTAAGAAAATTACAAGCAATATTCTGTTATTAAATGTTTTTTCATAGTTTTTCATGTTATTCACATTTTTTAAAGGATCATTTGTAAATGTAAACATTTTCATTATGCAATTATACTTTTTTCACTCAAACAGATAAAAGTTTGGAGTTGACATTATTTATGTATTACTGTGTTATTAGTTCACTTTTCTGACCCACTTGAGATGATATTGGGCTGAATGTGGCCCCTGAACTACAATGAGTTTGACACCCCTGAACTAGAGGCTCATCAAAGGAGGGAGGTGTTTAACATGAGCATATGAAACATTAACCAGGAGGCTGTGTCTCGTCCAACAGACATCGCTCCATGACTAAGGTTTGCCAGAAACATACTCTGACACTCTATAATTCTACTGGGAACATGTTTTGTTATCTGATAAAAGTAAGGCTTGTTTTTACGAGAAGAACACGCAGTGCTATTGGCTTGGAAAGGCCGATGCATACCAAAATGAAAACATCATCCCAAAAGTGAAGGATGGAGGGAGACGGCATTGTACTGTGGTTTGGGATGTGGAGGGTGACCATCTACAAAACAATGGCTTCACAAATGCATTAATACTGGCAACAAGACAAATGGAAAACTAGCAAATACGAACCAAAGCTCTGGTCTGAAACATGCACTCTATAGCAGGGGTGTTAAACATGCGGCCCGGAGGCCAAAGCCGGCCCAACAAAGGTTCCAATCTGACGCATGGGATGAATTTGTGAAATGCAAAAGTTACACTGAATATATTAACAATCAAGGATTTTAAAATCATTATAGTTCAGAGGTCACATATTGATTTATTGATTTTGTACATAACAATGATCAAAGTCATAATAAAACAGTAAAGGTGCAGGGAGAGGCAGAAAGCCTAAACTAAGACCCATGTGATCTAAGTGGATCAGACGATTAAATACCATAATAATAATCTTTAAATAATGACAACTACATTTTTTTGATTTCTTTTCGTGCAAAAAAGTGTAATGTTACAGTGTAGTGTAAAATTAAATGAAAATGTTCACATTTACAAACTATCCTTTCACAAAAAATGGGAATTCATCTGAACAAATATGAACAACTTGAAATGTCTTAAAAGAAATAAGAGCAGTTTTAACCATATTTTGCTTGTTTTTAAATGTTTTGTATATTTATAGATTTATAGATCCACTGTGATCTGTATGTTGTATTTTATATGTGTAAATAATAAACTGAGGTATAATATTGTTAAAATTCCAATTATTTTTCTTAAGACCTAACAGCTTGTTCACATTATTCTCATTTTTAAGAAAACTTTGTAGATGTAAACATTTTCATGATTTTTTTTCCCGTTACTGTTTTACTGGTTCGGTCCACTTCAGATCATACTGGGCTGAATGTTGTACCTGAGTTTGACACCTACATTTAAAGATGTAAGCTCCCCCTGGTGGCCGCCTGCAATACAGACAAGCCCAGCCCCTCCCACAGAGTTCATCCAAAATAACATCTGCAAGTACATGTCAAAGAAGTATTTCCCAAAGGTTATTTCAAACTTTTTATCTAGATTCCATGATGAAGCCAAGGCTCTGGTCCATTTATTTATTTGATTGTTGGAAAAACTCTAAACCAATCAGGTGGCTGTAGTTGACGGGCAGAAACCCCTTAAATCCCTGCTACTGTGTTCACTCTGACCTCAAATGGCATATGTCCAATATGGCAGCTCCTTCAACCAGATTTTGGCCTGATTTTTACACTAATGCATTGTGTCATCCACCGTTAGTCCAGTTCCAACCAATGCAATATAATGAGGGGGGGGGGGGGGGTAACATCTTCCAAAGCAGTGACTCTGTACTTGGTTTCAAACTACTCTTTTTAAGACTAGCTATTACTTGCACAGTCTTAAAAATGAATGAAGGCAGTGATAGTGAGTTAACTCCTTCAGGTGTATTTCTGGTATTGAAAACACAAAAACCAGAATTGCTATTGCCAGAGCAGCTCTGTTTGGGAGTTGGTGTCATTGCTAATAAGGAGAGAAAATCTGAATTATACATATAGAATGTCACCACAAGAGCTGATAATAATGCTGCAGTTGGTGGAAACAGGGAAGCTGTGGCCTCTAAATACTGTGACAGAGTATATAATATTCTAAAACCTGCCGCTGGTGATTTGACAAGCAAAGCCTCTGCTAGTTTGAGTTGAGTGGAGATGGGTCAGTCAGACTGACAAAGCAAAGATAGAAACAGAATGACTTCCACTATGACTATCACCTCTTGGACTGGACCTACATATGGACCTCACTGTTTCTCAATACCAAGTTCAGAGAGTCCAGGTAATAATGGCCCCAGAGAATGGACTTCCTAAGAACACACGTCTCTCTGTGACAGAATAGCTGGTACTTGAGAACCTTCCTCCCTGTCTCTGTTGTATTGCCACCACAATGGGTTTGATTTTAACACATTTGTACTATTTACATGTCATTTATTTTTTTAGACATCTTGTATATTTTTCAAAACGGGAACAAATGTTGTTGAATCCCATATGAAAATAAAGATATTTTTCAGCACTATTCTGTCTCTGGTGCATCTTACAACATTGTATCACATCATCTCATCATCCAGTCCATTACTGTAAACATTTCTAATTAATTCATCATTGAGGCCGTCATTGCATTTGAGCACAAAGTGCATGTTGGGATATTTGCCAGCCAAGTCTACACGAGTCACCAACCAGTGCATCCTTGGTTTAAGCTAGCAGACAAGAACAAC
>JAPTYQ010000012.1:5332222-5344436 GCA_029814465.1 Ostorhinchus cyanosoma | reverse complement strand
CTGTGGCTACAGATGTAGTTTACCTCCACCAGAGTGAGAATGTGAGAGCGAATGAATAATGGATCATTAATGTAAAGTGCTTTGGGTACCTTGAAAAGCGCTATAGAAATCTAATCCATTATTATTATTATTATTATTATTATTATTATTAACGCACTGGTAATTTCAAATTCACAAGTGGAAAGTTTCATCTTCCTGACAGCACCTGAAGGCATCATCAGTCCTCTAAGTCTTTGGTGCTTCATAGTATTTGTGTGTATAATGTATGAAGGCGGCAGTCTGCTAATGTTGACCTTCATCCTCCACCTCCATCACCTCCACCTCTAACTCCATCCTCCACCTCTACCTCCATCCTCCACCTCTACCTCCATCCTCCACCTCCATCCTCCACCTCTACTTCCATCCTCCATCACCTCCACCCCTCGTCTAACTGTCCCTGTGGACAATAACCCCCGTCATCCTGATGTCCCTCATGGAGTTCAGGTATTTGTTAATTCTTGTTGTTTTTGTCTTTATCTCTTCTTCAAAAAATAGATAAACTATAACAAGGACATATCTTTAGTTTTATTGAGTTCATTCTGCACTGTTTAGTTTTTTAAAATTCTTCTTATTATTTCACTGCTGCTTTTAGTCTTAGTTGCCATGTACTATAATATACCTGGTGAAGTAAGGGGAATGTCAAAGAAATAATACAAACAGAGGAGTGAAAGATGACAAGATGAAATTGAGTGAGTATGAATATGAGGTCAGAGGTCACCTGCAGAGCGTAGGAGACAGGCTCAGGTGATTACTGCATTTGTAACAGCAACGAGGTAGGCAGGTGTTTCCTCACATCACCTCGACCTCCAGCTCGTTACATTGGCTCCTTTGACCCGTCTCCTCCTCCGCAGGTCACATGTGACAGACAGACGGAAACATATACTCCCCCTACCAGCCAGTTTCCCTCTATCACTTTCCAGTTTCTGTCCTTCTGTGCTCAAACTGGGTTTTTTTGTTCTGTTTTGTACTAATTGACAGAGTGACTTCATTGTAAATGCACCTTTGCTGCTGGTTTCACAGATTGGAGGCTAATTTTTGAGTTAAAAAAATTACTCAGACTTTAATGAAAATAATGTACTTTTATGAGATTAACGTCATAATAGTGCGATAAAGAGTCAAAATTTAGAAATTGTAAGCCTTGAGCCTAGTTGATGACAGAGTTTCCTATTACAGCAAATGTAACCAGTGAAGTGAAGATGGGCTAATATGCTCAGTATTTCGCTGTGTGTAAACCCCAAATGAAAGTATAACGTCACAAAATATTCCAATTCTCCATTATGTGACAAGTGGGTATGACTTTATTCTCATAAATTAGTATATTTTTCCGCCTGTTTTAAAATTCCAACATTATTCTTGTAATATTATGTCTTTATTCTCGAAATATGATGACATTATTCTCACATTCTAACATTATGACTTCCTTCTCGTAAAATTGACTCATATTGTATTCAACTTTATTCTAATAAAGTTGTGGGTTTCTTCTCAATATTTCAAGACTTCAGTCTTGCAGTGACAAATGTTTTTGTTTTCTTATGTGGCTTTATTATGCTGTCATTGAAAAACAATTATAGAACTGAGGCTGAACTCAAACAGCTGATTAAGTGTCTGGTAGCTGTTAAAAAAAATGAGGAAAAGATTCTGAGAGTTTGAGTGTCCAGGGATTAAGTGAGAATGTATGTAAAAGAACACAGTGTCTGGCAGTGATCTGCCAAGTTAACACATCAGTTGCTTGATTTGGGACGAAAGTGTTTATTTGCTCAGTGGCAGATACTTTTGTAACGTACACAGTGGAGCTGCTGTTCATCACCAACTCCCGGCGAGAATTGCAAATCTGTCAAAGAGGTGGAACGCTAACGGCGTGTTGAAGAACTGAGAAGAAATGTCGCCAGTAGAAACAAAAGTGAAAAGTACTAGGTGGTTGGTGTGTTCTTATTTTAGATGAGTGGTTAAGAAGATCTGAAACCAGACACAAATGCTATAAAACCAGGACGCTGAACCCAGACAGAGCTCTGTGATTTAGGTAAATACATACAGAAAACACACATTTAGATTGATTTACCCTGTTTAGACACAGGAGGCAGGATATTGTATCTGTGATTTGAATATTTTTTACCAATGATTAGATTTTGTTATTATTAGTTTTGATTTAACCTTGAATGAGTCCCTTTTTTCCCTGTAGATGTACCGTATTTTTCTGACTATAAGGCGCAATTTAAATCCTTTAATTTTCTCAAAAATCAACAGTGCGCCTTTTAATCCGGTGTGCCTTATGTATTAATTGTGGTTGTGCTTACTGACCGATTTTCTGTGGTACACGGCACTCAAAAATCTGTCAAAATGTTTTAGTATGACTTTGGTAAGGTACAAAGCCGCACCACTTGTCAGATTATTGTAGCATTATGGTAGCAAGGAGCCTCGTGGAGTAATAGGTAGAACTGTGTGTTAAATTGTGAGCTGCGTGGGAGCATTGGATGACAGAAGGCGAACACACATTCACCAAGAGTTACACCAATGAATCGTGGATGCCTGGGCTAAGTTATCAGTCTCAAGTGTCGTCCGAGCTTTCACGAACGATGCCGTGTGAATGCAACTGTGCCGGAGTCCGGACATGACCTCATCACCATTCCGCCAACGGAAGTGGGTAAATCAGCACCAAAATATAGACGGCGCTCATGTTGTCCACTGAAAAAGCCTCGGATCCGTGCGGCACAGACTCACCTTATCTACCGAACCGGTGGGTGATATATCAGGGACAATGAAGGTCGCTCTTCTTCTCTTTGCCCCCAACAGGCTAACAGGTAGGTAAGGGTTTGTCTTCTTCTGAGTTCCTTGTTTGTTGGTTAGCGACAGAATTCCCTCCCCACCGCCACCTACTGTTTAGCCCTGGAACACTCAGACTTATCTGAATGTTTTGTTTCACTTAATGCGTCTTATAATCCGATGCGCCTTATGTATAAAAATAGACCCGTTCATTGATATTGCGCCTTATAATCCGGTGCGCCTTATGGTCCAAAAAATGTGGTAAGTGGTCGGAGACAACATCAGGCAAACGTTTAAATGTCTAGCTGTAAGATATAGTGTCATAAAAATATTTTTTTTTGTCCCCATTTATACTTCAACACTAGGTCCAAACAGAGTTCCTTCATTTCTCTGCTGTTTTATATTATTTTCTAACAAGTGGTCTCTAGCATTAAGCTGCATGACCGTCACTGTGTTTGAGTTTATATAGTATAGTATAAAACTACAACCTGAAGTGCCCATAGGTGAGACCAGTGGAATTAAGCTGTAACTGCATTATTACACATCACTGAATATCACAGACCAATTTTTTAACCTAAATAATCCTTTATAATTAGTAGATACACAGATTGACATTTTTTATAGTTTTACTTATTTTTTTCTTTAATCTGAGTTTCCAATTTTCTTTCTAAGAATTATCTTTAACAAAATGCAGACATGTTTGTAACTTTCCTTTTTTATGAAGTGATGCAGTACATAACAAAACAGGTGAAAGGCATAACAGTAAATAAGACAAAACAAAATCAGATACTAACTACCGTACTTTCCGGACTAATGGCCACACCTGACTAGAAGCCACACCCACGCTTCACGCTGCTGTTTCCAACTTCTCACCATTGATTCAGTGATGCCAAGCTTTACGTGCAGCAGCTCTATTTCCTTCTTTGACAGCCGGATCAATCATTAGCCCATGAAACATAAATTATCTGTGTCATTGTTTGAGCCGCAGGTTCACAGCCTCTGAAAAAAGTAGCAGCTTATAGACCGGAAATGACGGTACATATTCTTCATTCTACATTTATGTGTGCATGCATGAATGTGCCTGTGAGTGTGAGAGAGGAGAAAAATGAAAGAAAAGACAAAGTAATTGGTAACAACAAATGATAATAATTAACAGAAAAAAAGAAATCTTTATCATTAACAACACTGATAATAATAGTGATGATATTAACATAAATCATAATGACCAAAAATAAATAACTAAATAATCAAAAATTCTAACAATAACAGCTGGATAAAGGGTATTGATAATGTTGTGGTTGTACAAGAGGTGCCTCTAACAGAGACAAATGTCAATAGTCATGGGTTTTCATGCAAATTACTGAATAAAAGAAAAAAAAAAGAATAGAAATAAATAAATAAATACAAATTGGGGGGATAGGGGGTAGGAAATCTACAGAAAAAAGTAGAGAAGTGTAGAACAATTGATGGGTAAAAAGTGTACAAGGAGAAAAAAACAAAAGTTAAGACTGTAGAAAATTAAGACGGGGGGGACAAGATGGAGAGGGGTTCTGCTGCAGACTGTTCTGACGCAGAGTTTTCCTACGAGATGTATTTGTTGAGTAAATTTTTCCATTGTTGATGCTTGTGTTGTTTTTGGATTTCCAGTCCTTGAGGATTGTCGTTTTAATAATGGTTATGACTATTATAAGTAGTTTGTTGTTTAATGTGGGTATGTTTATTGTAGATGTGTAGGCAGTAAGCAGAGTGACGGTGATTCCGTTAACGCTAAGTCACTACTACATCAGAGTGTTGGGGTTTCCTCACCTCACAGGCAAATACCAAACAGCCTGAGCTCTTATTGCACTGACATAAGTTCAATTTCTGGCCAAGGACTTCCCTTCCCACCCCTTCTATCCATCTCTCATAATGGCGTTACCCATGCCTGTAAATCTGACAGGCATAGAATCGATCCTATGTGTGGTCACAGATCATGACCCATCAGACCGCTCAGTGGTTGGTCAGTGCATCCCGGCTACGTACCAATCTAATTAACACTGCTCTTCCATCTTCTGTTGTTGAGTTAACTACAGCTACTACTACAGCACCTGATTTAACGGAGCTGATAGGAAAACCTTTGGTGGGTTCATTGGTTAACCTAAATCACTGATAGGTGTGAATGTGAGCGTGATTGGTTGTTTGTCTCTATGGTTACGTTCAGACAGCAGGTTTTCATGCACAATTTGGATGTTTTTTTGGTGAAATCCAATGTTTTTGTGTGCTTGTTCATATTACACATTAAATGTGACTTCTATCAGTTTTGAGTATGAACTGAATGCGACCCTGGAGTGACCGGCATGCACAAAAGAGGTCCTGATGTAATACGTGAGCATGCAGACACACACTGTTTAGGTAGGTAAAGCCTGGCGGGCAGCCAGGCTTATAATGCACTGGAGGAAACCCTGTGTTTTTCCCATCACTCCCCCTTCTGGGACACAGAATTGTAACGGTTGTTGCATTTCAATGATGTAAAGGTTGGATAAATGTGACTTGGCTGTTCAGACTGAAGTCAAAATATCAGATATATATCAAATTTAGGACTACATATGAGTGGCTGGTTCTGATTTCAAAAAATCTGATTTGTGCTGTTCAAACTGTCACGTGTGAGCAAAAAAATATTGGATTTGGGCCACGTTTACCTGCAGTCTGAATGTAGCCTATATATAACTGATGAACTGGTGACATGTCCAGAGTAAACCTTCACCTGAAATGTAGCTGGAATAGGCTCCACCCCCACAAAGCCCCCAAGGAAAAAGCAGTTCAGAAGATGAATGACTGAATGATATGAAAATATTCCACAGGTGGAAAAGGTCCTGATGAGTCAGGAGCCAGAAACTGTGGCTAAGTTGTAAAAAAATTGTCAACTGATGAATCCTTTAGTTTCCTAATGACTCTGAATGACCACAACTACATTAGTGTGGCCTGAACATGCTCTGTGCTTCCTGTACTTACTGTGACACCTGCTGTTCAGTGTAATTGTCCTTGTGCATGAAAGTCTCACCTGTTTCAGTGTGTAGTGATGAGCCATCAGAGCCCGGACCATTTCAGGCAGCGCAATGGGGACCCTGGTCAGACGGTCGGAGAAGGCCGCCAGCAGCTGCTGGGACCTGTGGACCCAGTCCTGTCGTCCAGTGTAGTGGGACAGACGCAGGAGGTTGGTCGCCGACACTGAGTTTGCACTGGGCTCGGCTCCATCCTGATCTGGAAAACACAAATGTAACATTACAATCAGTCCACTGTCCTGCACTTCAAATAAGTAACCTCCAAAACACTATCTCTGCTCATCCATGTAAGATACATTTTATAACTTCCATGCAACTGTCTCCAAAATGGTAAAATCCTACCACAGTGAGTGTCCACAGTAGGATGTGAATGTGCTCTTTGTTTCCTTATTTGATTTGAGATGGGAGTGGCCATGTGATCAGACAAGGACAGCTTTCACTGGCATTTCAACAAGATTTTGATTTCTGAAATCTGTAATCTTTAACGTTACTGCACAACATACTATTTATTACCTCCGCCAAGGACACAGGTGTCAAACTCCAGTCCTCGAGGGCCGGTATCCTGCATGGTTTAGGTGTTTCCCTCCTCCAGCACACCTGATTCAATTAATGATCAGCTCATCATGCTTCTCTGCAGAAGCCTGATAATGATGGAATGGCTTCCAGGTGTGATGGAAGAGGGAAATATCTAAGACACGCAAGATACCGGCCCTCGAGGACTGGAGTTTGACACCCCTGGCCAAGGAGGTTATGTTTTTGCCTGGGTTTGTCTGTTTGTTTGTCTGTCTGTCTGTTTGTTAGTTAGCAACATAAATCAAAAAGTTATGGACATATTTTTATGAAAATTTTAGGGATAGTTTGAAATGGCAAAAGGAGGAATCGATTAGTCTTAATTGTTGCGCTTGGCGGAGGTCTGTGCTCTCCGAGTGCTTTTCTAGTTTACTAGAAGTAAAAATGCTATAAACATCAAAATATAAAGTGTCAAACCAGAGGAAATGTTTACAGTGATGTTAACCTTCTCATGAATGACGTACACATTTGTGGACACTACAGACCTATCAGTCATCAGGCTTCTGCAGAGCTTGATGACGAGCTGATCATTAACTGAATCAGGTGTGATGGAAGAGGGATATATGTACAACATGAGGACCAGGATTGCTCACCCCTGCTATAGACCCTAAGCCTTTCAATGAAAAAAAATATCATCTTAGTTTTAGAATTTGGACTGCTCTGCGATCTCATAAAATTAACCTCCTACGACCCAGCTATGGGTTTTCTGTCCATGTTTGTGAACCAGAGTTTCACAGCTTTATACCAAAAACCCAAAAAACTGTCCACTGCAAACTAATTCCTTAATTTAAAAAAAATGCATCTGAAAAAACTGTTATCATAGGGTTATGACACTTTAAAGTATGGGGCCAAAGGCAAAGCACTGATCAGCACACGTCAATCTACTACTCCTGGCCTTATATTCATCAACCAATGCCACCTCTTCCTATGAACTCCTCTTCAATCAACTTATAAAATGCAACAAACATAGTGGGAGTCATAGTCTGGGGGGTTAGCCTGTACGGCCATCCCTCCACGCCCAGTGTGGGCCTTCGACACTGTCGACCTCCACTCGCTCACACTAGTGAGGATGACAGTCTCCTCTCCTATTCTGAGAAGTGCAAATTAGCAGAATGGTTTGTCAATGTAACTGGGATTTAGAGAGCCCACATGTCTGAAGGGTAAGGGCCTAACCCTAACCCTAGGACCCTACTTTAAACTGACTGGTCAGTTGGATCAGGCGGGGGGGTCATCGAGGAAGTCGTACTCAAAACTAACCCTAAGTCAGGAAATTTTTACTTGTTTTATGCATTTTTGCCTCAAAATACATATCTATTGAGTCATTACATCTTAATAAGATCACACACACACAAACACACACACATATATATAAGACAAAGTGTGTGTGTGTGTGTGTGTGTGTGTGTGTGTGTGTGTGTATCTGTTGGGTTGTTATTGTTAAGCTATTTGTTCTGTTTCCTGCTGCTTGCTGCAAAACAAATTTCCCCCAAGGCATCGTGAAGATATCTTTGCACTTTGATATATATATATATATATATACTTACCATGGATTTTTAAAAAAAATCTCACAATGAAGACTTGAAACAAGTATATTCTGCTTAAGCCAAGTATTTTATCATTCTACAATCATTAGATAATATTTCCTTATTTGAAGCCAACTTGATAAGTGCAATTTTCTTATTGCACTGGCAGATAATTTTACTTGAAATAAGGCATTTAAACCCAATCATGAGTTGAATTTCCTTATTTTTGTACAGGCCTTTTTTGCCTTTCCCATTTTATCTTACTTCTACATTCTTCCCCCTCAGTCCACGGTTGATGTGCAATAATAGTTGTTGTCTTATGATGCAATCATACCTAGGCTGATTAGATCAACGTGCAAGAAATAGATGTTTTTTTAAAAACCATTTTAAGTACTAATTGTAAGAGTTTATATACAGTGCATTATTGCACTTTGTTTAATGAAGTTCTCTGTACCTGGACTGTCCCCACATGAGTAAATGGCAGCAAATACAATCTCTTTACTTGTATTCAACTGTCTCCAGCCATTCCACACTTTAAGTTTGTGGTGTGATATGATGATGCACACATGACCTCCTGACCTTAGCTCCATTAAGTGATTTCTCCTAATCTCTTATCAGTGTCCATTAAGAACTTTCTCACAACCTACGACCTTCCTACATGTTCTAAGCCATGTGTCCATGTCAGTGAAAATGATGTATAGGTGTGTGTGTGTATGAGAAACAGGAGGGTTTTCATTTGGCAGTGTTCCATGGAAAACGGTGGCACTACGTTAACCATTTAACCCCTGATGTATCTGTGGTGAGCATTCTGAATGCAGGATTTATTTTAAAGAGTCCAAAAATTCAACCATGTGCTAAGTAGGCATATTTTAAAATTGTGCTGATCAGTGTTGGGCAAATTACTTTTAAAAAGTAATTAGTTATAGGTACTAGTTACTTTCCCAAAAAAAGGAACTGAATTAGTAATAGATGTATTCCTTCAAGAATGTAATTAGTTACCAGAGAAAGTAATTTTTGCTTTACTTTTTAGAAAAACCTTCAAATATGTAAAGGAAAACAGATTTTGGATCGTGTTTCATGGTTGCAGTAGCACAGACTCGAGCAGCATAGACAGGTACTTCATTTAACTTCATATTTATTGGAGTGTGAACCAAATCAAAAGCTTCCCTGAAATAATAAAGCAGTTTCATCCTTTGTGGGTTCTACTGCCTCTCCTTCTAATCGTTTGGCAAATTTCAGTTCACGAAGACAAGTGATCTAACTTTTGGGTCTTGAGGTGACTTCTCTCTGATATTAGTTCTATCTTATACTCATTTAGATTTTCCCACTAAACAGAGTTTCTATACGATGACTTTGGTGAGGCTGGGGTCCACCAGGGCCCAGCTTTTCCACCACATAAAGGGATCTGCATTTATAGGAAGAAGATGTCCCCCCCCTTTAATCCCGCACCTCCACTTTTTTCAGTTGTTCCTCCCTGATACAGCGGTAAATGTCTTCAGTCCAGTCAGTCCAACTCACTGATAACTCCTCTCCTAAATTAGCTGCACATAAAGCTGCGTTCAAGTGAATGGGGTGTGCTGTGGACAACTCAAACTCAGAGATGCCATTAGTCGTTCATGTGAATGCAGCGTGGACACTTCAGACTCATGGGCACACAGTTGAAAGCAGTGTGGACAATTTGAATATAAGGACGTCTCACAAACAAATCGGTTCTTCTCATTCACTTAAAAGAGACGTTGAAAAGACTCGACTCGGCTGCGAACATCACACCTCAGTGCCTGACTGAATGAGCCAGGATGGAGAACAGCTGTTCCATATCAGAGCAAGTAATGCACCGCATTTCACTGCTGCTAAGGGTAATGACGTAATGCTTCAAATAGTAATTAATTAGATCGTCCGTTACTGGAAAACAATAACGCCGTTATTTTTAATGCTGTTATTCCCATCACTGGTGCTGATAGAATAGACCGGGGGTGGCCAGCCCTGGCCACAATGTTAAATGTATCCCTCCTCCAACGCATGTGATTCAAATGATGATCAAGCTCTGCAGAAGACTGATAAGACCGTCAGGCGTGCTGGAAGAGGGAAACACTTAAAACATGCAGGATTCCAATAGGAGGACCTGGGTGCCACCCCTGGAATACACTTTGTTCTTTCCATAGATGTGTGAGCATGCTCAGTACACTCCCTACCACCTGTGTAATGGGGGGGAAACACAGAACAGTGAGTGAGACCGACTCACTATAAAAATAGACTGTTTAGGCTTTTTTTTTTTTTACACTGTTTTTTTTCTTTGTCTTTGTTTTTTATTGTTGTTTCCAGTGTTGTGATGATTTTCCTTTATTTTTAATTTTTTACTGTGTTTTTACTGAGCTTTTACCATGTAACCACTTTATGGAGTTCAACCAGGTGTCAAAAAGCAGTTGGGCTGAATTATATAAAAAAGAGCCCAAAACAAAAACTACTAAGCCCAAATTCACATACTTGTTTGTCATTTTATTCTTTTTTTAAAACTTCATTTTACTAAATTTTTTGGCGTATTTTTTTCATGCTATTTATTTTTTTATACATTTTTCTTATTTTACTTATTTTGATGTGGTCAATTTTAATGTAATTTTTTTTTTCTTCAATTTTGTTCAGTTTGTGGCGTACCTTATTTATGTTACTTATTATTTGTTTGGTTTATTATTAATTTTTCTTCATTTTATTGATCACTTTGGCTGTTTCAATTTAATTTTTTTGACCATGTAACTGCTTCATGGAGTTAAACTAGGAGTCCAAAAGCAGCTGGACTGATTTAGATTTTAAAAAGTCCACAACAAAAACTACTGGGCCAAAATTCAAATCCTTGTTGTTGTTTAGTGAGTTCCAGTTCACAATTCATGTTCAACATGCTAAATCTCTTATTGATGTACATTCTGAATGCCTCATTTAGTCAAAATCTGTCAAACTCTGTCAATTCCTCTCTTTTTCTTTTTCAATTATTCCACCCTATTTTGACCCTAAAACACACAGTAAAGCAAAACTACTGAAGAAAATGAACACAGGCACATACTCAATGACACTGAAACAGACAACAATTGACAGCAGCACCTTTCCCTGGAATCGTGGCTCAGGGGTTAAAAGGTTAAAGAACCACAAAGAATAACAACTATCACATGCATAGTGTGCTCTGACTACCCTGCAAAATACTCACTGTCGGGTATTTTTATGACAAGCATGAATTTACAATCCCATACAGAGTAGAGGTATGTGAACCCCACCAATAATTTAATTAGACCCTGGTAGCTTTTTCTGAGCACCATGGAAATACACTTTACCACACATAAACACACAAGCAATGTTTACATTAGGGGACATTACTGTGGGACCTATTTTCATTTCTATAACTGCCTTTTAAACATTTATAGTCAGGAACCAAAATGGGCCACAGAGGTGTAGTAAGATACATAAAAGTATGACAACTTAATTTTTAAGATCAAACAATAGTGTCAACTTCAACAAAGCAATGTGAAATATAGAAGAGAGGCATCAGCTGTGAAAACAAACCAAAAAAAATCCATAAAAAAGACATAAGGTGATTACAATAGAAAAGACAAAAATAAGGCATAAAAGGCACAACAGGAATATACAAAGATACAGCAATAAAAGAAAATAAAAGTAGCAAGACAAAAAATTATGTAAAAGACAATACAAAAAAGAAGAAAATGATGAAAGGAACAACATGAAAACATAACACACGTAACTAGACCACAATTATATAAGAGGGCCCACATATAAGAAAATAAAATTTAAAAAAGACATAAGAAGAAAAAACTAAATAAACAATATAAAAGTATTTTCATGCATGACAAAAAAAAGCCTCATCAAACCAAAGCAACAATTGACCAAAAAAAAGCACATGTAGGGGACAACAAGAAGAAAACATGGTTTCACAATGAGTGAGTCACTGAAAAGCAGATGTTACTGTGATTTGTAAAATTCAGGTCATGACAAGAACTGGAAATTAACTTTTGTGGGGTTGAGCTGAACAATTATGGGACTAACATGAACCTAATTCTATTCTTTGTTAATTGTCAGTTGTACTGGCCTGTATTATGGACCTAAAGGCAGCCCAGCCCCCATCTGTACTTTAATCACTAGGACATTAGTGATGATCACACACTGCATTTAAACATCCAACACAGGGCAGAATGTCTGTCTGCACACACACACACACACACACACACACACACACACACACACACACACACACACACACACACATACATACATACATAC
>JAPTYQ010000012.1:5259550-5272301 GCA_029814465.1 Ostorhinchus cyanosoma | reverse complement strand
TTCAGTTGTATTTGTCTATTTGACATGTCATTATTTAATGTGATTATAAACAAGATGAAAAATAAATGTCAAACTTGTAAAAACACTTATCTACTGTGGGGGTTGAATAATTTTGAACACAACTGTATCCCTGACACCATCTGTGCAGTCCAAGAACTCACACAGCGGCGCAGTGAGCAGTTGGACCCAAAGCAGAGTGCGCAGTTGGGGGACCTGCTCCAAGAGTTATTGGACATCTTTGCTGCCAGAGATGAGGAGTGTTCTCGGACAGCGTTGGTGCAGCACACTATCAACACAGGTACTACTGCACCCATCTCTCTACACCCTTATCGGCCTCTGCTTGCCAAACGGGAGGCCGCTGAGCAGTTGATCCAGTCGATGGTTGTAGTGGAGGTGATAGAGCCATCCACCAGTCCTTGGACCTTTTCTGTTGTTCTAGTACAAAAGAAAGACGGGAAATGGAGGTTCTATGTGGACTACCGGCACCTGAACACAGCAACCCATAAAGGCTCTTACCCTCTACCCCGCATTGATGATGCCCTGGACCACATCGCAGGGTCACAGTGGTTCAGCTCCCTTGAATTGAGAAGCAGCAACTGGCAGGTGGAGCTGACACCAGAAGACCACCCCAAGACAACTTTCACCATTGGTCAGGGTCTCTGCAGTTCAAAGTGATGCCGTTTGGTCTATGCAACACTCCTGCCACATTCAAGAAGCTGATGGAGAGGGTGCTGGCCCACATTCCCAGGAGCCGGTGTGTGGCCTATCTCAATAACCTGTTGATTCATGCCTCGGACTTTGAGCAGGTGCTGTCAAACCTGCACCAGGTCTTCAGTGCTATCCGTGAAGTAGGCCTATGCCTCCACCCTAAGAAGTGCAACCTTCTGCAATGTGAGACCAAGTTCCTGGGACATGTGGTGAGGGCCAATCCGGGATGCTGTTTCATCATCAACACAGATGCCAGTGACACGGGACTGGGGGCTGTCCTCTCACAGGAGAGGGAAGGGGGAGAAAGAGTAGTGGCTTACTACAGCCGCGCCCTGCATTGAGCTGAGTGCAACGACTACGTTATCCACCACAAGCTGTTGGTGGTCATCACGGCACTTCACCACTTTCTACCCTACCTCTACAGCCAGACTTTCCTTCTACGGACAGATCACACTTTGGTGAGATGGCTCCTCACCTTCCATGAACCGGAAGGACAACTGACAAGATGGATTGAGACCCTGCGGGATTACGACTTTGAGGTCCAGCATTGGGCTGAGAGACTTGCCTGGAGCGTTAGAGGAAGAGTATAGGCTGTCAGTTTCACTTTCACTTCTGCTCTGACAATCATGCTATCACCCGCCACACACACGTGTGCACACAGACAGTCACGGGATTCACGGACCGCGCTCCACCAAGGATGGACCGATAGTTTCCCGCTTTTAAAGTTGTGTCAATTATCTTTGTGAGATAAACAAACATTTATGCAACTGTTAATCCACATCTCCACAATTACCTAATATAAGATTATTACATCCTGTGTAGATCAATGTCCTTATTTCATATATTGGCCAATATCAGATATTGGCAGATATATCGGTAATTGGCTTTTTTTAGCCCCCAAAATCTATTCGCCATCGGCCCCAAGAATCCCATATCGGTCGGGCTCTAGTCTACAACCCCACCCAGAAGAAAGGCATTTTGCCTAAGCAGACTAGTAAGTGGGTAGGTCCCTGTCAGGTGCTGGGGCAGCTCTCTGATGTGATGTTATTGGGTGAGGACACCCATCCGGGGACAGGTATTGGTGCTACACCAGGACCATCTGGCACCCTGTCGGCCCCATGCAAAACATGACGAAATTGACAATGCTCCCAGCTCACCCAGAG
Organism: Ostorhinchus cyanosoma; assembly: GCA_029814465.1. NCBI lineage: Eukaryota > Metazoa > Chordata > Actinopteri > Kurtiformes > Apogonidae > Ostorhinchus > Ostorhinchus cyanosoma. Next base: position 5,270,430 of record JAPTYQ010000012.1, on the reverse strand, counting down.
CACGTATTTCTCCCTCCACGGACTCACCCTACATTAAAAGTGCTGAGATGAATGGGGGCGGGAACGAAGAGAAACTGGGTGATGGCGGAGACTTGCCTCCCCATTGCTATATGGACTATGTGCTGAGCTTGGGACTGGGACTGAAATGTTTAACAATGGACTGTTTTCCCTTTAAGAGTGTTGCCCAGAACGCATTCCATGTTTAAGGAAGTAATCTCCTGTTAGAAGATGGCAGCTTTCATGTTCATGTGTGTGTCTACAGATATTACTCACGTGTTGTTCTGAGTTAGAAAACAAGTTCAAGTGTAGTCCGCAGTGTTTTTAGCCAGCGTTAAACTGACATGGAATGCTGTACTCCAACTAAAAAGAAAGGTTTCCGTTCATGGAGAAATTAATAAAAGGAACTTAGACAAAAAGAAATCCAAACTACCTCTCGGTTGCCTTGCCACAAAACAATTCAAATATAATAAATAGTTTAAATGTAATCATTTGTAGCAGCCCTGAGTCAGTTTGGATTTAAAATGCCTGCTTGAACAGGAATGTCCTAAGATGTTTAAAGTGGGTTACCTAGCAACAGATAAACAATAGGGCTACATTGCCATGGTGTCAGATTTCATGTGCAGATACAGACATGCCATCTGAGAGGTTACTCAACTGAAAATGCCAGTGCAATTTTATCTTTTTGCAAAAGTAAGCCCCCTCCCACCATAAAAACTACCACATCTAGAACACAAGGTTCCCCATGACTCAACACACTAGTAGTTTTATACTTAGATGAATATCATATTGATTATCAATATTGAGGTTTCTATGTTCAATCCTCATGAACAGGACATCTTACAGCTGTAGACAGAATGTGTCCCAATATTTATGCCCATATAGTTTACAAACATCAATATTTCCTTAAAGTTTAATGGGAGAGTTTTCTTCCTCAGTGAGATATGAAGAAAGTAGATGGCTCGATGTGATAGAAAATTATTGTTTATAGTCAGAGAATGAAAAATATAATAGAAATTTAGAGGTAGAACATTTAAAATAATAGTCATAGATTAAAAAAATTAAATAAAATTAATGTTGAGAGAAATTAAGTCACATCCATCTCTGATGCATTTTGGAAGTAAAGATAACACTTTAAACCAAATTAACCAATGCAATGATATTTAAAACTATATTATGACATTTGTCATTATTGTTTTTTATCCCAGACCTCTGTTAGAAAAGAAACACCTGAATTCAACGTGTCCACATATTTTTGGACATATACAATATAACTTATATGATGATCTGGTGTCATTATTATTCACTGGTCTTCACTTACATCTCCATACTGGTTGGCACTGGCTCCCATATGTCCGTTGATGCTGCTGATGTCGCTCTGAGGTCCAACGATCAGAGACGTACCAGTGTCAACAATCATCTGGCAACCGCCGTTGCACGCCACCACCTGACCGTTGATAGTAACACTGGAAGGAACACCAAGAACGGCACGCATCAACTCACATGACTTCAAGCTATTAAAGGTTAATATTAATGCTCCTCTTTGTATAGTTCTAACATATAACGTACATAATGTCATAAAGACATTAAACTATGTGAAATGTTAGTCTGTTATTTCCTTTAAGACTGTAAAGATGAATGAATGTTCATGTTTTTACCTTTTAACATGTGCAACAGTTTTGCCTTTAACACCACAAAAGGAAATGTTTGCAATTGTTTTTAAATTTAATACTATAAAAGCAAAAATGTGTAGTTGTTTTATCTTTAAAACTATGTTTAAATATGTTTACTTTTCAAACCAAGAAGGTAAAAATTCATTCATAAATTCATAACATCAGCATGTTTTCATCTTTAGCACATAAAAGTGAAAATGTCTGCATGTTTCTATCATCAGGTCTGTTGCAGGATTTGTTTCAGTGAATATTGACAACTGTCTCCAGTTTTCCCATCAGTCTTTGTGTGAGATGATGCGTTCAGTGTCAGTCCGTATGCTGACCATCAGAATCAGATAAATGTACCTGTCCACGGTGATCTGCCAGAACGTCTCACTGGACAGAGGGATCCAGGAGATGGAGCCAGTGTAGTGGTTGGGGTCAACCCCACCAAAGGTCACCACACTGCCCTGTTCAGAGTTACTACAGAGAAACGTACACAAGAGGCATTTACTATCAACGAAATCAAAGAATACATGTGGGATAATAATCAAAACCAATATGTTGAGGAAATATGATGAAAGAATTAAAGATATATGATTTTAAATAATGCATTATAATGTGTTTTATTATTATACAATTAATTAAGATGTATTATTTGATAATAAATTAATCATATATTATACAAGTAATGTGTTACACAATTATAAATAATGTATTATAATTTGTATTATATATAATCTATATAATGTAATGTAATTAATAAGATGTATTTTATTATATAATTAGAAACTAATTAGTGCTGTCAAATGATTAATCCCAGGGTTGCTATGGATTAATTTTGATTAATCATGATTAAATACCATTCATACAAAAATCCAAGATGGCGACCATTTTTCAAGATGGCTGCCGTTCCTGACCAGAAATTGCTTAAATTATTCTCTTCATTAATACCTGGTGAACATTTTTAAGAGAAAAATGTTTCTTGCTAACCAGATTAATGAGAAGCACTCTTTTACTTATCATCACAGGTCCATAAATGGAATTTTAAGATGGAATCCAAGATGGCTGCCATAATTTCAATTGTTCATATCTAAGCAACTACTAAACAGGAATGATTTTTTGTTTGCACATACATTCTTTGGGTCAGACAATCCAATGGAGGAATTTTCACATTTGTTATAACAGGACTGAGGCAGTGATGAAATTGTGAAAATGCAATAGGTGATGTCAGCACACAACCAGGGCACACTGATGACATCACTGATGTGCAACTCACCATGGGGTTCAGGCCCAGCTTGTTTTGCTAAACTACTGCTGTAGTACTAGACTAGTAGTTGTAGTGTAGTTTAATGTAGTGTCCCAAATTCTGCCGGACCAGAATTGGCAGGATGTGCCAGCCCGAGAGAGCTGAGCCAAGAGTAAGGGACTATATACGGACTACATAACTTGCTAATGTACTTACCTGGATGGTGTACAGATCACACAGGACTTAAATGATACTGGATGAATGATCGGGAGAGAATGTGTATGTAATTCCATTAAAGTGGTGAAAGGATAACCCCTTGGCCTTAATTAGAACGCAAAATGACGGATTCAGATTCAGATTTGTTCCCTTAAGAAAAACTGACTGGTCAAACTGTTTGCAAACTAGACAAAACTAGCTGTCGGAAGCAAAGGCTAGGGGTATATCCCCAAATGCCCCCCATCCTCAACCAGACAGCTATGATGTCATGACGTGAGGCATCCCCAGGTCATGACCTGTCATTTGCACTTGATTTGAAATCAATCAGACAAATAGTTCTAGAGATATGAACAAAAGAGTGTTTAATGATTTTAAACTTTTAAGCAGAACCTTGTGGGCAATCTAGAAATGGTAAATCGTCCAAAATTGAACCAGTTCTTCCTCTCCATGATATTCATTAATATGGAAAACATGGACTTTCTAAACCGAGTGTCTTTCAAGTTATCATGTTAACATGAAGGATGGCACAAACAACGATTTTTTTAGTTATTAAGTTCCACCTAGTGGCAAAATTTGGAACTGTAGAGGCATAGCATCATGACATTACACATGCTGAAATCAGTACCTCTCATTTCCACTTAGTTAGGGATGAATTGGACAAATAATTTCAAAGATATGCTTAAAAAGGTGAATTTTCAGGCATGAAGCGCCAACTGGTGGCAAAATTTTGAACCAGAAAGCTGTGGCATCATGACATGAGGTGTCCCCAGGTCATGACCTTTAATTTGCACTTGATTTGAAGTCAATCAGACAAATAATTCCAGAGATATGAATAAAAGAGTGTCTAGTGATTTTTAAATTTTGAGCGGCCCCTTGTGGCCAATCTAGAAATGGTAAATCGTCCAAAATTGAATTAGTTCTTCCCCTTCATGATATTGATAGATGTGGAAAATTTGGAATTTTTAAATCCAATATTTCTCAAGTTGCGTTAACACGTAGGATATCCCGCGACACCGGAGCCGGTGCAGCCGGCAGCGGCGGTTGGACCAACAACATGATATACCTGAATCATTTGTTCAGGGATATAATAATGCAGTCTCCTTCTATGAGTCAATCAAGAGGAGCAGAACTAATTTCTTCAGGCAAGAAGCTGCTCCTATTGAGCACTCAAAGCAAAATCGTCTGAAAGAGACTGCCAGCTCTTCTCAAAGCTGCTCATCTCCTGTCAGCCTACAGAGTGTGATCTGAAGGAGTTCTTCCAACATGAAAATTTGGCATTCCCAGCTGCACTGAGTGAGGGTGGAAAGCTGTACACTTGCCAGTAGTCTCAGCTGACCTCTATCCTGGAGACACTTATTACATCAACAGACAAAGAACCAGAGACTGATGTCCTGATTGTACATGGGTCTGCTTTGGTCCATGCCTTGCTACCAAAGAGAGGATGGTATACAACTCTGGACTTCCTACCATTAGTCGACAGCTTTGCCATGAAATACAAGACAACACATCTTGTTTTTGACATGTACCACTCATCCAGCCTTAAAGCTGAGACCAGGTCTCAACATGGCCAGGGAGGAAGACTCAAGGTGACAAACAAGAACAGCATTCTATCCAATTGGTGTAACTTCCTTAAGTATAATGACAACTTGGCAGAGTTATTTCAGTTCCTGGCCGACAAGGTGACCCAAATGTGTGCACCAAACTTGGTAATAATCACAGAGGGAACTGCGGTCTTCAACATTCATAAAACTGGTCTTCATGGATTGGACAAGTGCTCTCATGAGGAAGCTGACAGCCGTATCTTTGTGCATGCCAAATATGCTGCAGAACATGGGAGCAAAGCTGTCATGGTCAAGGCAAATGCTACAGATGTTCTGGTCACTGCAGTGCATGCCTTTCCAAACCTTCAGAGTTTGGGGCTGGAGCAGTTATGGGTGGCATTTCATCAAGGTCAAAGCCTGCACTGGATCAGTGTGCATGACCTGTGTTGCTCTAGGGGGCAGGAGAAGGCTAAAGGCATGTTATTCTTTCACGCCTTCACAAGCTGTGATACTGTTTCAGTACTTACTGTTGCACTTACCATGTTAGTGCAAAAGAAAAAAGAAAAAAAAGGGTTGGATTGGATGTATGTCTTCCTATCTTCCAGTTATCTGGTTGATAGCAGTAGGGCTCAGTCAGAAGTGTCGGCCATCTTGAAAAATGGCCGCGATGTTTAATTTTTGTGTGGCCAGTGGTATGTGCTTTGAAAGTGAGCTTTGAAAAATACATGTACAAAATGTCATGCTTGCATCACCAAGTGAACGATTGTTTAACTTATTTGCTCCACCACCTGTTGTTCTAGACATAACAGATTGCTTGCAGATGCTTTACTTACGGGGACAGGTAGACAGAGAACAGGTCCTGACTGACCAGACCCTGCTGCATCATGTTGTCAAACACAGGTGTGGCACCGGAGGCGGACAGACGAGGGTAGGCCAGACCCAGGATTCCATCAGCACGCATGTACTGCATGAAGGGAGCTTCAGTCTCACTCATACCAAAGATCTGGTTCTTTACAGCCAGGCCCCCCACCTGACAGGACAGGGTTCATCATCATCTCCACTGTGGAAACTGTACCAGGAGGTTTGGTGGAGGTGTGGCTTTGTTTCTTACAGTGACAGTTTCGTATCCCAGAAAGCCAGTCATGCTGCCGGTGCCGTAGCGGATTCTCAGGGGCTGACCGTTATGTCTGTAGGTGCTGCTCAGGCCCGGGTTGAACTTGTCATGGTTCTCTGGGGGGGGGGGTTAAAAAAAACTATTACTACAGAACAGTGTTGGGAGTAATGCATTACAAAAATAATGTATTACAGGTGGGCCCAGGACTAAAATGAGTTTTACAGCCCTGTTTTGGTGCATGTTCAATAGTGCTTGTGTTACAGCAGACTTTTTTGCCCATAATTTAATTGTTCAAATAAATAATAATAACAAATAAATAAACACAACACCAAGACCATGAGACCTTAAGGGATCATGAATGCATCTGTAAAGTTCTATTTCCTGTTGGTGTTCAGCCAATGGATGAAGACGGCAGAAGACAGGACATTGGACACATGGATGTATGCTCATTACTAACTAACCCTGCTTTACAGAAGTTAGTTAGCATGATCCCTGTGATCAGCAATGACAAGGTGAGCTAACATTTCAGTACTTGCTCTTCCACGGACCCTCAAATTGCACAAATATAACATGTGCATAAAACTTGGCCAAATGGAAAAACAACGATTTCGCCAAAATTTTTGTTTTTCGATGAAAAGTTTTTGCACTTGCAGAAAGTTGTTTTTTTGGGGGGGGCGTAGCGAAATTGGTATATTGTGCAAAATTGCAATGGAAAGACCAAAAAAACCCAAAAAACTAAACAGATGATGATGTATGTTACAAGTGAAGAAAAGTTTTGAAACGAACATGGTATGTGTGGACACACAGGGAAACAAATAATTTTTTTATTCAACACAAGATAGGGTCACGAGCATTCTAGATTCAAAACAACAGATAGGCTATTTATGTTCTGTGCTATGTTTATGGAATGACGTCTTGTGACATTTCACAACAATAATTAAACAAATTATCACATTTATAATTTAATGAAAAACCAACATTATGCACTTATGGTCATTATTAACCTTAACCCTGCTTTACAGAAGCTAATTAGCAGATCCCTGTGATCAGCAACGACAAAGTAAGCTAATGTTTCTATGACTAGTTGGAATTCTTTATCAGTTACGGATTTATCTACCAGCGTCCTTTGTGCTGTGCCCCTGTTTGAACAAGTAAAATGTTGGAAAAAAAATAACGGTGGGGTGGGGGGTGGGAGTGGGTTGTAAGCACATGTGCCATTTATGATGGGAGTCTGTATGTAACTCCAAATAAATACAGGAGTCATGTAAGGCATTACAATTCTGAGACATTAATATTGTAAAGTAAGGAATTACTTTGAAATAACAGTAACAAGTAATCTGTAATGGATTAGTTTGAAAGTAACATACATAATACTGTTAAAGTGATACTAAAATGCAAAAGAACCATCTAAAATATTGGAAGTGAGAAATGTAATTTTAAAGGTGGGGGACAATGTTTTCCTGGAGCATTTTTTGCTATATTGCTTAAAATCCCCTTAAAACCCCAATTACAGCCAGTTAATTAAATGCTGTAACACAAATTTTTAAAAAATTAGTCACCTGTGGAACAGACAGAACTGAAGAAACATCATCCAATCATTTTAAGCACCCACTCAAAATGATTGAACGGTGATATGTCTATAAAACTCAACTGCCATTTGTCCCCCCACCCTCCCCCCTCTTCGTGCATGAATCATGCGTTCTCAGGGGCTTGGAGTACTAGTGCAGCTAAATGAAGCCAGAGCTTGGCTAGCTATATTAGGAAGTACAGTTCACTGGAAAAAAAAATTTTTTGTCACTAACATAAATCACAAGGAAAAGGTAACATTAGTCAGATACAGGGGTGGGGCTTGAGAACAGGCAAGCAAGACAGTTGCTTGTAGCCCACCCCCCACCCCGGAATGCCAACATGGGCAATTTGCAATGGCACGACACCCCAGTAGCAACCCCCTTTGTGAAGCCCCACCCAATCTGCCTTCAGCCTGCACCTGTATAGCGCAAAAAATGCGTCCTGTCCAGTGTGATTTCTTTCCACTACCCCCCTGAGTCAAGCTCCCCCACTTTCCACCCTGAATGAACAAAAAATGAAGAGGAGTTACGCCTCTGGAGCTGAAAAGAAATAAAGGAAGGACAAGAGGGAAAAAAGACAGTGATAAGTGTATTGTTGCTTAGTGAGTGACTATGCTGTCACGGACTCCATAGGGGCTAACACAACCTAACAATTAAGCCTTGATGAATGCTATGAGAACAGGACACAACATTAGCAGGCTACTTACAGTAGCAGTCCTGTAGATTTGCCTCATTCGCCGCCAGCAAAAACAACGAAACTTCTGATTGTCTAAATAGACAGGCAGAATAATAATAATAATGATCTGTGATTCCCCCAGTGCATTACAGGTCTGGTGGGCCACCAGGCCAAGCGTTTCAGCAATGACTCCGGCTCTGGATATAGGCACCATAGGTGGTGGCCTAGGGCACCATTTGCTGGAGGGGGCAATAAATTAGACAGAAAAAAAATTGTATACATAAACACACACGTGTGTGTGTGTGTGTGTGTGTGTGTGTGTGTGTATATATATATATATATATATATATATCTGTATAATAAAGTTGAAGTGCACCCTTTACATTTCCTTGACATGTTTTTTTTTTTCTTAAATCATAATCAAGCCTCCATCTGACAGATCTTTATTCCACTTACCCTACTGTGTATTCTGCCATTTACATTTATTTATTCACTATTAAAGCCATGACACCAACTCATGATCTGAAACATAAGGATCTAAACAGTTTAAATTATTTCTCATTGTATATTTCTCTTAAACTTCTGATTCATTTACATTCATTCTTTACCACTGTATGGACTGTTTTAAGTAAATCTTGGATTTCCATACATCTATTGCACAAACCAATTCCAGTTTTAATACACAATCTCAAACATTTTACATATTTCAAATCAACATATCAGTGACAGTCTAGATTTTCACAAGTCATTGTTGTTTACTTACTCACATTTGTATTTTTTTTTAAATATTTGAAATTCTAATTTGCAGTGCACTTTTTGAATAAAAACAAGTTCATATTTTATATATTTTTGTTCGTGTCAGATTATTTACAACAATGATTATTGATAATCCTGGGCATTCAGGGACATCTATTGGTACCTGGACCTCACTTTGCGAACTTAAGTAATCTATTTTTTTCAGCATTCACCTCAAATGTCCCAGAAATTGTGCAAAAAAATATTTTTTTGCAGCATGCACATGTGGGGTGGGGGCCCCAGGGATTTCTTGCTTGGAGCCCCAAGAGACCCTAGCAACACCACTGACTCAGATAGGTATTAATTAGAGCTGTTCTGTAAGAGCGGGGGTGTTGGAGGAGACTGAATGAGATATGCATGGATCGGAGTTGGAGTCAGGGCCATAGCCAGGGTTGGAGACCATGCTAATTGTTGCTGTGCAGCGCTCATAAATTCTCGGAAAAAAGCATTGCGCATGCCAGTACTCTGGAGGTGTGGCTTCAGGGGGGATGTCTGAAGAAGGGGGTTTGGACTTTTGAAGTGTGCAATTTCAAAATGTATCTTGCTCAAACCCTTTTTCTAATATCTCATACCCCACCTTTAAATTTGTAATATATAATAAAAACTCCACACACCCTAGAGGGAATCTTAAACATGTGGAAGTCCTGATTTAAGAACCTGCTGTCATTAGTTTGATCTTAGTTTACGCTGATTCACAACGTTTTTTGATGCAATACGACACGATGCGATATGATTCACACCCAAATCAGGGTTAGGGTTAAAATATAGGGTTGAAAATACAGAGCGATTGAGCACATTCTGTTTCAATACATTCTATTAAAAAATATGCAGTGCAATTCAGTGAGCTGGATTATTTATTTATCAAATAAGACCATGAAAGTGGGTTTTGTGCAATTTCACAAGTGCTTCATATGCAGTCAGTGAAAAAGTTAGGACTTTGTTTCCAAAGTCATTTCTCTACATGTTTGTCACACTCAGTTTCTTGTTCCCTCACTGAATCGCTTTGAACTGTGATGTGTTTCTAATGCAGGTAATACAGAAAAGAGTTCTGTCAGCTTAAGAAACAACTGTGTAGGGTATTCTGGGATGCGCTGTTTTATGTATGTCACTGTTTAAGGAAGTATCTCCGGTATATACAGCATTATTCTATACAGAGGATACAGTAAAAAGTACATGTTATGAAACCACGTGGTCATCTGTCTATGTCTGTCAGATTCAGATAGACTTTACAGTATTCATCCACCTCATACTGTCCTGTACAGTGTACACATCCACGAATCCACAGTGCACATTAATGTGGGTCTACAGTAAAGCTTTACTCAAATAAAGACAAATGCTTTTAAATGCAACTAAAAATATATTGAATGGATTGAATTTCATCGCTACCAACATTCAGTCACTGATGCATCACGATATCATTCCAAACTCTTCATTCACTCGCAGCTTCTCTACCGGTGCACTCGGATCGTGCACGCACATGTTGGCGTATCAATACGTATTGAATAATTATATATTGCATACTATAATATTATTATTAGAATTGATTTTTCACAACTGTTTTTTTATAGTTTTTGTTTTACAATTTTTTAGTGGTATTTCTTGTGTGTATATTTGGTGTTTGTGCCGCTATTGGAACCTCAATTTCCTCAGGGTTCTGCTCAAAAGATCAATAAAGTTCTATCTAATCTAATCTAATCTGTTTTGGGCCACAACCCTACATCTGAGACAGGCTCATAATTTCAGGGATGTCAACTCTGGTCCACACTCAGAGTCAGTGATAATGATGCGCATTAACACTCCATCTGTACATAGATATGGCTCCTTCTAAAGTATGTCTTATTTTCAGGGGACTCTGCACTAATGGAAATAGTTATGACTATCATAAACACATTCCCTCTGAAATCTTACAAAACCAACCTAAAGTTCACATCAAAACTAAGCAACAATGACCTGGATAGAAGTTAGAAGAGAATAGAAATGAATAATTTCACCCTAAGTTGTATAGTACATGTACTGTGTGTGTTCAGTTGTACATACGACAGGCTGGACTGCTGCAGTAGATGGAGGGAACC
>JAPTYQ010000012.1:5197227-5210028 GCA_029814465.1 Ostorhinchus cyanosoma | reverse complement strand
ACACTAGTTAAATACATATATTAGTTGTCAGCTCCGCACTTGGCGGAGGTCTGCGCTCTCCAAGTGCTTTTCTAGTTAAAACAGTTTTTTCCCTCTACATTGACATTGTCACCTCCTTGGTTGAAATGTGAATTGCTGTAAACTACAACAGTACCACTACATTGGTGGAAAAGCGAAAAACATGTTTTGTTTTGTTTTTGTTTTTTTTTTAATCACTGTAATTTAAGATTTCTCCTATTATCAAATGGGGTATTTTGGACTAGTGTCTTCCAGAATATAAAACAAAATCTGGAGAGAGTTTTTTTTTTTAATTAGGTGGTGAAGCCAGGGGCTTTATGTTGTCATAGGGAACCTTCCTACCTTGGTGGAGGTTTGTTATCTAGTTTGTTTAAACTGAATTGTTGTACAGTAACTCTATCACCATACATTCAACTTTTCAGAATACAAAATAGTCATTCATAATATTCTAAGATGCATATTATTAACCCCTTGACGCTGCCAGGTATAAATTCGTGACATACTGTTTCAATCACGGAAATAGCCAAGATAGCACATATGTTCTCCCAATAACAGTTCAAGCATATTCAACACAGTCCTAGGAACCTTTTTCAAGCACTTGTTTGTGGTCAGATCAGTCGGTGATGGACCTACATCCTGGCTAATGGAAGCAGAAGCGCCCACTTATGACACATGAAACAGGGGGCTATTAAAGTGGATGGATTTTTGCATATAAGGTAAGTTGCACCAAAAAATATTCAGTAGTTTATTGTGGGCCCCTACTGCATATATATTAAAGTAGACTACGTGTGACAAATAATTTTGAAGTTACTTGAATGTTTTAGTGATATGTGGCTATTAAAAATGGGGCTAGCTGAACAGGGCTAGATTTAGATGGCCTTCATCATGCAAGCATTTTCTTCCTGAAATGCCATTGTAGTTCATTCCTCTAATCATAGTGCCCTTTATTTTTACGTAGATCAGAATGAACACAATGTTTCAAGGGAAGCGGGTTGGTGGAGCTCACACAAGAGTTTCACCAGACAAGAGTGAGGACATGGGACCAGAAATCGTCTTTTTTTTTTGCCTGTTGTCGCAAGTATGCAAAATACCTAAAACTCAATCTATAGTCAAATTAACAATCTCCACCTAATTTAGCATCTACTCCAAAGCAAAAACACCAATAATTAATTTTTAATATACTTGAATGGAAATTCAGGCATTAAGGGGTTAAAAAACAAATCAAAACAGAAAGGTTTCTACTCACTGGAAGCAGACTTCTAATGTTATAATTCTCTACAAATGAGAGGAATCTTTGCAGTTAATGAAATATTCTATGAAGACATGGGTAATACTCACTGTTTGGTTGACTGAGACCGGTCTCCTCCCTGTTTTATGGACAGTGAGCGTGAAAACATAAACTGTGCGTGGGTGCAGCCGGGTGTTTAACACAGTCATTTTACTGCTGTTACTCCCAAATGGCTGCTTTAGAAAATGAGACTCTGTGGAGTTCTGTAAATTTGCAGATACAGATATTAGCAACACCTTTATGAAAATAATTATTACCTTTACTTGACTGCATTGTTTCTTCAAAATCAATAGACCTGTGCCACTGTCAAGATGGTCCAGTTATAATGCAGTTTATCCTCCATTCTTGGCTCCACATCAGGGTCTCCAGACTCAGATCCATCCAGGATAAGGTCAGTGTGACTGGGCCACAGTCTGTAGGAGCCTCCTTTGATGACAGCCACCAGTGGGGAGTGGACCACTGTAATGCTGGTCTTTTGTTGTGCCAGTAAAGGAGTCCCCTTTAATAAAATGGTAAAGACCAGGCAATACTGTCCAACCTCAAGAGCATGCTTTGGAATCTGGAGAAATGGTGAGGTCACATCAACTGGGCTGCTGAAATCTGTTCTGTTTCCAGTAAAACTGGTGTTAATACAATCAAAGGCTCTGAATATCTCCCATAGGAAACTGGTCTTATAAGCAGAGCAGTTAATGTCCACTGCTGCCTCAAAGAAACTTGGCCTAGACCTAAAGATAGTAGACGGACTCTGGAGTAGAGAAACTTGAGGGTTTGAACACTGGAGCTCCTCTACATTCACCTGTAGCTGTGCGGACACATGGCTAACATTGTTGAAAACTTTGACCACAACGCTGTATTTTCCAGCAGTATGATAAGTATGATTGACTGTGTGTAAGTCCATCAGCACTTCAGTGGAATCTCCAAAGTCCCAGATGTATCTTAGCATACTGCCGTCATTCACGTTTGCAGAAAATGTGACGGAATATTTGGGGAATATTCTCTCTGAATGACAAGCAAGTGCTACTTTCTTAACAGGTAACTGAACTTTAAGGGTCTCTTTCAGCTTTTCAGAGCAGACTCCATTGCTAGCTACCACTGACACAAACAACAAACCACTGTCTGGTGCAGTAAAGACAACTTCTCGTCCAATTAGCCATGTGGGCCTATAACCCTCCAGAACAAATATCCAGGTGTAGTTGACTGGAAATCCATTTTTAACATCTGCTTTGAAACTCAGCCCTTTCAAAGCCTCTACAACAGCTGAGCAACACTTTAGCTGCAAACCCTGTATACGCTCAGTTATTAGAACACTTGAAGATACCTCGGCACTACTGACCTGGTTCCAGGCTTTCACTATCACTCTATGATTACCAGCAGGAAGGTCAGATGTGGTAAACCTTTCCTCAACAAACTCATGACTATAGCTCATGTCCTTGTTTCTAAACATTAAAATAAAGCTTACATTGCTTCCTTTGGAGATAGTAGGAACAAAAGTAACTTCCTCTTCAGTGCAAAGAGAAGATTTGCTAAGTTTTAGCATCAGACCTTCGATTGCATCTTGGACAGTCATTCTATGTGAGACAACCTGCCAGTTAATCGCATTTGAGACATTTAAAGACACCTGGTAGATGCCTGCATGAGGAAATCTGCATGTAGAAGTCTGATTAGTAGCATCTATAAGTGTGTCTTTAGTACCTCTGACCTTCCAGTCCCAGTACAGATCACTGCCCTTGTGGATCTGCCCACTGAGTGTCACAGAATCATTGGTGCAGATATAAAATGGCTTTTTAACCCCTTCAATTTCAAAGTCCACTTTATGGACCTCCTCCTGGACCACAAACAGTACAGACACATTACTTTGGCTGAGGATGTTTCGAATTGAAACAGAAACATCACAATGGCCCAACTGTGTAAAAGTGTGGTAGAGAAAGGGAACATCAGTCTGTATGGGTGAAGGATCAGAGTTCAAGTACCAAGTGTAATGTAGCTCAGAACCAGTGGCCACAGATACAGTGATATTCACTGGTTTCCCTAATGGTACAATAGGAGATTGCACAGCGATGTTTGCACTACTTACTCGTTCCACTGCCACAATAGAAACATTACTAGTGGCCTCACCCAATCTATTGACAGCTCTTAGCTGAACTAAAATTCTGCCAGGATTTATAACCATCAGATGGAAAACTTCACCACTGCCTTCAATTTGTTGATTTAATCCATTATGTGTAACAAACCACTGATAAGACACATTGGATCCTTTGATGACAGAAGCACTGAACTGTGTTCCCTCATGAGCTGGTACATATTTCATGTGTCTTAGGTTTTGACACTCAATCTGAGGACCAACTATTCTTTCAAAGACCTCAACTAAAACTGCTGCTTCTTTTTTACTCACCAAGTTCTCTGCTATAACTTTCACTTGATACACACCGGGCTTGGGGAATGTAAATCTAAACTGATGAGTGCCCTGTTTGATCACATTGTCCACTATCCAGCAGTAATTGGTGCTATTAATGGTACTAACTGCTGTGAAGAGCGTTTCCTCTCCCACTGCAACATAAAGCTGCTTGGTGTGAAGTGAAAGGTCCTGAACAGGAAGTAAAACATTCACTTTAAGAGTTGAAGACTTTCGACTAACACTGTTAAAGACTGTGGCTGTAATTATGTACTGACCCATGGTGGTAAATACATGTGATGCATTTTGTTTCTCTTCTACTGGAGAACCATCTCCAAAATCCCATAGAACTGTCACATTGCTGCCACTACAGATGGTAACCCAAAAGGATGTTAATGAGTTGACCATCAGTGTGTCACTTTGACTATTATGTACCAAAGACAAAATGCCTACAGGTTTTTGAACAATGATACTCACTTTGGCTGTTTTATTACTGACATTGTTACTCGCCGTTACTGATACTTCTTTAGTACCCTCCTCATTAAAGACAAAACACTTTTGGTTGGTTTGTGTCATGGCACTGAGGCTGGAGGAACTGCTAAACCACTTAAATTGGGAACCTGTTGTAAGCTCTGGGCTAACTAACACCAAGAAACAAACCTCTTCCCCTATGGACACTACATCCTGTGATGATTTCATTGCTACACTAGTGATTAGCCTTTCAACACAAATACTACCATTAAAAGACACACGCGAAACAGGACTAAACACAGTAAGATTTACAGGAAACACTCTTTGGATTATAAATGTATGTGAGGTTGTGGACTCTCCTGTCACAACAGCTGAAGGTGATCCATCTCCAAACAGCCAATGAAAAGTTAAACTAGAGATGTTGCCATTAACCAGAGCCGTAAACTGGATGCTTTTACCACTAATCACACACTCAGTTGGCAGAAATCCATTAATCTCCAACCTGTAGACCTCCACAGAGATAGACTGATAGACCTCGTTAACAGAATTTGACACTGTTACTCCCACTGTATAGTTCCCCGGACTCTTATAGATATGGGAAATAGAGCTATCTGTAAGGTTCCCCTGCTGTGAACCATCACCAAAGTCAAATTTCCAGAAGAGGCTTGTACCAGTGGAGACATTAGCTATGAAATTTATAACAGAGTTAATCTCACTAAGTCCATTGTACCTGACAGTTAATCCAGATACTTCCTCCATAATTTCTACCATAAGCCAAGTAGACACAGCATTAAGACTGTTGTTAGCACACACTGTAATGTTATAAACTCCAGCTGATCCAAACACATGGCTAAGTTTATGCTGAACATCTTGGACAGCATTGGAACCATCACCAAAGTCCCATGTGTAGACAACAGTATCTGTGGAGGGTTCTGTAGAAACCTCCAGAAGAAGACGGTGGTGGACACGAGGCAACAGAGGAGACGAGGAAAGAAGGAGGTGATGTAACTGTGGGCGGACACTTATCTTCACAGACAGGTCACTGGTGAAGTACTGATTTGACACATGGACGTGAAGTGTGTAGTCATCTGCATAGAACAACAGCATTTTAACACAATGGACTGAAACCTTATATGTGCCACTTCTAGTAATACCACAATATGTCTCAAAAGTCTTTAAAGAGGAACTATAAAAGATTGTACTATTTTGGTTCTTCTTGTATCATTTTTCACTATGGAGGGCTCCCTACAGTTTCAAAGTATATATTTACTGTCGTAAAACCCACACCTAACCCTAACCCTCTGACCATGTGACTGTGTTTTGTATGAAGACAGTGACAAGATTATTATTTTTCAACTGATGTCTACTGAGGTTCATAAATAAGTAAACACTATTACAACCGATATTAATCATCAAGAGCATAAATCCACTGAAATCCACTGGGTATGGAGAATTTATCTGAGATAAGCACAACAGCAACAACACCAAGTCTGCATCCGTTTAGATGCTCCTTTTTCTTTCATCTCTCACCATTTTGCTAAAGCTGGACCAAGGCAGACTCTTGTCTTTTTCCTAGTTTGGTCACTCACTCTTTTCCATCCTCTGACCACACCCACCTCTTTCCTCTTTCTTGGCTCTGCCATGGTTAATGCCTGTGAAATGAAGGCATGGCTTATGTTTATATCTAGGGCGCGGTACCTGGCTGGGGGCATGTTTACATTGTAGTTCCATAAACCATGAAGGTTTGGTACTGGGACAGTATCAGTGAACTGGCAAGTGTCGTATTAAGACTTTTACTTCAGCTTTAAAATAATTGTGATGTTTAAATGGCTTGTCAGGGGAGAAGGGAAGACCTCCACCTTCCCACTAGCGTCTCTAGGGTTGAATATACCACTCTTAAGTTCTCTGCATTGTCTCTGTAGCCTGGATCTGGTCTCAGTGGTCCTAGATCGCATGTCTTACAAGAAACATCACGGCCAGGTACAGCTGGCAACCTGTACACAAGCCAGTCACGCCTTCATTTCACAGTCGTTTACTATGGCAGAGCCAGCAGAAAAAAGGAAGTGGTGGTCATTGTCAGAGGATGCTAGGAATAAGAAAAGAGTCCATAACCAAATGAGGAACAAGACAAGAGTCTGCCTTGGTCTAGCTTTAGCAGAATGGAGAGAGCTGAAAGAAAAAGAAGCATCTAAATGAATCCAAACTTGGCATTGTTGCTGTTGCACTAATAAGATTGCTGAAATAAATTCCTTTTATTCTGTGTATTTCAGTGTATTTGTGCGCTCTTGATGATGACAAATATCTGTCATGTTGTCAAATATGTGCTATTGGTTAAAATGGTGTTTACTCATTTATGAACTCATTTCATGAATTATGCCCAGATACTTGCTAGCTAGCGCAGATGTTAGCATACTCACTAGGAATCATGTTTGTTTAGTTCACGGAGGTGTATGTTTGTTCAGTTTACTAGATCACCCTTTGTCTGCCTCAGAAGTGCATTTTTACCACTAGCCACAAAATTTGTCAGTTAAATCTAGTTTTTGTAACATGTATTTAGTTCATTATAGGACCCATGTCTAACTGGATTTGTCTGACTAGTGACTAGCATAACAGTTAGCTTTGATGTTGGATCTTACCTAGCGTTGTATGATACTTGTCTCTTGTACAGATGAAGGTCTAGAATTTAGATGATTGTAGTGTTTTTAACTGTTAGCCCCGGGATGATAGTGTGCTAATGGCTAACGGGGAAGGACATTGTGACAGGTGAGAGCTGCTGATATTTGTTGTCATCATAAATGTTGCTTCTGGGATGATAGCATGCTAATGGATAATGGGGCCAGTATGTGGTAACCAGTGGGAGCTGCTGATGTTTGTTGTAATAAATGTTAACCCCAGGATGACACCACGCTAATTGCTAATGGTGCTAGTATGTGGTGGCAGGTTGGAGCTGCTGATGTTTGTTAGCCTGTTATCTGTTAAGCTGTGTGGCTAACACTAGCTAGCGGCTGCAAACGGAACCTCAGACTGGTTGTCCCATCACCCATCCACCTGGATGGTCAAGGGGTTCCCCTCCACACATTCCACTGCGGCAGTTCCAGTTCCGCTACCTACTCCATGATTTTAAAACAACTGTCCAAAACTTCAATGAAGTTTCCCACTCTGTAGCGTATTTGATCACAATTTTTTGCCTTCTCATTGCCAGCTTCATGGAAAACAAATGCACATGGTCAGAGGTGGAGGGTTAAACTTGGGTGACAGTGAATATGTACTTCAAAACTGTAGGTAGAGCTCTATAGAGAAAAATGATACAAAAACATCAAAGAAAAACTAAAACAGTAAAATCTTACACAGTTTGACTTAAACCATCCAACCATCACACTTACTTTGAAGCTGTTAAATTAAGGTACTGTACAAATCCTGCATAGTTCCCCTTTAAAAGAACATTTACTACGTGCCTAGAAGGCTGCATTAGTGGTGTGCAAAACTACCTGGAATACAGAAGGTATGGTCGACCGAATCCAGGACAAACACCTGCTTCAGTCCTCTCTCCACCAGCCCCTCCGTGGTCTGACATGGAGCTGAGTGGGTGTGGATTACCTCACTACTGCCGTCCCCAAAATCCCACCTGTAATATATGGCACAAAGAAATTAACAACATCCATGAGATGTAAAACATTCAAAGTACATATGAGTGATTTGGTCTTATTATATGATCAATCTTGCAGAAGTCCACAATCGATGGGCTTAATGTAGAGATTGTGTTTTTTTTTTTGTCATCATGCTCTTGTTTCTAAACTTCAAGAGCATCTAATAATCTAGACGCAAAGGAGATCACATAAATCACTGTCATATAAAGATGTATACTGTAACACAAAATTCTGTTAACTGCATAAACTACTTTATGTCTGTTCCATAATGCAGCAGTATAGTGAACAGCTTCAACAAAGACCTTCTGAAAAAAGTGGAGATTTTGAATAATATGACTTAGCGACAACATGCAAGACCACGGTCAACGGAACTGGTGAACAGCAGGTGTATTTGTTTATGTTTCATTCACTCATCGTGTACAGTAACTGTCCAAAAAAGTAGAAAGGTTAGTAAATCAAAACAGAAGAAGATATCAATCAATCAAGTTATCAATTCAGCATGAATAACAAATGCAAATGAATTGTACCTTCATAAATATATACATGCCAATGCCACTTGCTAATGCTAGGTTCTGTGTGTGTGTGTGTGTGTGTGTGTGTGTGTGTGTGTGTAAGAATGGGTAAAACACAATGACTGAATTTTCCTACAGTGATAATAAAGCATGTTAACCATTAAACCTTTTTCTCACATTCACTACCGTGCCTTTAAATGTGTGAATGAATGGATAAGATTTTTGGTTGAAAAGTCATTGAACATCTTGGAACAACTGATGTTTTTGTCAGGGTCTAGTATGTCTGCACTGTATGGTCCATTTCAAAGCTGAGAAGAAACACACAAGTTTAACCCATAAAGAGCCAGAAGTAATTTTGTAGCAGTTCCCACATGAATTTTAATAAATTTATTGAGTATAAAAGAGAACAAGCAGTGGTAAGGAGAATAATAAGAGAGGCAAAAAGGAATTATTGGAGAATATATAGTGAAAGTATAGGAAGGACAACACCTATTGGATAAGAATGGGGAGTAATTAAAAAGATGAGCGACATCAGGAATGACTAGAACTATCCGGTATTAAAACATGAGGGGGTGTTGGCAATAAGTGATGAGGAAAAAGCCAATATGATGGTGAATGTGTTGGCAAAAGTTCATAGTAATGAGAATCTAACACATGAGGAAAAGAGAGCTAGAGAACACACAAAAAAACTATACTTAGAATATTTAGAAAGTACAGAAGAGATAGAAGATAGCATAAATTTGATGTTTACACTCGATGAAATGAGAAGAGCAATAAGGAAAATTAAAATAACAGCTCCAGGAAAAGACAAAATAAGTTATGCAATGCTGAAACACCTAAATGAAAATGCATCTAGAGTATTACTGGAATTATATAACAAGATTTGGTTGAAAAGAAAAATTCCAAACAGTTGGAAAATAGCGATTGTAGAACCAATTAAGAAACCAGGGAAAGACTCAGGATCTCCGACTAATTATAGACCAATAGCTCTAACCTCACATCTTGGGAAAGTAATGGAAAGAATGATAGTTGAAAGGTTAAATTACTTTCTGGAATGTCATAATCTATGGTCTATATTCCAAAGTGGTTTCAGGAAAAGTAGAAGTACAACCGACCCCATTGTCCACTTAGAGTCCGATATTAGAAGTAAACAAAGAGATACTTGCTGCAGTATTTTTTGGCATAGGGGCATTGTGGAAATGAGGAAAAGCACTAAATATGTGGTTAAAATCTGCAAAAAGCAATTGATAGTGTGCAGGTATGGGCTGTAGAAAGGGGGATTCAATTTTCTACATAAAAAACAAAAACTATCTTTTTTACCCAAAAGAAAATAGCAGATGACAATAAATTTAAATTATATGGAAAAAGATTAGAGCGAGTAAAGGAATTCAGGTTCCTAGGAATGTGGTTTGACAGCAAACTGAATTGGAATGTACTCATAGGAAAGATGATTGATAAGTGTAAAAAAGTGATAAATGTAATGAAATGTATTGGTAGTAAAGAATGGGAGGCAGGGAAAAAGGCGCTGAAAACAATATATATTTGATTACTAAGATCTGTCATTGATTATGGTTGTGTTGCTTATGGATCAGCATCTAGGACTCAGTTAAAAAGATTGGAAACAATTCAAAATACGGCGCTAAGAATATGCTGCAGGGCCCTCAGAACGGTGCTGGTACCTGGGAGAGGCACCACTTCATTCAAGAAGAATGCAAATAACGGTGACATACTGGGTGAACCTGCGGAGTCATGGGGAAAATAATCCAGCGAGAAAAGCAATAGAACTATCCTGGAAATATACAGAAAGTAAAAAGAGTAGTTATGGATGGAGTATGGAAGCAAAAGCAGAGGCGATGGGGATAGCAGATACGTCATTTTGCCCGTCGGTGGTGCTCCCACCATGTCCCCCATGGTTACTGCCATGCCCAGAGGTAGACACTACGATGAGTGGAAAATGAAAAGTTAAGAGGGTGGAAATATTGGAGCAATAGTAGAAGCATATTTGGAGAACTATTATGGGTATATGCAAATATTTACAGATGGATCTAAAGACAGCAGTGGCGGATTATGTAGTGTTGTGTAATTGGGGGTAAGATGGGCAGCACGATTAGCTAATAATGTATCAATATACACTGAAGAAATAATAGCAATAATTATGGCACTGCAATGGGTGGTTGATATTAAATCTATTAGGGTGATAGTGTGTACTGACTCATTGTCAGCATTGCAGGGAATACGGTCTGTAGGAGTGGGAGGAAGAGAGGACCTTGTATTTAAGGTTTTAATTCTGTTATTAAATATTCAAAATTTAGGAAAACATATTAGATTTGTCTGGGTGCCTGCTCATGTGGGAGTAATAGATAATGAACTTGTGGATGGGTTTGCCAAGAGAGCTTGTAAAGCAGATGTAGAGGTAGTTAAAGTAAATTTAAGTAAAACTGAAGTAAAATCAATGATAAAAAAGAAAATTATGGAAATGTGGCAAGAAATATAGAATAACGAATGTAAAGGTAGAGATTTGTTCCATATAAATCCAACTGTGGAAAAGATGAGAATGGGAGGAAGAAACAAAAGGGAGGAGACACTTTTGTCAAGATTAAGGCTAGGACATACAGGGTTAAATAAAACATTATTTATAATGGGGACGCATGAGAGAGGAAGATGCGAAGCATCTGGAGTAGATGAATCTGTTAAACATGTACTTAGTGAGTGTAGGAAATATGAAAATGAAAGGAATGAACTAAAGGAAAGTATAAGAAAAACAGAAACATATAATCTAAAGAATATACTGAAATTAACAAAGTCTGAGATCAGTAGACATTTATTTATATTTTTACGGGACACAGGGTTAGAAAAAAGAATATAAATATACTGTATAGGAGAATAATAATAGAGTCTGTGAGCCATTGCAAATTCATCTAAGACCTGAGGGTGGCGAAAATACGCTTCAAGTTCGCTATCGATGTTAAAAAGAAAAAGAAGAAGACAGTTCTCTTCCAGATTATAACTTCAGTTGTGGCAAAGTCCTGCTCTGTTCTTTACTTGCAGTCCTGTTTCAGACCTCTGCCTGTTCCTGTGCCATGCCTCATCTCCTGCTTCCCACCTGCCTACCTTCAGTCTGATTCCTTGTCCCTCTGCCTACCCCCCTGGTATACCTGCGTTCCTGCTACCCTGAAACCACAACTCTTTACACTAATTATTAACATGGATTGATAGGTTTAGTAGATAAACACATATTTAACTTTTTATATCAGTAAGTGATTTTGGTCACCAGTGGTGGTTTGGGTCTTTATGGGTTAAATGGTGGTTTGTAATTTTGATCAAAGAAAGTTTTTATCCAGATCCATCATTCTTATTTATAAGTACACTGCAAGGGACGTTATGTTTAGAGAAGTTAAAACTATCAGACAAAACTAATCTTTTTGTGATAATTACTGATTTCTTACATGAAAAATACAGAAATAAATTGTAAAGGTTTTCACCTGAAGGAGACTGGCAGGGAAATGTCCACTTTGACCCTGACAGTGTAAAGTTGTGTGGCATCAACAGCTACGACCTCTTTAAGAATGAGGAACTCTTGTTCAGTCATCGGCGTCATTTCATCAACCCTCAGGATGATGAACTGGGTCTGCGAGCTCACAGGGTTGGAAGCCGTCACCTAGCACAAAGTATATCACTGTATTATTGGTATCGGTCATAAAGAGGACCAGCATTGAGGACAATAACATAACTTACTTTGAGTTTGTATTCAGCCGGTTTCCTGAAGACAACGCTGAACAATTCACCCTCATAAGTGAACATGTCCAGGTTGTCAATCACCCAGGTAAACGTCACTGAGGAACCAGTCTCCACTCCGGTTGTAAAAGACTGTGACAATATCATAAATGTCATATCATTAGATTCATAGGGATATTGTCTAACTCATATGTCACAGGTGGGACTGTTTCGCTTAATTTATTGCATGGTAAGATTCTGTATTTTTCTGGATTTATTTGCATGCTTTAATTCATTATTTTGATGGTGTGTCTCTTACATATGCAGCTGTGTTTTGCTTGGGCTTTGTTTTGTCGTATATTTTACCTTAACCCCCTCAAATGAAACTGATAGACATTGATGAGAGAAACCTGTGACAAATTGTAGTGGCTTGGGATTGGTGGACAGGGTGCACGCTGCCAAATGAGAACTGATTTGAGAGAGGATGTAGATAAAAAGGCACGATGGAGGACAGAAAGACAGAGGAGAGACAAGGAATGACGGAGCCTAATGGATTGTGGTAAGGACGGGGTGGTGTGATCACAAGAGAAGGTAGTCCACGGAGGAGCAGTGAGACTGAGAGCAGCGAAAGACTTGACTCAACGCAAACAATGTGATAAGTAAAGGAAAGCGAGCTGAGTCAAAAGTATGGTGTGTGTGTGTGTGTGTGTGTGTGTGTGTGTGTGTGTGTGTGTGTGTGTGTGTGTGTGTGTGTGTGTG
>JAPTYQ010000012.1:5163913-5175309 GCA_029814465.1 Ostorhinchus cyanosoma | reverse complement strand
TTTCAATCTCACATTAATAATATCTTCCATTTAGCCTATTTCCACTTGTGCCATATCTCCTGTCTCCATCCATCCATCCCTCTCACTCAACAACACTGCATTTCTGGACCACAGCCTGGTCACATCCCACCTAGACTACAGCCACTCCCTCTTATTTGGTTTACCGGACAAATCCATTCATCAACTGCCACTGGTTCAAATCTCTGCTGCACGTATCATCATCCCCAGAACCCCCTCCAGTCACACAACACTTGTCCTGCACCAACTCCACTGGCTTCCTGTTAAATTCCACATCATGTATAAACTCCTCCTTCTCACCTTCAAGGCCTTGAACCACCTCGGCCCTCAGTACTTCACTAACCTCCTCCACATAAACATTCCCACTGCACTCTTGGATCATCTTCATCCATTCAACTCCCCCTCGCACCTGCCTGTTTGACCACCATGGGCTCCAGAGCCTTCAGCCACTCAGCCCTGGAAGACCCTTCCCAAACAAATAAAAACTTTAGACTCCGTTACCACCTTCAAATCCCACCTTAAGACTTCTTTATTCAGACAGGCCTACTCAATTCCATAATGTCACTTTTATCTGCTGCCATTTTATGCACCTACAGTTGTGCTCATAAGTTTACATACCCTGGCTGAAAGCACATGGGAGAGTGTTAAATGTTCCAACAGATTTTTTTAATCCTAGAAGAACATTTTTCATAAGTAATTTGGCCCATGAGTTCAACAGGAGTGCTTCAGGGAGGTGAACGAATCAAAAGCTTCTGTAAATTAATATAAAGTGAGACAAAGATGGGCTTTTTTTTATCATCAACAGCTTCACAGCGCTGTTGTTCCTGTCACCTTCTCTCCGCTTACACGCAAAGACGAGCTGGAGGTAAATTCCTGTTCACAGGAACAACCTGCTCTTTGAACTGTCGGTTTCTGCACTCAGAGCTTAAGCTTTATGCAGCCGTTGAAAACTGATTTGTCACTTGGGCTTTGCTGTCAGGACATGTTTATACAGAGAAGGTTGTGTGAAGCACATGACTAGAGACACCACAGGTCTGTTTGTATTAATTATTAGGGACAAAAGTGTGCATTTAAAAAGTCACCCATGACAAATGTGACATTTGCTGCAAAAATTAACCTTTCAAATGTCTATTGTTCACATAAAAAGGACTAAAATGAAGCATAGTGTAGACTAAAGCTCAATCAGTGACTTCACATTATTACTTGCACTTTTTGTTACATGATAAAGCAGCTATTCAAATTCTCTAAATGGTTCTGTTTCTAGTTGGAAATTCTTTGCACTTATTAGAAACTTCAAAACTGGGACTAAATCCATATAACCCTTAGATGGTACTACACTGAAATAAGGCTGCAACTACAGACTATTCTTATTGTCAACTAGTCAGATTATAAACTGAAGAAACAAAAAACAATGGCTCTTATTTATATTCACTGCAGCAGTAAAATGCATTTTCTTTCCTTTAAGAAGAATATTTGGTGTGCAAAAATTTGAATACATAAGAAAGCTTGTTAAAAAGGGCTCATATTTATCTAAACCCACTTTTATTAGTCTTTGGTTCATTTATTTCTGAATTTGGACCCTAATAGTTCATAAAGTTTGAATTTGAGCCCTCCAGGTGCTGCAAAGCTATCTTTCTATTAATTTTAGAAAAAATTAAACGGATTTGTATAACCTGTTTTAATTCCTGCTTAATTTGTTGCATTTTATAAATAGTTAGTTAGTCGGGAAAAAAATATTAGACCATCAAAAGTCATTAAAAACAATCGTTACACAACCAAGTACTAACTCCTGTGTGTATCATGTGATTAAAACAGACAAAAAAGAAAACATTGAATGTCTAAAAGCACTGTTTTTATCAGTACAATGACATAGCTACTGATGGAAGAACTGAAGTGATTTAGGTGATTATCAAGAAAACATGTTTGATGGATAAATATCAGCACTGAAATTAAACTACTATGAGCTGTTTTGGTTGTTATCATTATATTTGTCCAAACAAATGTACCTTTAGTGGTTCCAGACATTAAAATGAACAAGAAATTGAAGAAAACAAGGGGTGGTCTAATAATTTTTTCCGCAACTGTATAAGGTCAAGACTTCCGACGAACGTTTCTCCAAGTACAACATAATTGTTTAACTGACAGCAGCGGTTCTAGTCCGAACTGAAAATATGTTCAAACTTTGAGCCGATTACCTAACATGTTCCATTGTTGGTTATATGAAATGACCACATGTGGCTGAACAGGACAGAAAGTGTGGTCAACAACCTGGAGGGGGCGGGGCATAAAGTGCCTTGTGCATTTAAAGGGCCAGCGCTCAAAATCCCTTTCTGGTGTCATTACTCAGAAATAGGGTTGAAGATAGACCTGTGGAGTTGAATTAATGAAGAATTGTAATAATAATAATAATTCCATGTAAAAAAGAAAAGCAAAATATCACTCCTTTAAATTTTCAAATCAACCAAATTTGCAGCAGCGAAAAAATACTTTTTTCCCCTTAAACGAAAGTGCATTTTGTGCATAACAATTACAGTAACTAACAAACAACTAAATACTCAAAAGTTGCAATAAGGAATCTTTTTTTTCTTTAACAAAATTGCATGGTTACTACTGACCGGTCAATGAACTAATTGCCAACTAGTTTTGCCATCAACTAATTGTCAACAAGTCATTGCAGCCCTACATTGAAAGACAATATTATATGTTATTCAAATATCTTTCCCTTTACTTTACCTTTTAGTTTGTTGTGTTCAGAGTCTGCAGGAAACAAGACGTCCGGGAAGAGCTTCTCGAAGCTGTAGCCGGCGTACCGCGGCCGGTTCTCCACGTACGTCCTCACCGACTGGTTGAGCTTCATCAAGAACTCTTGAGACGGCGTCCCCAGCTGCTCGATCACCTTATTCCATTGGTCAATATCTTTGGGTTACAGGGTTAAGAAAAGCACTGGGATGGTTTTGGACAAAGTGAGGGAGTCATTCCAGACATGTAGGTGGATGACTTGTACGTTAAATAATTACTAAGAGATCTGGATTAGCTACAGCATAATTGCAAATACATTTTTCTGTCTTGTTCTTGCTTCCGGAAATGTTTTTTGTAAATGCAACTGAGCTAAAAAAAGAAAATGTCAAATACAGTTGCTGGGCAGACACTGCAGAAATGAAGCCCATCATATAGTTTACCTGCGGAGGAAAACCGTACTTAAAGGTCACTGACTAAAAACATTATTCCCTCTGGGGAATAAAAAAGTACATTTCCAGAAATGCTGTTGATATACTTGGAAATGAAATGTACAAGGGCTTTATTCATGAGTGGAATACTTAGACTGCAGTACAAAACATATTTCTACTTTCTGAATATTGTTGTATGCACATATTATAAGTTATGTCCAGGAGTCCAGGTGTGGTAGACATGACAAAACACATACATGAACACACAGATAAAACAGAAACAGATCGAGTAAAACACATGAGAGACCTTGTTCATATATTTGTTCCTCCAAATCCAACTTGATTCCTTTGTCTGGTTGTAGTGAATATATCTAATAATATCTGGTAATATACAACTTTATTTCCCTGTCTGTTTATTCAGACACAAGTTGGGGATATGTGCACAGTATTAAAAACGTATAAAAAAGCATTTTTACATGGCTTTTATAAGCAATAGTCACTGACTTCAGCCACTGTGGTTTGTAGAAACTCTTTCCTGAGTTTTGTTGTTTACATAAAGTATCAGAGACCGAGGAACGCACAAGTGGGTGAAGTCAAGGAAAGAAAAAAAAAGGACAATCTACACCAAACTTATATTTTTGGGTAGGTAATTACTTGTATTGTTGGCAAAATGTATTTCGAAATGAGAAAAAAATTTGGGAAAAAATAATTTGAGGAGTTTTATGAGTGAGAATGTTTGTAAAGTGACACAGTTTTGTGCCGTCATTCTGGGTTCATTTTATAAAGTCTCAAAAATAAACTATATTTATTCCAAATACATTGATATTTGACTATTATATTATTTATGTTATATTCTAAACACAGTGTTTAAAATTAATAAATGCATATATCTATGCAAAATATATTTGAACATAATGTTTATAATTTGTTTGTTGTAAATATTGTAAATAAATATGATATTGAGAATTGAAATAAAAAAGGTATAAATTGATATTCAGTTTTGTTGTCCATCTGTGATGCTGCCATTTTTCAAAACTCTTTCTACTTAGGTCTGATCAAATATTTTTTTCCCCTCTAACCAGTTATTAGGTTGTAAAACAGAGGGTTTAAGGTATAGAATGAATATATTTTAGGATGAAAATGTCAGGAACTTCACTTTGGAGAACTTTGGAATTGTTCCAAAAAAAAAAAAAAGATTTAAATTTTTTCCACCCATGACACAGTAATTTTTAATATTTTTCATTTAAAAATATTTGAAACTAAATTCTGCCCTTTCAGTATGTTTAAAATGGCATTTAGACTTTTACAGTTATGTGAAATATTTATGAATTAAACATTCGCATGACGAACCACTAAATTTAAAAGAAAAACGGTGTACCATTCACTTTCAGCTTCAGTTATGCACATTGTATGAAGAGCTAGCCTAACATTGCATGAGATCAAATTCAACCTACAGTACAGGCCAAAGGTTGGGACACACCTCATCAGTTAAACGGCATGAGATGGAGCACAGATGGCATCACTGGAAACTCCTTCAAGACTTTTGGAAAACATTTCAGGTGTCTACCTCATGAAGCTCATCCAGAGAAAGCAGAGAATGTGCAAAGCAGTAATTAAAGCAAAATGTGGTTATTTGGAAGAATCTAATGTCCCACTTTTTTAACTCCATAATTCCATATGTGTTTATTCATAGTTTGATGCCTTCAGTGAGAATCTATAATGTAAATAATCATGAAAATAAAGGAAAAGCATTGAATGAGAAGGTGAGTCCAAACTTTTGGCCTGTACTGTATATCATAAACTATTTTTTGGTAACAGGAAAACACACAAAATCATTATTCTAGCTACTTATATGAGCTAAATTATGTAATATTCTTTCAGTCATTCTGATGATTTAGAAGCTTGGCCAGAATTTTAATTGTGCCACAAATTTTCTGAAGTGAAGAATGGAGATCTACCCTTCAGAGGTTCATTCAGGACGACGCCAAGGTTTCCAAAATGACCTCCGCTGTCTGTTCACATCTGACCAGTATAGTTATGTTGCAAAGATAATTAGCCAAAAATTAAGCCACTTTTTTTAACCAATTTTATCCATAGCCAGTCATATCCTAACGAAGATGAAGCAAACTTTCTCTCTGTGTACCTTTAAGGTCTATATCACAGGGGTCACCAACCTGGTCCTTGAGAGCTACTCTCCATGTTTTAGACGTATCCTTCTTCCAACACACCTGAAAGAGCGTAACGTCTAAAACCTGGAGGATAGTAGCTCTCAAGGACCAGGGCTGGTGACTCCTGCTATATGGTGCATTTTTGTACCGCTTCTTCAATGTGTAGTGTCTTAAAGAGATACTGGACCAATCCCCCCCCCCCCATCCCTTGGCCTTTGTACTTGGCACTACCCCTTGAAATGGAATTGCAAGGGGTAGGGTTTGAAATACTCCCCATACACTGGAAAAAATCTAAATCTTACCAAGTGTATTTTCTCATCTCTAGTCAAAATATCTCATCACACTTTAAAAAAAAGACAAACACCTAAAGAGTAACTTTTCAGCGAGATATAAGAACTTATTTTTAGACAATAGATCTGGAAAATCTTATTTCAAGAAATCTTACCAAGACAATTTTCACTTGTTCCATTGGGGTGATTTTTTTGCTTCATTGAAACCAAAAAAAAATCTGCTAATGGAACAAATGGTAGTCAAACAATCAGGTTACAGATCAAAATTGTACTTTGGTATCACTAAATGAATGCGAGTCATTCAATTAATACTGAATCGACTCAATATTGGATCGAATAGATTTACACAGAACCTTATGAATCAAAATCAAACTGACGATGGAAACTGGCCATGATACCCAGCCCGAATCACAAACCACAAAAATGCGGTCTATAATACACTGAAACATCATTAAACAGATGATCCAATGATTAAGTTAATTACGGAGAAAATGCATACATTTGTGTTTCTTTCGTCACTCTGCTGCACTTTTTTGTTGTCTCCATCTTGCAGATGATTCGAACTGAATTCTGGGACATTTATCATACTTCTCCGTTTCCAGAGCCAAACAGCCCCCCCTCCCAAACTCATATACATAGGACATATTTTAATAAAGTAGCATCTAATGAACCAATCAGAGCCGTGTACTGAAAGAACCAATCACAGCTGAGTGGGCGGTCCATTCAAGCACCAATCAGTTCAAATCAGCAGTAAATTACATCCAATAAAAACAACATTATTAGTTAGTTACCGGTCAAATATTTCACACTCAGATGTAAAGCTTCAGTAAATTGAAAAAAATAAATTCTAGTCTAATGAGTACAAACATATGAACAAAGGAAAACAGAGGACAACATTCTGGACGTTTGGATGGAGGTTTCAACTCAAGGATACGATCAGTGCCTGGAAATAATACACTACCCCGGACCATTTCAGCCATGATGCAGCCAACAGACCAGACATCAACTGAAAAATGAAAATGACAACCACCAAATTAGCATGCAGGACGAAAAAAAAAAGCAAAGACAAATAAACAAAGACAAACCACAATAACAACAAAAAAGGAAAAAAAAAGTGATATGTTTGATACAGTATGTGACAGGGATCTGCATGCAGACGGATGCTCCTCGAACCCTGGGTCAGCATCTCACTGCACTCCAGGGGTATTTGGATTTAGCTTTATTTCATGACTTTTTTTCTCCTGCATTTTTACAGTCCCTTCATTTTATGTCTCTGTTCATTGCTCATTAGAAAAGATGAGACACTGACTCTCAAGGTCTTATAAGTCTTTTTTTTTAAGTAAAAAAGCATTGCATCATTCTCCTTATCCTCACTGCAACAGTATAATGCAAAGACCCTGCAAATTTTTTCTATGTACTTGAAAATGTATTTATTTTTATATTGTGGAGAAAAAAACCTAATACTTTATTTCACAGCTGTAGGACTATATTTAATCATTAGGAGAGTAGGGCTGGGCGATATGGTCAAGATAAAAACTTCATGCTTGTCAATAACAATTATCACAATAAGATCAAATCTCCATCTATTCCCAAGTTTAAAGGCTGATTTTTGGTCATCAGTGAATATTGAGGAAGCCAGATCCTTATTGTTGGTTTTAAGTTACTCCTAAAAACATGAAATGGAAAAAAAAACTGCAAAAGATGCAACAAGCCAAAAACTTAAAAGCTACAGAAAGATGAAAATGACAAAAAAAGACACAAAGGTGTAAGATGCTACAAGATTAAGGTGATGTAAAGAAAAAAAACAACACAGAATAAAAAAATGCAACAGAAAAAAAAAGACATGACAGAATTAAAATACAATACAAAAAGGTCATAAAAGAGAAACGATAAAGGAAGAAGATGACAAAGGACGCATCAAAATGAAAAGGATACAACTAATGAAACATGACATAATACACATGATGTGGACGGAAAAGACACAGTAAGATGAAGACAACAGAGGAAGATGAAAGAAACAAACGGAGAGAGGCAAAAGATCCAATAAAGCAAACAGGAAGTGGACACAAAGGCACAAAATGTGAAGATGAAAGAGTAAAAGAAAGAACAAGACAAAAACGATGTAACAAAACGAAACAAAAAGAGTCCCAAGTTATTTGTAGTTTTAAATTCTTCAGTACTGTCCAGTGATGATAAATTAAATTATTCTACAATAATTATCATGACTGTTTGGTCACCCAGCCCTAAAGGAGAGACTACAGTATACAGTTCAGTCCGTCACGACTGCAGAGCAAACTATTCAAT
This sequence comes from Ostorhinchus cyanosoma, assembly GCA_029814465.1. NCBI lineage: Eukaryota > Metazoa > Chordata > Actinopteri > Kurtiformes > Apogonidae > Ostorhinchus > Ostorhinchus cyanosoma. Next base: position 5,167,362 of record JAPTYQ010000012.1, on the reverse strand, counting down.
TCTATTGCCGGTTTTTCCTGTGACTGTTGAAGTTTTCGACGTGTTAGTGCTGCAGTTACACTGAGTGAGGAAGGAGTTGTGTGTTTGCAGGATTCCTACAGGTTTCTACAAGTTTAAGTTGAGACTTTAAGACCTTTTTAAGACTGCTTACAAAAAAAATCTCATGCCCATTTTACAGCCCTAGTGGCAAAAATTCACAAATCCTAGAATTTAGGAAAATGTATTTATTTTCTTCAATGCTTTGATTCTTACCATTCCAAGTCATTTCTCACCAGGGTCTACAAATTTAGCGATAACTGGTTCCCAATTTCAGTATAAATTGTTGAGTTGGAATGGGTGGAATTGAGTCGACAAATGTTACTTCCTTTGCAGCTTTGACATTTAGCAGACACATTTAACCCTATAACGCCAAACGTATCATATTTGATACATGAGTTTTGAAGCCCTCGACATGATCAGTGTGATATTTTTTTTTCTTGAAAAACAAGGGATGCACCAGTGCCAGTACCAGTACCAGGTATCGGTCCAATACTTAGCATGTTCTGCTTGCGATACCACCACACCATTACACTTATGGCAGCATGACGTTCACCTCATAGTGCAGCAGGTATGCGATCGAGGAGTAATATCAGCAGTGCAGAGATTTTTCAAAATAAATGACAGTGACAAAAGTAACACTGAGTGCAAGTTACATTAAAGACAAAGACTGATACGGACGGAGCGCCATTCCAATGCATTAAATGTCAGTAGCAGCACTTTGTTACAGTCAGACTATAATGACAATGGCAATAAAGCACATTGTAATGGTATGAAGTAATCATTTCGGTACTCGGTATCAGCAAGTATCAAATGTAAGTAATTGTACTTGGCCTGGAAACAAGTGGAATCGATGCATCCCTATGGGGGAGGAATTCGTTCACCAGAGGCCTTTCCACTAACACTACAAGACTGTCATTAATGAGGAAGGAGGCAGAACTTTGACAATTTTGAAAAGGAGTTACCAATTTGTTAGACATGTTTGTGTTATATTATGTTTTTATTTGTTCAAAAATGATATTTGAGCATTGAGACCCGAAGTATCAAATATGATACAAAATTGAAACTCATACATGGAAATTTAGATTTAAAAAAACATTTATAAATTCTTTTAAGACTTTATAAGACCCCGCAGGAACCCTGTGTTTGTGCATCTATAGGAACTGAAGGAGTATGGTTATAGCAACCAAATCCGAAAAATCAACAAATAGAATTTGTTTAGTTACTCACAGGATATGATGCGATATCATGCAATGTAGGCAATGAAACATCATGATGTGAAGAAATGAGAAAATGTGTTATTTTGTGCTCTGTTTGTAGTAATGCCAGACACCGCTGCAAGCAGCTCAAGGATACAATCCCTTCCTGGAAAAAGGATTTTGTGGCGAACCATTTCTGCCATAATGCAGCCCACAGCCCAAATATCCACTACATACACGCAGCATAAAAGGAGGGAGAAGAGAATAAGCCAAAAAAAAAAAAAAAGAAAAACAAAAAACAAAACAAAAGCAAGTAGTCAGCTGGAAAAATTAAGGTCAGTGTTTTTGGTCGAAAGGACAGAGTTGGAGAGCATTGGTATTAACAAGACTGTCCAAAGTGTCTCAACATGAAGGAGACATTTGGGAAATGTGGAATTGAACTACTGGCTATAGTGCATGTGATTTTAGAAGTTAATTAAATAAAGTAGATTCAGTAATATTGAAGCTCATGTTAAATCTTGGCGGACACAGATCTGAAGCAAGAGCGCCAGGTTGATTTGCTGAAGCGTGCAGTGCTCGTCTTCATACTGGCGTGGGTTTAGCTCGGACAGCCAACTTCTTCATAAAACATCAAACGCATGCTTAAGCACTGCTGGGCACTACAGTCCCCACGCAGGAAGTTTCCCACAATGCATAGATACCCAACATGCCAGAACACCCCCCGCCCCTTGAGTGTGACCTTCAGAAAAACATGGAGAAAGTGTGTGTGAGTGTGTTTGTGCTGTTGCAACATGGGCCATGCAGCAGCTTGGTGTTCTCCACTCACCGTTGGCCTGGTAACCCATCCCTAGGATGACTTCGGGGGCACGGTAGTAGCGGGTGACCACATAGGGCGTCATGAGGAGGCCGGTGGCGGCCGTCCTCGCCAGGCCAAAGTCCAGGATCTTCAGCGTGCAGTCAGATTTCACCACTATATTACTGGGCTTCAGATCCTGCAATGAAGGAAAAAAACGATGATGATTAAACATATTTCACTGAAACTTTCAACTGAAGATCTTTGAGGACGTTCTCCTCAGTTTTGGGGAGGAATGGTTCACCAATTTTTCACTTTTTATAGGACAATTGTTCAAGAGGTAGTTTAAGTCATACTTTTAATGCCATTATTTAATGTAATTAGTCTACAGGTCAATAGTGATGTCTTATGTTGAGGGAAAATTGTTCATTCTTTACCAGGGGTGTGTGATATGACGATATTAGACTGTGAAGGATTAGAATGTATCGCTGATCCGACAAAGCAGACAGACGGTGGAATCATCCATACTATGACATAGTTAGAGCCACAGATTTTCAACAGGTCTGGATGTAGTTCAATCAATCAATCAAATTTTATTTAATATAGTGCCAAATCATAACAAAAGTTATCCCCCAAAACCAGACTCTTAAGCCAAGTTACAGAAACCCAACAGAATCCTCCAGAAGCAAACACTTGACACTTGGACACTAGTTCTATGCAGACGCACAGACACATCACATCGGTTCACGTCCACATCATGTGGATTTCACGTTGTGTAGTAGAGTCATGGCTGACAGCGAAATGGACAAGTTGCTTCCTAAAAAGAACACCACTTCAAACAGTAATTCGCAAAATTTGCACAGACGCAGTTTGTACGTCGGATTGGAAACACTACGAACCTGTTCAATGACCTGAGGACACGCCATCAAAAACAGTATGAGAACCAAACTGAAGCAGAAGACCAGCCACAACGCAGCCAGAGGCCACAGGTAGAAGAGTTAAACGAAAGCAAACAACTTTAACACAAGCATTTAGTAAAGGAGGAGGAGGAAACAGAGGAAAGAGGGAACGGAAGCAATGACTTCACCTGCAAAAGATATGATTCAATCCAAAAGTGTCGAAAACAAAGGGTTCAAAAGACTGTTTAAAGTGATTGACCTGTTTTGTCTAACACGTTCTAAGACATGTGTTTCTAAAGCATTTGTAGTTTCTTGTTGTGATTTTGTAAGTAAAAAAAAAAAAAAGATTAATAAAGAAAAAAAAAAGCAGTCGACTGGTGGTATGAGCTGCCCAGACCTAACTACTTCTCCAGGTCTCCTCTGTACGAACAGCCAGTGAATCTGTAATAGGTTTCCCTCCCGTCCCCCTAGAAGAGACCCCCACCCCACCCCCCCACCTCCAGTTGAGAACCACTGACATAG
>JAPTYQ010000012.1:5139967-5159931 GCA_029814465.1 Ostorhinchus cyanosoma | reverse complement strand
TGCACTAAAATTTCTGCCGTCTCCGGTACAAGCTTTTCTCGGGTAGATCGAGCAATAGACTAGCATGTTGAAAATGACTGAAGTTCCCCTTTAAGTCGATCACTGTATTTCTTTAGGTTATTTCTTTGTGAAAAACATAAGTCATTTCAGCACAGAACTTTGTTTCAAAAGCAGTTTTAAGCTTCCAGTTCACACACATTTCACTAATTTCCTTGGCCAAGCAGCATTTTGTTGGCATTTAGGACCCGTCAGTGATGTTTCTCCTTTTTCAACCAGTGATGTTATGCTCTCTGGCAGCTGTTATGTCATCACTCTCTGCAACAGCAGACATATTTCTAACTAAATCTAGTCTATATTACACACAAAACACAACGCAGAAAAAGAAATAATGAGGCTTAATGTAAATGCACATACATTTGTCCAGTCAGCACGCTTCCTATTTCTAAAATTTCTTTCAAGCGCACTGTGACGGGGTAAAATAATGCATTTGTGCACACAGATCCACGTGCACACAGTAAATGGATGCTCCTCCATCCTCTGCGTGTTTGCCCTGCAACCCTCCGGCTATGATTTGTCCAGTTTCCTTTTTAGCTCCAATCAGGCGAACACAGCGACGCAGACACACACACTGAGCGTCCTGAGGATGGCATTAATCATGTTTGTTCACGTCATGCTCTGCCATGTACAAAACCCATCACTTCCCCCCACATCTCCAGTACTCCCCACTCTACCATCCACGGCTGACTCGCAAAAGCATGTTGTCGACTTCACCCAAACGCAGCTAAATATACCCAACACCGATTTTACTGAGCGCATATGAATGTAGCGTTCACGAAAGCTACGAGACATAAACAGCAGAACTGAGGAATTAAAGATTGGGGAACATCTTCCAGTAGTGTTAATCAGGGTACAAATTAAGATATCCACCCCTCTTGATTATCCAAATACTAAATGCACATGTGCATTATTAGGCTCCTTTAACTTTTTTTTTTTCCTTTGTATTATGATTATTAATACTACTATGTGTGTATACATATATATGTATTTAATTTCCTTTGTCTTATTTCCTAGAAGTGTGGTTGGCTCTATGTACACATCATTATTATCCATTTATTTACTTTATTTATATTACACCTGTTTTGTGTGTGTGTATGTGTTTTAATGGAACATCCACAATCATTTATACATGTAGATAAATGTGAGTATGTGTAAGTAAATGTAAATATGTTTGTTTACATATGATTTTTATTACTATTCATATTATTGTTCTACAAAGTAGGATGACCATGAAAAGCATTGAACTTCACAAATTACTCCTCCTTCGTTTTGCACTGCATAGTTTGTTTATTTGACAGTATTCGTGCAACAAAGATTCAAATAATTTTCTTTGTTTTATTTTTCTTCATTTCAGTGAGCAATATTGACACGTTTTTTCCCCTTTTTAAACAAACGAAAAAGAGAACAAAGTACTTTGTATCAATGTCTTGTGTAGTAAGCTATGAAACTGTTCTGAATTAAAATAAAAAATAAAATAATAATAATACTTAAAAATAGAGGTGTGCGATTTGACGATAGTAGATTGTGAAGGATTAGAATGTATCAACGATCTGACAAAGCAGAGAGATCGTGGAATCGTAGGGTTTATACGGGGGTGGGTTCCATGCCGCACAAACCCCACAATGAGTGCGTGCAGTGAAAGTGAAACTTAAAATGGCAGGGCAGGTCCACCATAACTTAAGACTTGGACCCCAGAGTCGAGTGTACTTAAGTCCGTGGACGTCCGCATACATCAACCAGTTTTTGAATGTGAAACTGGTACGATCCACTGAAACCAACATCCGCGGACAGTGCGTGTGGAGCAGACACCGCTCACATGCAGACAGTATGTCCGACTGTTGGAACCTGGACTCTTTCCTTTAAAGTCTCCTGCTGTTGTGCAGCTCATTTTCCTTTAACCAAGCTTCAGAAACTTTAATCTGACAGGCCAGGACGTCAGTCCTCCACAGTTGTGTTACACTCTTAGACAAATGTCAACATTACGAACCTGTTCAACCAGCTGAAGAGACAGTATCCAAACAGTATGTACTGTATGTTTTTGTTCGTTTGTTTTTAACTTTTCATGTTTATTGAAAGCTACGTCAAAAACCAAGTGCAGTTTAGTTTTTATGTTCAAGAGTCCACTTAATCAGTGTTGTTCACATTTTAGTATGTTGGCAAAATTGTACAAAGGAAATTAAAAATGTTCTGGAAGGTTCTTTGGGCTAAATTATCTTTTTCTTTTAGGGCTATATTTTATATCAGGAACCTGTTTGGTTGCACTGTTCAGAAACTTGCAAATTAGTCTCTAAGATCAGTGTAAAGAATCGGGCTAAAATCGAGATCATGATTTTATTTTTTTAAAATAGTGATATGATATTTTTGCCACATCGCCCACTCCTTAAAAATATCAGATCTGCAATATATTGCAATATTTAATTTCATGATAGTGCATCAATATTAAAAAGTACTCTCTGGATATTTTCAGGTATTTATTCAAACATGGTGGGGGTTACATTTTCTTTTGTGGTTGTCTTTTTTGTTTATCAAGCTCTTCTATTTCTATATTCACATGGGTACTTAAAGGTTATGCATAGTTTTGTTTCTTTTGACAACACTGTTTTGTTAAATAATGGTTATTTTAATCATCCTAAAGGCACTTTTTACTGTCTGAAAGATGCAGATGTCAGATCTTTTGTTGGGATTACACAAAAATAGTGCTATGTTGGATGATTCAAGGAGCAAGATCTTAAAATGTTTTCCTGGCTGTAAAACATAATTTTATTTATTTATTTATTTGTGTGTGTGTTTTTTTTGTACAGGTAAAGACGGATGTGTAAACTTTATTTATGCAAATCCTGCACTTTCAGGTTTTACAGAGAATCATTTTGTGATAAAAACAAAATTTGTTTCGTACATTTGCACATTTCTGGTGTAGTTTGTTTTTGTTCCGTTTTGAAGATTATTTCCTGTAAAATTCAAACAAAAAAAATATTGCCTTCTTAACAGTATCATGATCCTAGTATTGTGATTTGTATCGTATCAGCAGATTCTTGCCAAAACACAGCCTTACCTGTAAGACACTAAACCAGACCCCCTGTTAAGACCCAAAAGCCCCTTAAAGTCTGCTCCCAGCATGCCGTTTCCTGTATTGACTTTTAACAACCTGCAGTGGTTATTATCTCTTTCAGTAATACTCACACATCTTGGAATTCTTCCAATGTCTTCTGTGGCGTGAATACATTTAATAGGCCGATTATCTGCAGAAAAACACAAAACAAAACAAAAAGGCAGTTATTATTCTGTTGGATCACAGCGGACATGGAGGTTTAGTGTGAACGCCAGCAGAACTACCTGCTGCGCCTCTATAATCAATAATCACTGAGCAGTCTCTAATGAACAGCAAATATAAAACATTACACGGCAGCACAAAGATAATCCAAAAATGTATTATTCTTTTTTTTTTTTAAACACATATCTTTATGAAATGTTTTACACATATCTTTTCTGACATGAATTGGTAACATTGTGTGGGTCTCCCCTGAGCATAAACCCCCAGAACCACATCCAGAAAACAGGACTCTGACAGAGAACAGAACCAGACAACCTCACAAATTCAATGGAGGATTGATTCAGATAGAACGGGACGCTGACATACAGGGACATTGGTGCTATTTTTTTTTTATTATATTTAACCCTGTGCTCAAGACCTATGATACTCCTTTCGTTTTCTTTAACTAATAACATAAACTTTAGAAATCTTATTAATACTAATCTTATTCATTAATTTCTGGAAAATTTGCTGTGTTATATCAAACAAAGTGTTTAAGTGCAGATATAGAGACTTGTTATTGGATTCCCTAAAGCCAGATCTCTAACAATAGCTGGGGTCAAAGTCAACACAAAGGCCAGTTCTCAAATAAAAAAATGTAATTAAATTAAAAAACTATGGATAACTCCGGCGCCTGTCATGTAATGTTCTGCCAGCTAAGAACAATTGTCTAAAGGTTTACTTTAATACATTGCAGAACATAGTCCATCGGTTTTCAACACTGTGGTTCCGTGTCACTCATTTTATATGATATTGTCCACTTTAACTCCGTGCAGATGTGTCTTATTCTTTTCATCCAAACTATCATCATAAGCACAACAGGAAAGCACGGTGTATAAAATAAACGCTTGTTAAGCAATGAATTGTGTCTATCAACTAAAAACACTACAAGGCTTTTATTTTGAAAAGGTTGTGCATTCCTCCTCACAGCCATCAGACTTTATTCACAGGAACCCCCCCACCCATATTACACCATGTATACATGTGCAACCACAATGTAAAGTATGCAAATACCATTTAATTTTAAAGACTGTTTATTTCAAAATTCTCTTTTAAATAATCTTTTATAAATAAATATTTATTTATATAAGTGGACTGTGTGTGCGTGCGTGCGTGCGTGTATTTATATATAAATATTCAATTATATAAATACCAAATGTCTCATTTTCCTTTATATTTCACTCTCACTTGTGGTTTTTTGTACCTGTTTTTTGTACTGGTGTGTTGTGTGTTTGCTGCTGTCAACTGTGAAATTTCCCCATGGTGGGATCAATAAAGACTTATCTTAAGGAAGTGTGTGAGAGTGGAAGTGAACTGGAGGTCTTTTAACACTGAAAATGGGATTTTATTTAAACTTCAAATTAAAATTAGGTTTCGTACTACAAAACACCATTTCTACTTAAACAGATGATATTAGGAATAAAGGCCTAAGTCTAATATAATCAGATCAGAGAAAGAGTTCAGCTTCATTTTAGAATCAAGGACCACGACTGCAAGTGGTCAGAATCAGAATCAGCAAATCAGCATCATTCAACAAAATTATATCTGAGATGCACTGCAGAAGGAAATTTCAATGCAGGGTCACCAATAGAAAAACACAGAGTTAAATAAAAACCATTTGAACTAAAATAAGTTAAAAAATACTGATAAGTTAGTGTCATAGTAAATAAATAAATAAATGTAAAACCAAGATAATAATAAATAAGTACTATATTGCACACATAAGTAAAAGGTTATTGCACAATACCGTTACTTTTCCAACATTTGGTTACATCATTACTGCGATTTGATGCAAAAATCCGACTTCTCATGTGGAGAAGAATGTGCACATATAACCTCTGTATCTATACTACGGTTTTTTCCAGAGTGCTAATGTTCCACTCCTCCATCCACCTACAGTTACTTTGTCCATTCTCCACCCACTCTGTTTCCCATTCAGCATATATATGTACCAAAAACATAAAATCACTGTCCTTGTCTTTGCACATTACCAGTCTGTAATGTTACCACTCATGTTCCAAAGTTTTTACCCACAAGTGGTTAAATGTGCCCCTCCCCCACCGACTGAATAACCACCACCCCCAGTGCACCACTCACCCTACCTCAGTGTAACAGTCAGTACGTTCACATGCACAGCTAAATCGAGCTATTGGCAATAACTGAGCTAAGGACTTAACTGGAGTTTCTGAGAAATCCGAGTTTACATGCACAGCGAGAGAATTGAATTATTTAAAGTTATTGAAATTATGGAATTTCGACTCCAAGACACTAGGTGGCGCTACACACCCTTTTGCATTGGCATTCTTCTGGTTGGCGTCATGGATAAAGAACAGTTAGTAAACAAACAGCATATTTGAAGCAGACGTAGTAGAAGGAGGACAACAACACAGAGAGAGAATATGGACGATAACGATGTAGCTGCTCATTACATTTGGTCCAAACTGTTCACCCTGATCGGGTTCCACGTAAACTGCACAAAAGTCTGGTGGAGATGATATTAGCAGAAGGATAATACCTTCTGTACTGTGGTGTTGTCATGTCGTGACTCTTGTCACTTCTGGAAGGGGGAGTGGCCAGGCCAGTCAATAGTCCGGCTAAGCATGGTTTGTGTATACATGCAGGAATAGCTCGATTTAGAACCACATTATTTGGCACCAATAGTCTGATTTCTAAAACTCCAGTTTGGCTCGATTCCAGTCCAACTAAGGTGTTTACATGGCTTTGAAAACTTCCATATTAGCCAAACTAAGGTAATGAGTCGATTTTCTCTAAATGCATGTAAACGTACTGAGTCACAACACATGTACCTTGTTTCCTAATCTCACCCGTATACATCCTAGATTTCCTGTATAGGGTTGTGCTCATACGTTTAGTAGAATTTGTGATTCCTTGGCCATTTTTCAGAGAACATGGATGATAATACAAAAACGTTTCTTTCACTTGTGACTAGCGGTTTGGTGAAGCATTTATCCCACACGTAGACTGTGCAGCCAGCTTTAGCTCTTCTCTACGACACTAATTCATCGTTTGCATTACTGTTAACTCAGCAGCAAGATCTAAGTTAATTCTTTTGAACTGTGACTTATAACTGTAGATCCTTCAAATCAGACACCGGAGCCTGGAGATCAATATTTAATCGCTTACAATGCAGCAAAATAAAGGCAGACACAGGAGGATTCAGATTCTTTTCACAGTATACACAGTAGTTTTTCCAGAGCTTTCCTCAGTGCAGACTGTGTTGTTCTTCACATTAAAGGGGCCAGATTTGGTGTGCAAAAATTAGAATACATAAGGAAGTTTTTTAAAGGGGTCATATTTATCTAAACCCACTTTTATGAGCCTTTGGTGCATTTATTTGTATATTTGGACCCTAATAGTTTATAAAGTTTGAATTTGAACCCTCCAGGTGCTGCAAAGCCACCTATATATTAATTCCAGCAAAAATCAAATGAATTTCTACAACCTGTTTTAATTCCTGCTTAAATTGTTACGTTTTATAACTAGTTATGTCACAACATTTGCACATATAAGGATGAGACTTCTGACGAGCAAAGTACAACAGAACTGTTAGTCAGCAACCTGGAGGGGGCAGGGTGTGAAGTGGTTCATGCATTTAAAGGGCCACCGCTCAAACCACCTTTCTGGTGTCACCACTCAGAAATAGGGTTGAAGATGAAGAATTAATGAAGAATTCAGACGCAAGCACAGCCTTTACAGTATATGTAGACCATAGGAAAATGTTTTAAAATGCATAATTCCATTTAAAAAAGAAAAATATCACTCTCAATGCTTCACAACTCTGATCCACCTCCACATACATTACATAGTAGGAAGTACCAGTGAGCAGCAAATGTATGTAAATGGCAGTAAAAGGGATTTACAGCAGCGGAAAACCTTACAAGAGGAACAGAAAAGGAGAGAACCCTGGAGCCCTTACTTACGTTCTTGTGGTTGACACATTTCATAAGCACCAGTTCTCTGTAGGCCCGTTTAGCGTGGGTCTGGTTCTGAAAGGGCCGGCTCAGCTTCTTGATGGCGACATTCCTCTCCAAGTTGTGGTCATACGCTGAACTGAGGGGGTTGGGGGGTGGAAGGGGAAAAGCAGAAAATTCAGGCGGTAGCAATAATTTCAAACTTTAACTCATTAAGACCTTAACAACCGCCAGAGACCTAACCCATCAAGCCCCACGTTAATACCTGCTGAAGTCCTAAACTCGTTAACATGGAAACACCGTTGTCTTCTACAACATTGATTCACCAGTAAAAACCCACGTGGTTTGGAAAATGACAGTGGATGAGACATTTGTTTTTATGTAGAATTACTATATTTTGTTGAAAAAAAAATCAGTTTGGTTTTCTCTTTGACATGATAACCTTTGAATTTACTCTAAGCTTTTATGACCATTTGCATGATCAGTGAATTAAATATAGGAAAATACCAGATTTTAACAGAAAAAAATACAAAGGATAATACCATGATCAATGGCGATAAATCACTTGGTAATGTTAAATATCGGGAGAAATTCATGCGGATGTCACCTCAAAAATAGTTCTGGGTCTTGATGGGTTAAAGCCGGAAACCTTTCTATTTTTTTTATTTTTATTTTAGCCATTTTCTTTTGTATAAAGCACAATTGCATAAAAATGTTGACATTTACAAACTATCCACTCACAGCACAAAAGGGAATAACCTGAAATGTCTTTAGAAAAAGGCTATTTTAACAATATTCTGCCTGTTACTAAATGATTTGTATATCTGTAGATTCACTGTGATTTCTGTTTGTAGGTCGGGGGTGACGGCTAGGGGTATATCCCCAAACACCCCCAATCGTTAATGATGTCATGACGTGAGGCCTCCCCAGGTTATGAGCACACGAAGGATATCTGGCAGCAGCAGAGCTGGTGGAGCCAGCAGGGCCGAACTCTGCTTGGGGATAAAGTGTGGTATTATGATTATAGTAATCAATTATTTTTTAATTCTCATGTTTTGATGTTTAGAGACATGGTTTATTATAGAACAAAAGCAAATCATGCCAATAGCAAAAAAACAAAACACTACGAGATTGTGTGCAAAAGCTTTTGTTATATGAATGTAAATATGAGTTGCGAGATGGATGCAAATGTATCCTCTAAAATGTTAAAAAAGAAGTTAAAAGAAGATGGATTTCTTTTAAAGGGGTTCAACTGTGGAATAGTGTAATTTTTTTTATTTTTTTGTTCAAAAAAGCATATGCATCTACATTGACAGATAAAAACATTAGACCGTCCACTGTTTTCTTCTGGTTCATTTGTCTGGTACAACTAAAGGTACATTTGTTTGGACAAATATAATGATAACAACAAAAATAGCTCATACTAGTTTAATTTCAGAGCTGATAGATCCATTTTCCATGTTTTCTTGATAATTACCAAAATCACTTCAGTTCTAATATCTATGGCATTGTACTAAAAAAAAAACAGTGCTTCTAGGCATTTCATGTTTTCTTTTCTGTCTGTTTTAGTCAGGCGTTAGTACTTGATTGTATAACCATTGGTTTTGTATTGTGTATTGTGTAAAGCTGTAAAGTGGGGGTGTATTAATAAGTTTTGCTTCTGCCGGAGCCTTTTTCAGTCAAATTGTATTATTTTTCATCTTCTGTTGTTTTGAAATGCATCTGACAGAAAATAAACGAACTGAAATCCCAATAGTTTTTCTCATGAAGTTTCAGGTTGTTCACATAGGTTGCATTTTTTAAAGGATAGTTCGTAGACATAAACATTTTGAAGTCATTTTACTCTTCTCACTATAAAACAAAGAAAAGTTTGGCGTTGATATTATTTATAGGTTATTATGTTTTTCATTTCACTGGTCTGGCCCACTTTAGATCATATTGGGCTGAATGTGGAACCTGAACTAAAATGACTTTCACACCCCTGAAATAAATAAACTAATTCATCATGCTCTGTCTGGTTTTACTTCTGACATCTGTTAGTCATTCGTGAGTAAATGTATGAATCAACTTACTACCTGAATAGAATCTGTGTACAGGTGCCAGTGTTGGCATGTATAGATAGCGCTGATAACACTGATCCTGACACTGTGTACCTCAGCCCTGTCACATCTACACAAATCCACAGGAAACACAACACCGCACTGCACTGCCAACAAATACCACATTACACATCGATTTCTGGGTTGTACGTGACGACTAAGACTAAGCACTGACCCAGTGGCTTCTGTTCTCCACACAGACTAAGTGTCATTAATGGTGTTCTATCACTATCAAATTAAACTGAACTATTTTAGACTTTTTTTTTCCCTCTGTTGCTTTGACTCACCAGACGATTCCCTGTGCTCCGGATCCAATGGGTCTGAGGTTCTGGTAGCGCTTTAAAACCATGAAAGTTGAATCTCCTACGTCTATACTGTAGTACTCCTTCTCACGCTTGTTCCGGTTCATGGTGAAGCCTTGGACAAACTCTGGGCCTGAGCATCCAAGTAGAGCTCTCCTCGCAAGACCTGGCAAAGATGGAGATACAGCGTGTCAACAGTGTGTAAACCACAGGCCATGTCCACATTAAACCGCATCTTTTTCTATCCGATCTTCTTCTTTGTTGTTTTCAGAAAAGTGTTCCGTAAACACAGAGTTGTTTTAGGAAGTATATATATCCTCACAAAACCACAGAAAATGACTGGAAACCATGTAGTACAAATGCCAGGTCTGTATGTGGCGTTGGAATGCTCTTGCAAAACACAGAGAGGAAGATTTGGTGCATGTGCATCAAGCTTGCTTGGTTCTACTGGGTCTGGGTCAAGGGACGATTTGAGTCTTCATTCAATGTCTATGCATGCACACCTTGACAGTCTGGTCCCTTCTAGTTTCCCCTTTCCGCAGTAGATCCAAGAGCATGTAGTGAATACTGTTGCTATGGTTGTTTGTTGCTCATTGAAAGAGTAGCCCAAGATTTGGATTCAATATTTCCAAAAAGCTCAATATTTCTTGTAGTACCACCACTACTCTGTAGTCTGCCATTGTTGTGAAGTGGTGTCTTGCTTCTGGGGTGAAAGGTTAGAGAGGTGGGGCTATGACATCATAGTTTTACAAAAGCTGCAGTTTGGTCATACAGACGAATACACAAAACCAGCGGTTTCAAATGTATGTCAAGTTACAACGAGGCCTAAACAGTCTTGAACCAATACTACTGTACTATTTGCACATTATGTAGATGATGTAAACACAAGTCTACATTTTTCTAATGTGCATCCGGAATTGCTGCAGGATTTCATATTAATTATATACGTATAATTAGATGCGGTTGACCCCTCCTTGATTGAGTAATTTTTAGAAGCAAGCGATGCAAAGATGCAACTTTTTTTTCTATGCTGATGACTCTGTCATCTACTTCTTTCTTCTCACTTCAACAGACGCTTTTGAAAAGATTCTGCAAACTTTCAACAAAGTACAAGAACAACTTGATCACCTGCGATTTGTTCTAAAGCAGAGACAACAAAACTCTTTTTTTTCACTACCACTAACACAATAAGATCAGCTCAGTCAGAAATAATTTTAACATAAAGAGGTCATCCAACAGAGTTAGCTTCTTCTTCTTAACCAGTTATCTTTTAAGGAGCACATTCTCCATGTTGTCAAAAAGCTAAAGCTGCTCTTGGGATTTTATTGTAGAACCAAGACGGGTTTCTCTTCACGGAACACGGATATTGGTGGACTCAATATTTGTACCTGTATTGGGCTATGAAGACATATTTTATATGATGCACCTGCACATTCTCTTCAGCTGTTGGACAGTGTTTATCACAGGGCTCTGAGATTCATTACAAACTGCTTCTTTCACTCATCATTGTGCAGTAAACTAATCAGCTGAGTGTGATGTGGTCATTGGCTCAATCACTGGTATGTTTTAATTTACAAAGCAATTCTGTTTATTTTAATTACTTAAATTTATGTTCACTGTTAACCTGGAATCATGGAAGTTCCAATCTCTGCACAATGGGCACTTTGAAACTGTCTGTTCCATAGATACGGACTGAAATAGGAAAGAAATCTTTTAGGTTTTCAGCTCCTGACACCTGGAATAAGCTTCAGTCTGAGCTCCATCTACAAATACTGATTTCTTTGACTGATCTGAAAGAGACATCCTTGGAATCAAGGCTGTTGGTCTAGAAATGTTTTGATTGTTTAGTGTGAGTTTTTTTGTTTGTTTGTTTTTTTAAGTACGTGACTGTATCGCTGCCATCTTGGCTGTTGTGTTATATAAAAGGTTTTTTTTTTATTCATATTATTACAATTTAACGAAAGACTTAAGGCCAGATTTATAAAGCAAATGCAATTTAGTAAGGACACAATCTAGAAAAGTGCTTAAGGGTGTGGACCCTTTTTGCAGGTGATTTACTATAAACTCGGAAAATTATGACCACAGTTCATTTCAATAAAGTCCTGCAATGCACTAGAGAGACTGGTATAAATTATTGAGTCAGATTGAGCATAAATAAACCTGACAAAGATGCACAACACAATCATCAATGAATGTAACCTGTCCTAAAATAGTGATTAAATCCTTTCAAATCTTAATGTGTAACACATTCACGATGGCAGAACAGGGAGCACCATGGCCTGGGAGGTGCATACAGGAGGGGAAAGGTACCCTCCACTACGGAAATTAAAGAAGATGGGTCTTCATTGAGCTGAAGATTTATTAAAGGTCAAAGGTTAAGCCGCATTATTATCTCCATTGGGAAATTTAGGCCATTTCTCAATATGACCTTTTTTCAGTTGTACCGTTCCATTTGAAAGCCTGCATAAACCAAGAATGCATTAAATACCCAGATGTTGTTCTTGTCTGCTAGCTTAAACCAAGGATGCTGTGGTTGGTGACTTGGGTGGGAAATATCCCAAGATGCACTCAGTGCTACTCTCAAATGCTACAGTGGCTTCAATGAAAATTTAATTACTATTGTTTTTGGTTTGTTTTTTTGTTTGTGTGTTTGTTTGTCAGCAACTTTATGCAAAAACTACTGGACCAATTTCCATGAAATTTTTCAGGAAAGGTGTAAGGTGGTCCAGAATAGATCCCATTAAATTTTGGTGGATGTAGGTCAAACGTCAAGGTCACCAAAAATGTGTTTTCTCAATGATAAGAGATAGGGCAAATCAGGTAAAATGTTTATGAGGGGCGGGGTTTGTTGTGCCTGGAACCACTTGTTCAGAACGGTTTTTGACTAGGTGACCGTAACGAGATGATGTGATGTAATGTTAAACCACAAGCAAGAGGCAGAATAGTGACAAATACGTCTGTATCATCATGATATGGAATTCAACGAAAGTAGTGCTGCTGCGACGTAATTCACCATGAAAATTAGTTGACGAGTTGTTTTACCATTGACCGCTTATTTATTTTTGGATGCAGCACCCTGGAGTCATGCCGGCATTGGCGCTTGCAGTACCTCAGGGAGAGTGAGACCCCTGTCTTATAAGTGTCTTGAGTTTCATTCCCCCACTCTTATGGTTCACTCCATCCCTCCACCCCATGGTCCGCAGATCAGTGCACACTGGTTCATCCCCTCCCTCCCCTGGTCCCCTGCTCTAACGTGGGGAAACATCCCACTTTGTAATGTTTTGTTTGGTAATATGCAAGCTAATCATATTGTAGTCCCTATTAAATACTGGTACAAATGCTTTGAAATCGCAAAGTTCACAAGACTGTACTCTGTGTTCTTGATATTGAGAAACGGCCTTAGTCTCTGCATTTTACCAATATATACACATATAATACCTAGCATTAGCAGTTAGCATTACAACACATTAGGAGCAGTAAGCTATATGTTCCTGTTTTTAATGCCAGGGAATGTAACAGCTAAACTACATTTTTTAATAATTAGCAAAAAAAGACAAAACTAGCAAAAAAAAAAAGTTACTTAATATTTTTATGTAATTCATGTCAAGGGAAAAAAGTATTTTATTGGACTTGCAATATTTGTTGAAAATTTAATTGGAATGACAATTATGTTTCTTATTTAAGCACCAAGTGTTCTTTTTAAAGGAAAGAAATGTATTTTATTGCTGCAATAAATAGAAATAAGAGCCACTGTTTTTTCTTCTGTTCATAATTGACTCGTCGTTACAGTAGTCTATTACTAGTTAACTATTGAAAGAGTCATTAATTGCAGCCCTTAAGTACAAGACCCATTGATGTATAATTTGATGAGACCTCCTGGCCCTATTTCTGTGATTATATAATTCAACAGGCTTACTTGTGGTTGTGGTTTGACGAACTGTGTGGCTTTATCTGTGATTTGACATTTCAGCCTGCCCTTATCCTGAAGAAAATCAAACCAGACACGCTCCCAGTCTTTGAGTGAGGATTCTAATTCCAACTCCCACTGAGGCCCGGCCTCATGGAACCCACCGTAGTAGAACCATGAGGCGCTGAGCTCGTGGTGTTCCAAACCCAAAGGTCACCGAGGGATGTGGAGATGAGAGAGGCACTGGGAGGAAGCAGGAAACTGGGCTTCACGCTGAGTATGAAGACGAAGAATCATTAGTGGAATTTGGAACATGGCGCTGAGGAGGTCGGCTTCTGCGATGGTGATGATGTCTGTACGTTTCACAGACCGCTATCCCCCGACCTCTCAGGATAATTTAACCTCCTTTCATGCATTCATGTTTCTATGCCTGAATGCAGCTCGTGTTAAAACTCCTCTGCCTGGTTCTGTCTGAAACTTAAAACAGCCCAAATCCACACACAGTATCGTTAGCCTCAGGGCATAGTTACCTAAGTCATCCACTATATGGACACAAGTATGTGGACACGTTGAATTCAGATGCTTCTTTTCTAACAGGGATACAAAACAATAATGACTAATGGCATAATATAGTTTTATATTGGGATAAATATCATTGCATTGGTTCATTTGGTTTAAATTGTTATCTTTGCCTCAGAGATGGTTTGTACTTCATTTCTCTCAACATTGTTGGGTTTTTTTTTAATCCATGACAATGATTTTAAATACTCTTCCTCTAAATTTGTAAAATATTTTTCCTGCTCCGACTGTAAATAATACTTTTCTACCACAACTAACCATCTACTTTCTTCACATCTCACTGAGGAAGAAGAATCTAAAATTAAACTTTAAAGGAAATACTCATGTTTATAAAGTATATGGACATAAATATTGGGACACATCCCGTCTACAGCTGTAAGATGTCCTGTTCATGATGATTTGCCATATAAACATCAATATGACTAATCAATATATATATCCCAATATAAAACTATATAATGACATTCTGCTTAGACTGTTGCCCCTGTGACCCGGCACCGGATAAGGGGAAGACGGACGGACGGACGGACATTCGCAGACTGATCTTATGAAATGGTGTAGTATGTCACAGCAGTTGTTGCAGCATTTGACGTGATATACGTATGCATTTCCATCCTTTCACGTGCTCTTCAATGTCATTTGATTGAGTCCCAATGTACTCAATGTACAATGTAAATGATATCACGTTGACATTAGTCATTGTTTTGTATCCCAGACCCCTGTTAGAAAAGAAACACCTGAATTCAACATGTCCCAATACTTTTGTCTGTATAGTGGATAACTGCCTAACAGTTATTCTTTGAGGATAACAATATGTTGAGTGGAAAAAGGGTTTAGACTGTGTGGTATTCTGCAGCCGAGGCTGTCTCCTCCAAACATACTCTTAATGGTGTTTCAGCCTTCCTGCTCCTTTTCATCTTCATCTCCTCTCCTCTTCCCCCGCCTTCTCTTCAACTCTGATCATAACATCGTCTTCTTGTTCCCGCCGGAGAACCTTGTCAACAGTCTGTAGCCGAGTTACAAAGAGCGCAGAGGTATGAGGATGAGGAAACAGATCACGATAAAGAGCCTCCACTCCAACATTTCATCTTGTAGGAGCCGACTAAAAAAGCCCAGACTCGTGCAAATCCTCACAAACACATCCAAAACCACAATTTTTAGATTCTGTGTATCCATGAACCTCCCCATGATGACTTATTCGCAACGAAAACAGTTTAAAGTCAATATGGATGCTCCTAATGACCCACAATATCGTAATATTTTATTTACAGTGCAATGATTGATCAATTAGTTGTTGATAATTAAATCAACCAACAGCTATTTTGGTGGTCAATAATTTGTTTGAGTAATTCTGGGAGGAAAATAAAGTAAAAATAAATTACTATTTAAATATTAATTAGTTGCAGCCCTTGTTCCAACCCATAAACCAGCAATAATCTACATAATATAGAGGATAGATATAAACTCCAATATTATCCAAGGATTCACAGTATAAAGTTAGAGGTTTTATCCAATTTATTTGAGCATAGTACTGCATTTCAGTCAAGTTTATCTCATGGTTCTACAATTTTGCTGTTGACCGCGCAAAATCTTTAGTATTTCCAAACAGAGCTTTTCCGGTTGCTTGTAATGTAAACTAGACAAAACTAGCCATCAGAAGCGATGGCTAGGGGTATATCCCCGAACGCTCCCAATCCTTAACCAGACTGCTATGATGTCAGGGCACGAGGCGTCCCCAGGTCATGACTTTTCATTTTCACTTGATTTGAAGTCAATCAGATAAATAGTTACAGAGATATGAACAAAAGAGTGTTCAGTGATTTTAAAATTTTGAGTGGCCCTTGTGACCAATATAGAAATGGGAAATCGTCTAAAATCGAATCAGTTCTTCCTCTTGATGATATTGTTTGATGTGAAAAATTTGGAATTTCTAAACCCAATATTTTTCAAGTTATTGCGTTAACACTTAGGATATCCAGCGGCGGTGTCGGAGCCGGCAGCAGTGGTAGGACCAAAGACATAATATCCCAAAAATTAGCATTTTGGGGATATAAATAACTCTGAGTCGGTCCGTGAACTCTCCAACACCTTTCCTTTATATTTAATCTAGGAATGCACGATAATTGTTTTTTACAACTGATACGATAACCAACAATTTCCGGCTCCTCATAATCAATACTGATAACAAGTAACTATGGTTGGCGTGAAATATAGTTTATCATCTTTTCATGGTCATCAAATATAACCCATTTAGATGTTCAGAGGCTCCATCATTACAGTGGAAACGCCATCATCTTCCACAACATTGATTCATTGAGTTGGATCAATGACAGTGGATGGACACTGGGTTTATGTTCAGTTAATAGGGGTGTAACGGTGCACTCGTTTGGACCAAACTGTTTCAGTTCAATACAATACAGAGATGAGCCGAATGAATACAAATTTCCTATTTGAAGAACGCAAACACTCGCCTTCATTTTCCACATGAACCTTGAAGCAGAACATACACAGTATGAGCAGAGTGGACACAAGTGGAGCCCATGTACAATATTTGATATCCTAGACAGACGTCTAAGCGGTATATGCACCATACACATGCTGAAGGTGAACCAACATCATATGTAAAAGCCAGAGTTGAAGACCCTGTCTTCACTAAGGTCTCGATTTGGGAGCATTTCAGATTCCCTGTCAGTTATGTCAATGGAGAGAGACAAGTCAAAGAAACAAGAGCAGTGTGTCGGCTTCGTTTCGTGAAGATCATTTATATTTCTGGTAACACGTCAAATTTCATAACACATTTAAAACAGCACAACCCAACTGTTAACACCCACACAGTGGTATAAACACTTCAGCTGTAGAGTGACACTTACTTGTTCTGAATATGTTGTATTTTTACTTCAATAAAGGTTTTTTTTAATGAAATTGGTCTCCTTCACAAAAAATATATCAAAAATGTATCAAACTGAAAACCCCTGTACTGAAAATGTACAGAACTGAAATTTTTCTGTATCGTTACACCCCTATCAGTTAATGATATATTTTGTTGAAAAAGTCACTTTTTCCTATTGTTGTGTGATTTGATATCATGACATTTAAATTTGCTTTGAGCTTTGAAATCCAGATGATCAGTAAATTAAATATAGGAAAATATCTGATTTACACTGAAAAATGCATAATACAGAGGATTTTATTATCATAAATGCAGATAAATCACTTGGGAAAGGCAAAAAAAAGTCACTTGAAAGTTGTGACAAAAATAGCTGTGGGTCTTAAAGTGTTAATAAATCAAAATTAAAATTAAACATGTAACTACTGTGATAATATGTGAGTCACTTTAGTGTTTTCTCAAGCAGAGGAAATGAGAGGATTTACTCCTTTTCTGAACAATTCCTAAATAATTGTGGAAAATAGTCCCAGTCGACTGCTGTCATCCAGGTTGTATGTGAGACTCCGTTAAGGTTCCACGGCAGAATGTCTAAAAGTGAGGATGTGACATGATTTCTTCTCCCATGTGAAGGCGGAGCAGCACATATCGGGGTTAAGAGTCAGCGATATGACAGAGTGTGTCGGGTTGTCAACCCGATTCAGCTGCAGGAGGAGGGATTATGCCTGTGTGTGGTCCTGGATCATATAATGTTAAGCAGCAAAGGTTACAAACGAGCAAATGACTGAACAGACATGATCTGCATCTGGGCAAAGTCAACGGAAGGTTATCATCTGGGCAAAAATATTAAATCACAATAATCTACACCAAACTTATATTTTTGGGTAGGTAATTACTTATGTTTTCAGGATAATATATAGTGAATTGAGAAAAAATTTGTGAAAAAAAAATGTGAGGAGTTTTATGCCTGTGGATGTTTGTAAAGTGACAGTTTAGCGCTGTCATTCTGGTTTCATTTTATAAACTCTCATAAATAAACTATATTTTTTCCTAATACATTGATATTTGACTAATATATTAATTGTCATATTCTAAAACACAGTGTTTAAAATTCATGAATGCATGTATCTATGCAAAATCCATTTTAATGTAATGTTAATATTAATTGTAGGTTGTAAATATTGTTCTACAATGTATATGATATTGGTAATTGAAATTTAAAAAAATGTTAAATTTGACATTTACTTTTGGTGTTCATCTGTGATGCTGACATTTTTCTTAACTCTTGCTATTTTGGTATGATCAAATATTTTTGTCCTTTAACCGATTATTAGGTTGTAAAATAGAGGGTTTAAGGTATGCACTGAACACATTTAAGGGTGAAAATGTCAGAGGAACTTCACTTTGGAGAACTTTAGACTTCTAGCAAAAGATGAACTTTAATTTCTTGTCCACCTGTGACGCAGTAGTTTTTGATATTTTTAATTTTAAAATATTTGAAACTAAATGTTCCCTTTTGAGTATGTTTAAGACAGCATTTAGACCTTTACAATTATGTGCAATATTTGTCTTAAACTTGTCTGGTTTGAAAGTTATGAATCAAAAAGTAGTGGGCGGTCCATCCGTGACGCCCTTGACCCCGCCCATTGGTCCTGATGACATGATTAGATCTCACTGCCTACTGCCTTCCACCTCTGAATCAAATGTCTCTATGACAAGTAAAGAGAACTCTGTCCTAGTATGATTTTGTGGCCTTTGAGCAGGTGAAGGAGCCTTGGCAGTCGTGTCCGGATTTACACCAGCCTCTCGCCCACAGCTGTCCATCACAAACATCCCCAGTGGGAGTCCAACTGTCACTCCTGTCCTGTCCACTACAGCCAATTTAACCAGCCCGGACCTACCAAATACAACACATTTGAATTATTTTAATTAATCTGACAGGACTGGAGGGGGGAAGATCTTGTCTAGTTGCATTTTTATGCCAAGAAAAATCAATAAAAGACAATGAAAGTGGCAACAAGTCAAAGTTAATAAGTAGATAGGCAGGTAGGCGTGCATCCTGACTCAGAATATTAAATAAATGAGGCAGAAAAAATTTGACTTACATTCCAGTGTTCCACTGGAGTTCAATACACACCGAGCCCATTGACATGACCATAAAAATCTAATAAGATAAGATAAAATAAGACTTTATTTATCCCACTGTGGGGATATTTCACAGTTAACCGCAATAAAATGCAGAGAAAAAAACAGGTAGAAAAACCACAAACGAATGAAAAATTAAATATAAAGAGAAAAATAAGAAATCTGGTATTTACATAAATATTCAAATAAATATAGAATTAGAAGTCAAATTAAATAGAATTTACAACTGGGAATAATCAAATAATTGTAATAATCAGATCTGACATGTTCCAATGTACTTCAGAAATGCGATAATCAATAAACCCTGGTTTATATGGCTCAGTCAATTATTGGATTTCTTTTGGGGTACGAATGTACGTAGTGATGGTAGAATCAAACTTCCTATTATTGTCTACAACTCATATTCAACTACTTCACTTCTGTTTTCTACTATCTTATTTTTAACACATGTGCAGCTGTAAACCAGTGAAATAAATCTAACAGGTATATGCAGGAAGGCACTGGTGCAGTGGGGGAGGTCTGCGTGACACCCAGTCCCTCCAGAAAAATGCAGGCAAAAGTCTTTGATTATGCGATGGAATATGGAGGGATTTAAGTTAATTTAAGTGACTTTATGCAGTGAAATTGCATGAATTTGCAAAAAATGTTGGAAGTTGAGAGGATATACAAGAACCAGAAAAACATGCCTTTCAATTTTAGTTCTTTATTTTGTAATCACGGCTCAAACATGGCTTTAACCCTAACTCTAC
>JAPTYQ010000012.1:5129765-5139867 GCA_029814465.1 Ostorhinchus cyanosoma | reverse complement strand
TTTCCTGTAGGACATGGGTACTGGTTTTGTCTGTGTTTCCTGTAGGACATGGGTACTGGTTTTGTCTGTGTTTCCTGTAGGACATGGGTACTGGTTTTGTCTGTGTTTCCTGTAGGACATGGGTACTGGCTTGGTCTGTCTTTTGCAGATATTTTTGTCAGCAAATGAGCTACATTATTCATCCTTTTGCAGGATTTTTCCCGAGGCTCACTATGAGTTTACGTTCTGTGGATGCGCGAGCCGATGACATTGCGCGTAGTATATTACATCATTACCCATGTCAAGTTAGAATGCAATATTTTTCAAACTTTATGTGGAAAAATGCAGGGATTATGAAATCATGCAAGCCCCGCCTATTTCACACAAAAATACACCATCATTGCATTGAACATGTGCACTTAAAAAAAAACAAAAAAAACAAACAACGCAGACCCCACATATAATGTGCATAATTTGCTTTTTATGCATTGAATTATGCAATCGCATAATCGTGTTTTTCTGGATGGACTGGTTAATGTGATTTCTCAAGTCAGATTATACTGTTTACATCCAGGGTGTCCAATCCTGCTCATCGAGATCTACCATCCTGCATATTTTAGATGTATCCCTCTTCCAACACTCCTGATTCTAATGATAAGTCTATCATCAAGCTCTGCAGAAGCCTGATAATGACCATCAGGTGTACTGGAAGACGGAAACATCTAAAACAAGCAGGATAGCAGATCTTGAGGACCAGGATTGGACACCCCTGGTTTACATGATCACTTAAATAATCCGAAAACTCCAGAAATCAGATAATGATCAGAGCTGTAGTGCACATGTAAATGGGTCAGTGTGAAAACTATACAAGTGTATGATTCTGCTCCAAAGACATGACAGAGGGACATTACATGTAGTTTCATTGTTTATCCCAAAGACTGGTTTTGGTCAACCACCTTGGATGTGTTACCCCACATTCACATACAGTAGTTCGCACAGTTTTTGCCCTCATTGCTGTTAACATGGCTCGTATTCCTGTGAATATGCACCTGTGTAAACCTACACTTCAAAAGGAACACTGCTGATAGACATTCCTCAACCTTTGTGTTTTATTCCTACAATCACCTTTCTGAAAATGTGGAAACCTGATGATATCCTCCGTTATGATATTTAACACTACGTAGGTTTCTGATCAGAGATTTTTCTGTGCAGTGTCCATCTGTACCAGAGAGGATCTTTAGTTTCCTCCAGCTGACTTAACACCTGTGGTAAATTCTACATATTCCAAATGTGCTGTAAACATGTTCCAAGAATCCTCATAAAGCCAGAAGACTATTAACATATGGTACATGTCTATCCGAGAAG
Organism: Ostorhinchus cyanosoma; assembly: GCA_029814465.1. NCBI lineage: Eukaryota > Metazoa > Chordata > Actinopteri > Kurtiformes > Apogonidae > Ostorhinchus > Ostorhinchus cyanosoma. The sequence goes on along the minus strand of JAPTYQ010000012.1, from coordinate 5,138,523 downwards.
ATAGACGCCTGAAACGTCTGAAGTCAGAAACGGCCTTTTTCCAAATACCAAGAATGGAATATAGTCTACACATGACTGGGGATGTAACAACTACCCATAATGCTAAACCACAGTAAAATTCCTGATGGCTAGTACTACAGTGTAAATTCTAATAATCATTAAAACCGTACTTGATTATTGCACTTTGAAAACTCACGGTGATACTGCTCATTTCCTGGAGAAGCAGCAGCTGACAGTGTGCAGTGCACATGAGCAGTTTGCAATGTTTGGCTTCTGTAAACATGGCTGAAGGCACCTGCACGGACAACGCTCTGCATATTTGGGGATAGTAGACTCCCACATGGACGGACCCGGTCCGATTGCACCTCCATCCCATACATCTCTCTCAGTGATTACAAATGTTCAATATGTGCGAGAATAAGAGAATCACTGATGCTTTGGAGAATGTTACACACCACATGCTGCGGTGAGTGTGGCAGGAACTCGACTACCGACTTGATGTGTGCTGCATCACAAGCAGCTCACACACTAATCACTTTATAATAAGTTTGGAACATTATAAAATTACCATCCCCCAGAATTTTTCATTTGAAATTTGTAGAATAAAAAATTTTCTGTCCAAAATCAATCCTATTAAGTATAATTTCTTCTGACAATGTTTTCACTCCAATATGGACACTCAAATGAAGACATTTTTTTTGGGACACCCTGTATATTAATTGAATATTTGTTTAACAAGCTATTATGCATCCTAACTGCTGTGCACTAAATTTATTTTATTGCTGCAAAAATGAATAAATAAATTTATATTTATTTCATAGTTAATAATCTGACTAGTTGATTAACCATTACAGTGACTGTAATGGCTGGTCAACTATTGAAATAGTCATTAGTTGCAGCTGTATTAATCTACCTACATGTGGCACCTTGTTGGTGTTACATTTATTTTTCCACTATAATAGACAAATATATTTTGTCTATAATTTTATCACAATCTTGTTTTGAGATTTATTTTGTTCATGGCCCAGCCCCTGTGCTGATTCCTGTAGTTTGCCCAGTATCCCATCAATCATCCAAAGAGGTTAATCTAGTGAAGTACACAAACAGTGGTACAAATGGATGCTATTATGACGCTTACTTCCCAAAAGCCACACAGTCAGTTTGTTTTTGACAAATGAGGGCTGAGGAATCAATACCCAGCCCTGTTACTGATTGGGAAACCATCTACACCAGTGATGCTAAATCTGTGCATTTGCATTGCAACATCCACCCTGCAGCACCTTTAAAAGCATAGTGGGGGTAAGACTCTTAATCCTGTCCCTGCAGGCCGCCTTCTGCTTTTTGGTGCAGGAATCAGATTTCTTGGTGCTTTTGGCTGACTGTTGCTGTTCCTGCTCCCTTGAACCTCGCTAGCAATGTGCAGTGCAGTCTGGGAGTTGCAACACCCCCACCCCCCTTCCTCCCTTACCAAATGTGACCATGCAGGAACATGGAACATGTCTAGTGGATTTTTTTCCCCCTTTACCGCTATTGTGTCATTGTCAGCCAAACCCACCTATGATCACGTGATACTACCAAACAAACCATCTTATTAATATGAGAAATTGCAGACTTCACATGTGATCCTTTGGCCTAATGAGCTGACATTAGCAGAGAAGCTCAACACAGACAAAGCAAACTACAACATTATGCAGAGGTTAAGTAGAAACAATTTGAAGACTGCAGGTTAGTAGTGACAGAATGCATCTAAGAACAGAGAGCTGCCCAGCATGCAGCCTGACAAGTCAAATCCCACCTGTTATGTGTTCTTAAATTCACTGAGATGCTGCTACAATGCAAAGCAATGTGTGAAAACAGGCTGCATTCAAAATCACCAGCGTGAGTTTCAGTTCGAAGGTGATTTTATGTCTAAAATCAGGAGGTCACGGTGATTTAGCGTAACTTTTCACAACCTCAGTGACTGGCAACACCACCCGGTTGCCAGTTTCCAGAGTAAGCCGTGCTAATGTGTGCAGCCCTGATACGGATCGGTTACAGGAGTGTTTCCCAGCGCAGCCGTTCAGTCTGGTTGCATTTTCCCAGTTAGGCCAGAGCTGGAGAGCATGTATGTACACCCCCCGTACAGGAACAAGTATCACCCTCCTTTGGCTGCTGTCTTCCCCCCAACCATTGACAATAACACGTCTACCAAGCCCAGCAAGGAGAAAATAGATCCATATGTCGCTCACCTCCTCTCCGGTTGATTCCAACTGTGTCGACCCGAAACAGCCGCCGTTCGCTGCTTGAGACACAACCCGGACGTTTCCGTGAGAAACACAAAAACAGCTCCTTAATCCCTTTTTCCTCCGGATACACTCCTGTTTCCCTCAAAGTAGCAGGCCAGGATCACCGCAAAATACATGTGTTGCTTCTACGTAACCTAATCTTTGTGCTTCCGTGACACAACCAGTTTCTGCCATTTCATACCGACGTCGTCGAAACCTTGCGCTGTTTCCTCGGCTGCACAATGAGGACCGGGGGTGCGTTCAAGAGCGGCTGCGCGTTCCCCACTGCTGCCCCGGGAAACCGGAAGCGACGGTTTCACAACGTTTTCCGACTACGCATTCAAGGACTACATTTACATAGTTAACGGTCGGTTTTACCGAGTGTTTTTAAACACATTTATTATTATTATTATTATTATTATTATTATTATTATTATTATTATTATTATTATTATTATTAGGGCCCAAGTGCTGGCCATGCAATGGCCAGAAAAAGTCAAATTTCCATTATTTTGACAGATTTTGTCAATCAGTGGGCAGAAACCCAAAAGATGAAAAAGAAAACATTTAAGAATAGACCACTCGGAACTCAACTACTCACTATATATAAAAAAAGCAAACACACTAATGGTTTATGCAATCATTGTCATAATCCAGAAACCACTGAGCATGTTGTGATTCACTGTCAGAAGTATGAGCGAAAAGAGGATATTTTAACTACATGGCATAGAGACCATAGGCAGGACTTTACTTTAACAAATCTTCTAGGTGTGGAAAATCACTCTTTCCTTTCTAAATGAAACAGGATTAATGAATAGATTATAGTAGAAAGCATCAGTGTACAAAAGTGTGCATAGCACTTTATAGCTACTAGTAAAAACAATTTCTGTGCATCTCCTGTCCACACTCCAGTCCAGTCGGTGACAGTAAATGGACCATTCAGTTGGCTGCCAACCACCAATAAAAGCAAAAGAAGAAGATGTTGTCAACTGATTGTATACTTGAAAACTGTAATCTATGTAGTCTATGCTTGCTGGATTTTGTAAAATTAACTGAAAAATTACTGAAAAACTTTTTCCTAATTTTTCTAATAGCATAATAGCCTTTTAATTCATGTAAATTGTACAAAGAAAAGAAAAAAACATGAGTGTTTACTGTATTTTTGTAAAATGAATAAGCCAATATTCATTATACAAAAATGAATAGCTGGAAAGGAACAGAGACAGATAGTTAAGGTTAATTAGAAGTTAAAGTTTCGTTTCTGTGATGAAAACTACTTTTCATGTGTGGACTTGCTTGATGAATGTGTTTCATGCAAATCAGCAAAACTGAAAGATTTATAGGCTAAAAAGGTGAGATTGGCTTTTCAGACACTGTGGTGTTGTGAAAGCACAGACATTGACTCCAAACCTTGATGGTCACTGGAACAATCTTAAAAGAATAGGGACAGATTCTTTTCAGTATAAGAGAATAGTGTTGTCATGTCACTTACTGATCTCAAAAACTTCAGGCCTGGTTTTTAACTCAGTCTGGATTCAATACCTTGAAATATTTCAAGGAAAATGATGCCTCCATGTGACCTTCAGCCACTATCTGCTTTACTTATAAAGGTGAAAACCCACTACAATGACCTTTTCCCGAAAAACAAGTGCAAAGATGTCGAGAAGAAGAATTTATTCATGTGCAGCTTTAACAGGTCGGCTTCCTTCTGTAGACAGACACTGACACAAGCACAGGCAAGTTCACGGGTTGAAGTGAGTTTATGCAAAATCATGGTAGTGCAAGGAGTTATTACTACACTTCAAAATAATAGTTAAAATTATAGATTGACAGTTTTAGCAGTGAATTGGTGAAATGTGAGTGAAATATTACCACTCCTAATTTAAATGTTTTTTTTTCATCTAATTGTGCCAAAGTTGACCCCCCCCCAAACACACACACACACACACACACACGCACACTCACTCACACACACGAATATATATATATATATAGAGAGAGAGAGAGAGAGAGAAAGAGAGAGAGAGTGTTATATAGTTATGTAGTATAGTGTAGTACAGTATAGTATAGTTTTTCCACAGTCCTTAAGACACGTTTTTCCAATGCTGCACCCCTTTTCTCAAAACTGTAAACATAAAACCAAGAATTCAAACTACATTCACAAAATCTGTCACTCATCTTTCAAAACTAAAAAAAATCCCTCAAAACTGTTTTATTTGCACTCAGAAGCAAACAATGGTTTCAGATCACACACACAGCCAGGCAACATGTAGGCACTACAGATCAGGGTTAGGATTAGAGAGAGAATGTGTGTAGAGGTTTGCAAAAAGTGTGCAACAGATGTGCACATGGTGTCTAAGTATATGAATCAGCTTAAGGATAGAAAAGACTGATTGATCTGATAAAAGAGTGTGCGCCTATAAGTAGTTGAGTCATTTGGTTTAGTCATTCAGAAAAATTGTAGTGCAGCAACTGAATAATGGCTTATTTATTTTACAAAAATGCAGTAAACCCTGCAGTTTTCTGTTTTGCTGTTTTATTTTGGGGTTTTTGTTTTGTTTATTTGTTTTTACAATTTATGCATATTCAAAGGTTAGATAATAGGAGAAAGTTTTTCTGTCATTTTTCACTTAATTTTACAAAATCCATCAAACATAGACACACATTACAGTTTTCAAGTTGAAAACATTTGTTAAAATAAAGGAAATTAGATTTTTTTTTACTCCCCATTTAAGTCAGACAAAGTTTAGCAGATTAAATCATTTTAATTTCATTTATTCAATAAGAGTAATGCTATTTTCTATCAGTAGTCAGTGATAAAAGGAACACCATGTATTTGTACATTGCATTTTAAGTAGATTAATGTAATTGAACAGAAAAACAAATGTGTCCATTCACTGTCATGGATCCAACTCCATGGGTTTTACTGGTGAATCAATATTGTAGAAGATGACGGTGCTTCCATGGTAACGACGGAGCCTCTGAACGTCCAAATGGGTCATATCTGATGACCACGAAAAGATGACAAACTGTAATTTACACCAATTATTTACATGGATGAATAAATAGGGTTTGTTTGTATAAATAGTTTTTCTATTATTAGATATTATTTGATTTGATTATTTTTCTTTTATTTATAAATAGACATCTGCTGGGATGACCTCATATTCGGTCCAGGGTCTATTCTCTCTGTGTTCTTTATTTTTTTGTCTTTTATCTCACTACAAGAACATGCATGACTTAACCTCACAAAGTCAGAGATATTCTTGCATAATTTTTAAGTGGTGTCCTGTGTAGTCGACAAAAGTAGGTATTTGTATAAAAGTTTGAGAACTGCAGCTCAAAAATGAAGTGAGTTACAGATATAGAGGTAAAAAGCATAACAACCAGGTTCCCTTTATTTGAACATTAATTCACTGTGTGCTGATCCATGTTAGTTACTGAACAGAAAGTGGGACAATGAATGTGTCACTTGTGGTTAAAACGTCAGATTAACACAATGAGGCGTACAATGGATTGGTCCTTTGCTGCCCCATCTGCCGTTAGCTTGCCCTGCAAATCCAATTATGTTCTTAAAGACCTGAGCTAAAAATAGTTGAAAATGACGGAAAACACAGAGGCGACACGTCATTTACTTGTGAACACAGAGCGAAATTATGTTATAGAGCTGATGTGTGTTTTCTGAAGGGATGATTGATGTGTCATGAGGAGGTGACGGCGTGTTGATGGGCGGCCATGACGGACATAAACACCCTGTCGACGCAGAGGCGGGAAGAATGGCAGCCAGGGATGGATTAGATTGAAAGTGGCGGATGTCGACGGAACTTAAGTGGAACCTCTTTAGACACCAGATGAAATAAGGTAAGGCCGTATAAAACTGGACAGAGACCTTTGTGTGTTAACGTTACTCAGATATTGGTAGTGTCCTGATGATGTACAGAACTTACATCTACTACAGAACTCCAAAGACATATGAAGCTTTTAACCTTTTTACTTTGCTTCTTCACTTTGCTTTCGTAAAAACTGAATAAATATGACACCAATAAGTCAGACTTTTTGTGTTTTACTGAAAGGTGACAGACGTCTCCCGGTATGAAAAGTCTGGGCTCGTGTGAAGGCAGTGATAAACCGATTTAATAACACACACAGTGGCAGCAAGATAGTACATTTTATTATATAAATGGAAAAGAGAATCACTGCTCTTTGTGCTTCATTTCTGGCATTTAATGTTTGATTTGAAAATAACACTTTGGCATAATAAATGACAAATCCTCTTCCACACTTTAGCATCATTATGTGATGTGATTATGAAGATATTATTAGGCTAATGCTAATTATTGAAGCTTTGGTGTTAGCTAGGTTGAATTAAAGTAATCGGTACACATAACCTGATTAACAGAGGAATCTATTACGTCTGGTTACTATCAGTGATTAAGTACTGTTAATGGACATAAGTGTAAATGCAGCAGTGACGAGGCTGGAATACAATTATTATACTAAAGAAGATTTTATCAAAGGGGAAAACTACTATGCACAAACCTCATCTCCTCCTTTCCTCAATATATGTTTAGTAAGAGAAGGATTAAGGTGATTATAATAAGACGCTTCCCTACACAACACCCAAATTAATCTAATTGACAAACTAATGAAAATTGAGGCTTACTGACGTCGCTCAGTCATTTCATGCTACTGTAGCTGTAGTATTAACTGAACTGTTACTGTTCTGCAAAACCTTAAAGCTCTCATGTGACTTAGCCCCCATTTCCTCTAATGCCATTACTGTAGGATCCTGTTCTACGACGGTAATGAAGCTGGTGACACGACCACAGTCAAGGGGAGGCCAAGCCGAGCTTTACCGTTTGAATGATAGGGAAAAAAAAAAAATCACCTTTTATCCCATAAAGAGCCAGTGGTGCTTTGTGGCACACAGTGAATTTTTCTCTATATTCAACATTTCTTAAGTGATTTATTGCCATTTATTGCAATATTATCCTCTTTATTTTGAGCTTTTTCAGTTACTATATTTAATTCACTGATCATGTAGCTGTTCATTACAGTAAACGTAAATTCAGAGGTTATTATATCAAAACAGATTTTTTTTTTTCTTTTCAGAATTATATCATTAACTGAACATAAACCCAGTGTGTCCATCCACTGTCATTGATCCAACTCCATGGGTTTTACTGGTGAATGAATGTTATAGAAGATGACAGTGTTTCCACGGTATCAGAGCCTCTGAATGTTCTGATGACCATGAAAAGATGACAAACAGTATTTTACACCAATTATTTACTAGTACTGAAAGGATTAGTGGATCAACAGGCATTAAACAGTTACATCAGTCGATGGTTTTGGTCGATGGTGGATGTTTGGGTCTTTATGGGTTAATGACAGCTTTGCAGTCTGCCATTTTAAACACAAATGTCCTTTTTGTGCCAAGGCCTCTGAAAACATGACTAGAATAGTAAAGAATTATTTCAAATGTTCGTGTCACATCACACATTCTATTCTATTCTATTCTATTCTATTCTATTCTATTCTATTCTATTCTATTCTATTCTATTCTATTCTATTCTATTCTGGTCTAGTGTAATCTGGTCTGGTCTAGTCTAGTCTAGTCTAGTCTAGTCTAGTCTAAAGCATGAACAAAAATGAGTGAAAATGCACACCCATAAGTATTACAGAATGAATCCCAAAACTTGCTCAAGCTGCTATATGGACCTTTTGTGAAGACCATGCAGATAAAACTAGTCAGGTATTGATTTATATTAATAACCAGTTAATAATTAGTCATTTTAAGTACAACATCATAGGAGCTATATGTTTTAGCAGAATACAAAACATAGAAAAGCTTAGTCTAATGCTATTCTAATAACAGCTACATCTGTTATGACCAGATCTGCAATGGAAACTGGATTCTTTCAAAGTGAAACGTTTTTTTGATTGAGTGTTAGCTTTTGTGTAATTGGTGGGGAAATAGCAGGAAATAATTTCTCTTTAAATGCATGTTTTTCTTATGTTAGGAGTGTCTAGTATTGTCCAAAAAGTGTAATTGTAACTCAGTATGTCATCTTTACAGCTGGTCAAGGTGATTAAATAGGAATCAAAAGTGTTCCAACAGTGTATATGACACTAATCCAATTGAGGATGAGCTACAGCCACAAGTGTTTCTTCTAAAGCACATAATCTTTTATGTTTTTAAAATAATGTAAGCATAAACTGAAATAGAAGCCGTTGTTTTGCTGGTTAATGTCACCCAATCTGACATATGTGCAATTCATTTGATATTTTTGATAGTTATTGTTTCTAAATCACAGAAAATGCTATAATTGACGTCTGGGACATGTGCAATAACAGGGACTTTGTGAAATCGCTACCTTCTGAGCAAATGGGTTGCAAACGAGGCAGCTATATAAATGAATATGTTTGTTTTTAGTTTAGTTTTTTTTTTTTTTTAGTGTTTTTATATTGTTGTCTTAATACTTATTTTTCCT
>JAPTYQ010000012.1:4998024-5010155 GCA_029814465.1 Ostorhinchus cyanosoma | reverse complement strand
CCCGCCCACACTGCTGTAAATACCAATGTAAGGAAAACTCGAGTGCATGAATTGTTTTGTTGGGGACTGATTTCTTCTGCAGTGCTTTCAATAAATCACTTCAACTTTTACTGTCATTGCTCATATATTTTTCAGATTAACACTGAAAATGTATTAGTTATAGTTACTATTGCTGTTGTTTACTCAAGTGTGCAGTTGTAGAGTTGGTGAAGTTACTAAATTACATCATCACCTAATTTGCATAATTGTAAATGTGCATGTAATGATGTCGGACAGAGAGATAACTGTTAGAGACGAAGAATGAGAACATAAACTGTCTAAATATGTTTAGAACTACAAATGAACTACACTCTGTCAATAGTTTTTTTTTTTTTTAATGTTCCAATTCCAACCGTCCTCCTTTATCTGGGTTTGGGGACCGACTAAAGTGACCCAAAAGAGACACTCTGGACCATTTACTGAGGTTAGTTATTGATTGGTTTGTTTAGTTTTTGTCTTCTTTTTCTTCAGTTTGGTTTGGTTTTTAACCTTACAGTTCACTGAGGAGACGACAACAAGTGACAGTAAAACAGGGACATTTAGAACCAGAACATTTTTAATTTTCAGTTTATATTAACAATCGAAATAGACCAAAAAGAGACAATAGAGAAAACTGTCAATGTCAATGGAACTGATTCATATTCAATGATTTGTTTTAGACAAACAACAATATGTGTTTTAACGTCAGAGTCTCTAAAGTCTCCAATAACACCAGAAAAAGGGATGGATTTGTCACTTGTGGCTTTTTTGATAAAGAGTCTCTAGAGGGGTCTGAAAAATCTGTAAGTAAACCAACAAAGTGTCGAAGTGTGAAACACTGACTTTTCAGTCTACAGACAGACTGTGGGTTTATGTGACTGGGACACAGGAAACCATTTGGGGTCATTTAGAGGAAAAATATGTGTTTTAACGATTGAGGCACTTTTAAAAATTGCTGAAACTTTCCAAACAAACTTTTTAAAGTTGCTAAATTTGCTGCTCGGTGCTTTTTGGAAAGTTGCAAAGGTAGTCTGAAAAGTTGCTAAGTCTAGCAACAAAAGTGCCAAGTTGACATCATTATCAAGATCAGTCTTTGTCTTGAGATCAGTCTGAGATAAAAAGGAATCAGGTTTTTACTTTCATTACTTGTCAAAAATCCCAGTTGTGGAAATATCGCTACATTGCCTGTACATGTTTTCCTACATTTGTTAGCATCATTACTGTTGTTTGACGTAAAACTCCCTGCTTCAAGTGTAGCCAATAACCTGACTCATCTCAACTTGATATTTCTGGAGATAAAGTTGTAGTGGTCTGATGGAGATGTGAGCCAATTCTTATGCAAATCTTAAAAATGAGGAAGAAACTGTAACTGGCAGGTAGAAAGGTTCTGCAGATGGCACTAGCAGAGCAGGTATCTAATACTGCTTTTCCACTCCCACTGTTGGCTCGCTTTACTCAATGTCAACACAGATTTCTACAGAGTGACAGCAGGGACCACCAGGGACCAATAGATACTATTTCTCATATCACCTTCAAAGAGGTTCAAAGTGTGCCAAAGCAATACTAAAAGTGACATGAAATCACACAGATCTCAGATTGGGTGATGCTGAATTGTCACTGTGCCATTACACAAGTGTGTCGTCATGTTACAGTGTGGTACGCTGAGCCAAACTGGCAGGAAGTCTGTAAAAGTACTGGGGGAAATATTCCAGGAGGTTCTATCCGGATAAACTGCTCAGAGATTTGAGTCTAAATAACTATACTCTCACTTGGAAAGATTCTTAAAGTAAGATTTAATTCTGGTAAATTCTAACTTACAGTTTTAAGTTTCATCTTCCTGTTTCCTTTGCTCATCATTAAAACTGAACTAAGGACAAGTCACATTGATACAGGGCCGAGCAATAATGGGCCCCAGGAAAGCTAAATGATGTGGGCCCTTTAGAAAATTCAGTATCTTATTGATTTGTCGGGGGGGGTTAGTATCTTAGTATCTTATCGGGGGTAGCAGGTATATACACAGGGGTGCAGTCCATAACTAACTTAACTAATGCTGGTGTGAATCGAAAGTGAAACTTCACACGCTTTCAATGTCCGACAGATCTTACATGAAATTTTCACAACTTCTAACCTGAATCCACTGCCCCCCCCTCCACTGTTCTAAGGGCCCCCCGTGAATTTGTCGTGTTTACCCCCCTTTACAGCACCCCAGATAAAGGGTCAACATTAGCATAGCACTTCTTCAGTAATGTCTACACCAACAATATTTCCTGAATATTCTGTGTGCATATCCCTGTGGATGTAACTAGCGCAGTGTTAGCTTTGTCAGAACAGGATAATGTGGTGACAAACTGTTTTTCATTCATTATAATTGACTTCAAGTACCTTCCTTGTTCCTTTGTATCTGGTCTCATCTTGATCTTGATTCATCTCAGCCCCTAACAGTCTCTGTCTTGTCTTTGTCTTGACATAATCTGGTCTTTGTAAGGACTCAGTAATGGTGGTCTCGACTACAAGGCAACTGTGAAGTGACTTAAACTACAATAACCATAGCAATGGAGTCCATACCTGTAAGGAGGCTGTGTAGAAAAATATGCACATATCAAGTGTTTCAACTCAGACTCCCCTCTTCTGCTGGGGCTGTCCTACAAATGAGCTTCCCTGAATTAAATAAATCCATTCAACAAAACCATGAAATGTTGAGGAATGCTCAAAAAATAGTAGAGCACCTTCTGGACATGGTACAACTGGAGCGTCTGGTGGTGCAAACCATTACTATTGGCAAAGTGAAATATGCAATCATAGCTGGCTTTTAAAATACAGCTGTTCCAGAAGCCTGAGATGTGAATAATAGATGTAATTTGAGATTGTTGTCAATTTTTCAAGTAACTGACAAACACATCATAGATGATTGTTCTCAGACAGGGGCCTCTGAGGACAGATTGCCAACACGACTCCTTTAGTGGAGCTGAGGGTAAATTACAGTCGTGAAAACACCCAAGGAGAGCAATCACCATTTAGTAATGAAAGCTCTTCTCTGGGGAGACATTCAGGCTCATCCGTTAAAAACTCACAAATTGACATTTGGTTTAGAGAGAGTTTGTAAGGTTTAGGTCACAGCTGTAAAGGCTCCTGGTGACATGATTGGTGAGTGTAAGATCTAAGTAGGAATTCATCAAACTCTTCAGTGGAAATCATCTGTTGGATGGCACCGCAGAGTCGTTTTTCAAAAGTGCACCCTTGGTCTATCTACAACTTCTCAAGTGCTTTGCTCCTGTCTGTCTTTGGTTTTTAAGTTCACCACCTACAGCTAAACGCTTAAGATCTGGTTTCTCACTTTCCTTTTGTGCAAAGGGATTTCCCCAACTTCTTATTCCAAACCATAATGAATCTAAATTTCCTCTTTAAAGCCAATCCATCTTCTGGCTTACTGAACATCAACCACTTGCATCAGACAGCAAGATACAACAAGAACTCTGCTTTGTTAAAGAAAGAAAAAACAACATGCAAAACTATTTTCCTAATTGAGCCACTTGAGGCAAAGTGTGTCAGAGCTGAAATCCATCACGCTGATTGCTGGCCTTGTCTGCGCGGAGCCACATGGGGGTGGCGCTGCTGTGTGAGGTTTGTTGGGGTTCATGTGGTTTTGGATTCTGCACATGCTAGCTGGATCTCAGGAGGGAAGCCCTCACATAGCAGAGAGCAGCTCATTACCTCAGTTAGTCATCAGCCCCACTGTCTGCTCTGGATGATAAATGAGCGGCTCGTCCTGTGTGGCTGTGACGGCCATGTGGCACCGGGTCAAGCCCACATCCATCCAGGGGCTCAGACACCAGGCTTTAAAAACACCCTCCAGTGGCTGAACGTAGAGTCTTTTCAGTGAGAAGCTGTGAGAAAGGTTAACATTGCTCCTGTGGGTACAACTACTCATCAACAAAGCTCTTCGGAGTTTTCTAATTGCTCGATTGATTTTTAGAACTAACTGTTCATTCTGATCTAAAGTGTTGATGTCAACTTAGTAGTTTTGTTGCGAGATTTAGCAACTTTCTTTTGATGTTTCTGTTTGTCTGACTGTTGTTTGTTTGCATCCTGTAAAGCCCTGTGAGATAACCTTGTTGTGATATAGGGCTCTACAAATAAAACTGAATTGAATTGAATTGAACTACCCTAGCATTTTTTTTTTTTAAAGGACCTAGCAATGAATTTTGCTACTGTTAAAATGTGTTGACTCAAACACTAAAACACACACATATTTCCTTTAAATGACACCAAATGGTTTCCTGTGTCCCAGTCATGTAAACCCACAGTCTGTCTGTAGCTGGAAAAGTCACACTTTCACACTTAGACACTTTGTTGGTATCTGTTCTCTTTTTCAGGTGTTATTGGAGACTTTTGGAGACTCTGACATGAAATAAATCACTGCACTGAATATAAATTTATATATAAATAAATATAAACACTGACATTGACAGTTTTCTCTATTGTCTCTTTTTGGTCCATTTAGATTCTTGATGTACACTCATTCATTCATTTATTTTCTGAACCCACTTTATCCTCATAGGGTCACAGGGGTCACTTGGAGCCTATCCCAGCTACATATGGGTGAAGGTGGGTTACTGTACACCCTGGACATGTCACCAGTTCATTGCAGGGCTGACATATAGAGACAAACAATCACTCTCACATTCACACCTATGGGTAATTTGAGATGAATCTATTAACGTATCAGTGCATGTCTTTGGATGGTGGGAGGAAGCCAGAGTATCCAGAGAGATGTTAATGTAAACTGAAAATTAAAATGTTCTGGTTATAAATGTGCATGTTTTGCCGTGACTTGTAGCCTTTTACATGGACCATAAGGTTAAAACAGCGTATGACTTTCATCAGAATTTTTTTTCAAATGTGTCCAACCCCAGTCATACCCTAATTATCACTAATCCATTAGTCTTTCTATGTTTATGCCCCTGAATCCCTTCCCTCACAGCGAACACCTTCAAAGATGACTCCATCATAGACACAGTTCACTTGATTACATAACAAACCCTAACATCACTCAGGCTTTGTCGGAAAACTTTGTTGCAAAGTGCATTGTGGGAAGCAAAAGCAGTTTCTCACAGATTCAATAAGAAAATGAGCAGATCACTACAACGTAAACTTCTCTAGTCCACCAGGGTTGTTTTACAGAATGAGTCTAGTCGCTGGATGGTGGTAAAGGCCACATTTGGATTCAACACTCACCAAAAAACAGACAAACTGCTGCTGTGTGGAATTCCCATTCCCATAATGCACTTTGCGTCAGACATCAGATATCGGTTTGCTCTGTCTTTTGCAGATATTTTTGGTGGCAAATGAGCTGCATTTTTTATCCTCTTGCATGCTTTTTCAGAGGTTCTGTGGACGCGTGAGCCAATCACATTGCATGTCACATGTTACATCAAGTTACAATGCAATAGCTTTTAAACTGTATGCGGAAAAATGCTGGAACTATGAAATAATGCGAGCCCAGCATATTTTGTGCAGAAATATGCCATCAATGCAGTGATTATACACCTTTTTTGAAAAAATGAAGAGCCCTGCAGAATACGCAATATTATCCATGATTATGCATTGCATTATGTAATCACTAAATCACATTTTTCTACAGGGACTGTAATACATGGAGCCACATGGGGGTGGAGGTTCCAATCATAATACATGACCATCTCTGGGCACTTCATCCTGGAAACTGATGTTCATGCCTGAGGGGTTGTTTTAATGTTAGAATTTAATCTGATGTTTTACAAACGTCTACAAGATCATTATATTAAATACATGAAAACTGATGCAGATGATTCATTTAGAAGTTGTCTCAAAAGTAGTACTAGCTCTTTAACGATGAATTTAAATAACTAGTAACTAAAGCTGTCACATGTAGAGGTAGACATTGTTCTGCTTGACATCAACTTCACACAGAATTACAATGTTCTGTTGCCATGAATTTGCCTATTATTGATACAATCACCTCATGCAAGGTTTTTCTAATCAAACCTTTGTGTTTCCACTGTTTTTTCTGTACAGACTGAGCATGTGACTAAAAACAGCTGCATGGAAATGCACCTTGTGTGGGCTGTGTGTGTAAGACACCATTTATACAGTGTAATCAAGCAAACTTGTAGAAAAGCCTTGAAAAATGGAGTTCCCATGTAACATCCACTACGTGAACACACTCATCAGCAGACATATAAATCCTCTGTCTGTTGGGTCACATCTACAATGGTGATGACTGTTCTGTCACTGAGTGTCCCAGGTGCTCCAGAAATGAGTAAATGAAGTTTAATTCACCTCATATGTTAGTTGTATTTTGTTTTGGTTTTTATGATAGCAATTGGCAAATTGCAGTGATTTGCAGTTATAAATTTGTCATGCACAAGTTTCCTATTTGACTAGACATTCCTGTTTCAGCCGAGGCTACCCTAATGCATGAGACAACCGGATATCTCCCGGGTGGGGTGTGTGTTTGTGTGTGTTCGAGCTGGACTTGTCATTCTTGGTTGACTGACATTGATTTGAGCTGAAGTGGTCTGACTGTGGCTCACTATGAGGGAGGTATGGCACCGAATCCAGACTGAAGTGTCTGTGTGGAAGCCTTGGCAGACGTGGGTTGAAGGGATGTCACGGCCCTCAGGCTCTCACACACAAACACAAACATCCATATCCAACAGCAGCAGAGCATGAATGGTCATTCAGCTCCAGCCAGCAGTATGAAAACAAGTCAAAGGGAGGAAGAGGACGAAAAGGGGGAGGATGAAGAATGGGGCCAAAAGAAACATGGTGGGCTTCTCCTGTCCTGATGAGCACCCCAGGCAAATATTCTGTGAATGAGAGCATGTTATTTTGGGGGGGTGGGGGGGGTGACAGATAGGACAAGATGGCGGCTGAAAAGACGAATATTGGCCTGTCATTTCAGTGTCACTTCTACAGTCTCTGTAAATGATAGCCAGGCGGTGGCACATGATAGCTGGCTCGCTGCAAGGAAAACGACAAACGAAATGTTATCAGGGAATAAAGGTTATGCCAAATATGTGAGTCACAGAGAGAAAATGGTGTTAGAAGTCTCCCTTTAAAATTGATTTAGCTGACCAGTTTTGTTTTTGTTTTGTTTTTAATATAAATATATATTACTCTCTGTTTGTGGTTTGTTTTGCTTTACTTTCGATGCAGTGCACATGAACACAGAGGCATGGCTTTGGAGCTCAAAAACCTGCAGCTCATTGCTCACATTACGTTGCCTCTACTTTAGCCCTAAACGCACAATAAAGAGGCATTGATTTGTGTAAAGTGCAAAACACAGGTAATCATTAGCCTGTCGTAGCAACATCAGGTAATAACTACACAATCATGATTAGCCTGTCATTTCAGCATAATTCGATTTAAAATTCTAATGTTGTTGACAAATTGAGTTGTAGCGTAATAATCTCCAAATGATCACGGCAATTTGGGGTGGAATTAAATGACTAAGATTGATAATGGATTTGAGCCTTGTTTGGCCCCTCAGATGAAGGCAGTCTATTAACTTGTCACTGCTGGACAGGGGGACATGGCCAGCAGCACTGTACATAATGAAAGATGTAGATGTCCCGTCATGGAGGAATACACCTCGTAATAAAATCTAATCCTGCGGGGGAACAGACTTGTGGCAGGGGGGAGGGATTTGGGCCGCGTCAGAAAAACCATATCGCTATCAAAACCGACAAAACTATCAGCTGACGTCAAATATACGGAATCTTCCTTTAATTCGTAGTAAATAAACAGTGCATGAGGGAGATGGTACGGACTGAGGCCCAACGGAATATCGGTAACAATTTAGTGACAAACGCACGATTGTCAGCGTAATGGAATGTATTTTACTGTTTTATTGTATTGTCTTTTCGGTAGTAAATGAAAGTAAAAAGCTTTTTCGCCCCAGGATGTGAGAGCGCTGAACATCGAACGGACTGATTTAAGTGCTAACGAACAAACATTTTAAACTTATTTTTAGATTTATTTTATCTGTTTATTTTATTCTTATTTTATTCCTATTTTAATCTATTTTAGCTGATTGAATGTGATTTTACACTGTTTTTAATCTTTGTACCTGTACCAAGGAATGACAAATAAATAACCTTTGAGCTTTTATTTTAGTCCTTGTCATGTATTCACAGATGGTGCATTGACCTGTGCTGCTTTGTTATGTGGATTACACGGCCTTGATTTGCATTGCATTTATTCCGCTGCTTTGCTCGGAATTGCACAGATTACTGTTATTTATTTTATAAGGACTGGGGATGAAAATTAGCATTGACGCTAACTCTGGCATATTTACATGTTTATACCGAAACACAATGTATGAATATGTTCATTACTGTGCATTGTCCTGCCTAAATAAAGATATAAAAAATAAATACGTTTGATTTTTTAAATTTAATCTAACCTTTATTTAACCAGGAAATATCCCCTAGAGATTTAGAACCTCTTTTACAAGGGAGTCCTGGTCAAGGTAAGCAGCAGCAGTGCAACACATAGTTACAAGAATAAACGGTAAAAATACATACAACACACAAAGTCCACAAAACAGTTGGTAAAAAAATCACATTTACTGTTCAGGCAGACTAAGAAAAGCAAGTGTAAGGTATGGAAGTGGCCTCAAGAACTCTCAGTTTGGACTTAAATGCATTTTTAAAAACACATCTTTTCTTCTGTGTTTAAATCAAGGTTAAAAACTTTCCTCTTTGTATGTGTTTCTTCAATTTGGTATTATATTTTACTCTCTTAGTTCCAATCTCACATCATTTCTATACATTAAAGGTCAGATTTTTACACCTGAGTCGAACTCAAAAGGAGAAAATAGCAGGTTTTCTGGGTAAAAGTGATGCGGGATTGGAAAGAGATGCCCTGATTCCAAGACTTATGTTCAAACTTGTCTTTTGAATGCACTTTTTTGATTTTAATAGTAATTTTAATGTACGGTTTTAATATTTTAAAAACCCCATTTTATCTCTGATTATTTCACTGTCTTTTATTTTTAATGTCATCTGTGATTTTCTTTTTGTGATTTTTAATATCTTTTCTTGCGTGATGCCTTTGAGTTACCTTGTGTATGAATGGTTCTATACTAATAAACTTGCTTTGCCTTAAATGTGCTCAAGGAAATCAACTCAGTAAGTTTCCAGTCTTTCTGTAACTGGTTCCATACATGAGCTGCAGAACAACTAAAAGCCTTTTGACCCATTTCTGGAAACAAACAAATGGAACAGACAACAGAATGCAAATGTTTGTTCGAAGAGAATCATTTTCAGAATATCTCTTGTCAGTTAAGGAACAGATGTAACCAGGCAGGAGGCCAAGTATCGCCTTGTACATGAACAAATACCAGTTTTTGGTTCCTCTGGTGGTCAGAGCGGACCATCCTACCCTTGAATACAGCTCACAGTTGGTGCTAAACCTCAAAGAAACATGGGACACACTGTCAACCTTCTGTAGATACTGAGCAGAAACACTCAAAAATAATAATAATAATAAAAAAAAAATGACAGAATCTGGACTCTGGTTCACACTGTTCTTGACTCAAGGCCAAACAATCGTGCAATATGACATGACAAGGATGACGTGAGCCTTGATGTCACTGCGCTAAAAGCAAAAATTCATTTATCTCATGGAACATCACACCGCATCGGAATGATCACATCAGCATTGCACCTTATGGTATTATTTCACCAAATGGAGACACACACTAGTTTCTGTATATGTTTTCCTTAATTATAATTAGTAATTTTTTATTCTTATGGCACATTTGTACAACATTCAGTATCAAGCCTTACTTAAAATGATGTTAATCCTATTATATTAAGGTCAGGTCTGTAAGAAATGCTGTTTTTAGTATTAAAGGTTCATATTTTTAAGCAAATTACATGAAAACATTTAGTGCGTAAAAGAGAAGCGTGCATGTTATATTTTTATTTTAAGTCTTTTTTTTTAATATCAGGTCTTGCAGAACTCTACTGTACAACCACATCCCATAATATCAAAGCATTAGGAATAAAATCTATGCAAAAGATCAGCACTGAATGCTTCTTTCTTTGACTGGAGGTCTTTGCACACTGTGAAAATATAGCAACGGCTTGGATTTTTTTTTTTATTATTATTAATTTGGCAACGTTATATTGTGATTTGGGCTGGTAAAACAGCTGAAATGATATGTCAAAATCTTGCCTAGTGCAGATGTATCCGCAGGCCATCTTCATCCTTACTTCCCCGCGTATGTGTCAACTGTTTCATTATTGCTGTAGTTATTTTACTCTCACTAGGGGGAAAAAAAAAAAAGAAAAAAAAAGTGAATTTATGCCACTTAAATAGATAAATATATGCAACACTCTGGACCTGGGTAACTAGAATACTGAGTGACAACAGTGAAAGTAAATACAAGACTCTGATGCAGATAGGAATGGGAAAAAAAAAAAAATAGACGCGTGCATGTGACAGCGGGACTGGATGCGTTTTCCAGGCGATGATTGACAGCAACGAAACTACAACTATGCGACTTGCACTTGAGTTGCTGAATGTTCGCAGAGACGTAATCATGACATTAATTTTGGAAACACACATCTGCTTGTTGTCCCACATAAACATACACATGTCAAAGTGACTGTAGTGCAACAGGGGGCGTGTAGTAACTGCAAGTGTATGTCAGAATAAGAAGTGACAGAGTATTTCTTCACATTAGGGTTGGCTAACATGGGAAATAAAAGTCATGTACAGAGTAACACACACCCCGAGGCTTACAGAGGGAAGGTTGAGTGGCAGGTAGTAAGGTGAGGCGTCAGTCAATGTTAACTCTTTTGCTTGTTTGGGAGCTTTATACTCTTTAGGGATAAGTGTGTGTTTGTGCTTCTCTATGTGTGTGTATGTGATTACTGTCATCAGAAATGATCCGGGGCTAAGATAAACAGTACTCAGGCCTGAGGCAGACAGATGTTTGCATTAGTTTCTGGGTCTGTATGTGAACGGGGGTATATGTTAATGCATCAACACACACTTTCCCCACTAGCTATTATTACGAGAAAGTGATGGTCTGCAGGGCTCTACGGGTGTGTGTAATTATTACCACTATACGCTGATGTGGACCCTGGAGCCTCCCTTGGGCCAAGTTCAACACCATCATGTTTTCGCTCCACTTACAAAACACTTCTGCAGTCCACACAGCTTCCACTTCCCCAGGTACACATCTTCTATATTCCTCTAAATCCCCACATAGTCCTTTTCTGTCTGTAATTTTTTCCCTGTTGGTTAGAAAAGGCCTCTATACAAGTAATTATGACTCTGAGGATGCTGCTCGTGTCCCTGAATCATCTCGAGACCGTGAGTATATTCTACTTGAATATAGTTGGTGTTCAGCGTGTAATTTCATGCAGAGAGGTTAGCTTTAAGTGTAATTTACTTGCAGGGCACACAGCTTAACTGGCAGCATTCACTAGCTCTATAAAACATTGACTTAGACATACAAGTATTTCCAAAGAATACTAACATTTGCCCCATTAGTCCCCCAGACCTTTAACCTTCACTTACTATTCACCTTTAAACTCCCAAATGTAAAGGATTTGATGCTATAAAAATATCATAATAAAACAACATTTTACAAACAGACCTGTTTTTTAAAACATCGTATCCACCTCCACCTGCTGCTTTTTGCACCACCTGCCTCTGCCCGTAGGATTTTCACAGCATCCATCTGGCTCCGTAATCTCTGCCCTCTTAAACCCTGTAGTTAGCCCAGAACGTACATTCTGTGGAACAACAACGTTTCATGAAATCCAAGGGGAGAACGATGAGAAAAAGTTCTATTCATATGATACAGCGTGGTATATGTTCTATCATTAAAAGCCATCTTGCATGTTTGCAGTGATAGTGGATATAAACTGAAGGTTATCGCACATAAGCAGAAATGTGGACATGTTCGTATCCATGCAGGCATTCGAGACCAATAAATAGACAAATAAATAAATAAATAAAACAAAAAAAACAGGTAATATATTGTAGCGACTTATATAGTACTGGAGAATATGTCTTTCTCAGTTTTCTTTAATAAACGGGCTATTGTCGGC
>JAPTYQ010000012.1:4975131-4985562 GCA_029814465.1 Ostorhinchus cyanosoma | reverse complement strand
CAGTTTCTGAGTCACGTCAAAAACATGTATGCTAGGTTTATTCTCCTGTCAGTGCCTTAGACTGACACCCTGTACACACGACAATGAAATTATGTCAATCCGCAAAAGTTTAATATTGTTTCAGCCTTTGGTCACATGACACCGGCATTGTTGATGCCCTGAAATGGTATTTTTGGAGAATGGGTCCCAGAGCGGAAAAACCTCCCAACATGGATAAGCAAAACACCACTTTATGGAAATGAAACCATAGTACCAAATGACAAGAAGAAGACGTAACCTCATGCAAATGCTCACTGCACTCTTCTGTCATTTTCGTGTATCCTGCAGCTCTGTCTGTGTTTGTGTACAGTGCCACATATAGGCGTGGCATATGTTTTACACTGTTTAAGCCAGTTTTCCCGTTTCCACCTGGACACAGATATTTCTTGAAACTATACGTGGATGAACGCGGAACTTTTAGAATCTGCAAAATAAAAATACTAAGAGCATTATTGTCTGGACATAGACTGAGGTACTGGCATTGATCTGGAGTTAGCTTTAGGCTTCCTTCAGTGACTAAGGTGAGTGAAAAGCAGAGATTTAATTTCCTTATGGGGACAATAACAGTGAACTTTAACTTTAGTATGAATAAGTCTGCAAAGAATTCAACAATGCAGATTAGAATTAACATGATTAATGGATTAATCAACTCAATTTGATTAAAAAAAATACATCTAAGTACAATTTTCCTGAATCAAAGCTTTGTTTCTCTAATTTCTCTGCTGCTAAACATTGACTCCACTGTTACGTTTCACACGGACGCTTATTGTGACGCACATGATTCCAGGATCGACACACAGTTGAATGTTAGTTCCATATTCAGTTGGTATAAGTTGGATCCAAATGTTCGTAGATGTCATTGGACTGGGTTGTTGTTTAGTTAATTTAATTTATACTTTCATATTGTTGTTGTTATTTCTATTTTTTTTTTCCTGTATCCTTTTTTTTTTAAATACTTTTTTGTGGTTGTTTCAGCTGGTTCTGGAATAAAGGACATGCTGTTTGTCATTCTCAGACCTGTCTGTTTAACATGTCTGCTCTTTGTTTTTGCCTGTTCAATTTGATCAAATCAAACAATCAATAGAGTAATCAATTACAAAAATACTCGATAGCTGCATGTACTTTGAAGTGGTCATTTCTGTTTCTTGCAATATTTTTTCACACATTGGAGGAACTGAGCTGCACAACTATACTGACCAATATTAATTTATTTGGGATTATTATTATTAATTGCAGCATACACTCATGTTGCTCATTAGCAGATGCTGCAAAAGTAGAAATATAAATACTTATTTTAGAAAATAAATTATCTGGTAAAAGTAGTTGTGTACTTCAGTAAAAGTACAAAGTAGCCCTGTTCATCTTCAGTCTTTTATGTCACTTTGATTTTTGCGTTTTGTGCTGTTTTAATGTTGCTTAGTCTCCTTTTGTCATTTATATAGATCATTTTGTTGCAGTTTTGGAACGTTTTCTTCTTGTTTCTGTGTTTATATCCATTGATGGGTAGAATAAGAATCTTTCATTTGTGTTTTTGTTCTGTTGGGTTGAATCAGTCTTCATGTTGTGAAGGTGCACAGGTGTTGAACAGTAAAAACATAGTAAAAATAATAAATGTTCTCCGAGAAGGCATTAAAACTAAAGTAATAATGTAATGAGTGTGTTTTGGAAATGTAAGCAGTAAAAAGTACAGAAATGTGTTCTAACCCATAAGAACCCGAACAGCCACCGCTGACTAAACTCAACTACTGATGTAAATCCCATGTACTTGGACCAATGACTGGATGGAGGCACTTATTTTCGATTCTGTGTATGATATGTTTTGTGGAAAAAGTTTGATTTAATTGATTTGATCTAAAAACCTTTTAAGACCATGATCAGTAAATTAAATATAGGAAAATACATGATTTTCCTTTAAACAAAATGCAAAATGCAGAGAATAATATAATAAATGATGATAAATCCATGTGTCCATTTTAGAATCGGGTTTAAAATACTTGTATTTGTTTTTAAATCCCTCCATGGTCCTGTACTGCCCGTCCTCTCCTTCACACATACACACACAGTCGCTCTCTTGATGGAGGCAGGAAAAACTTGGAAGCTCTTAGAAGATCAGGCCTTCGCTGCTGCTGATCCCAGATTGTGGAATAACCCTCCTCTATATATCAGACAGACCTCCTCCTGGCCTGTTTTTAAGTCTCTTCCTAAAACCCACCTGTTCTCCTCAGCCTTTTAACACTGTTGCTATTTTCACATTTTATTTCTGTTTTTATATTTTAACTTGTTTTATTTATTTAATTTTATTGTTTCTTAATGCTTTTATTATTTTTTTTACTGTGCTTTTAGTCTTCTGTACAGCACTTTGATCCACTGTGGTTGTTTTAAAGTGCTTTATAAATAAAGTTGAATTGGACTGGATAAATCAGTTGGAAAAGTTTAAAAATAATAATAATAATTTGGATATTGTGACTAAAATAAATCATTACTAAATTTTAATCACTTAAACTATGTATTTTCTTGATTTGCTTTGGAACTGAATGCACTTTCTTCTATGTATGAGTGACCAGACCAAACCTCGCAGCTGATCCATTCTCGTAATGCGCAGATCTCGTTGGCTGTGCGCTCTAACGCGTCACCATCTGTCATAAAGCAGCAGCTCCTCATGCATGCGCCCACCCCTGTTCTCCTCCCAGTCTAGAAACAGCTGTAGACCGTGAACCGTGGACTGTGGGTCTGACAAGGATTACCTGGATACTGGCCTGAACTCTGGGTGGGCATTACGCAGCAAGCGAGAGAGAAAACGTACAAGAATTAGCGCCAGGTGTGTTTGGATGGACTCATCTGCCATGGCGAACCGGCTTTTCCTCATTCTGCATTTGCTGGTGGTTCTGGAGTGCAGCTGGGCTCAAGTCGCATCTGAGGAAGGTGAAGGTGAAGCAATGCGTCAGGGTAGCGATGCGTTACCGGCGCCGGTGGAGCCGCGCGTCTTTACGCACGACGGCGCAAACCGGGACATGGTTTCTGTCAATATGTTCAAAGTGTACGAGAGGTACAGTAAAGAACCACAGAGCCAGAGGGACGGAAACACCGTGAGAAGTTTTAAAGCTGTCCCGAGTAAGTGACACTTTTTATTCTATGACACAGATTCATGTTCACACTGAGGGACATTATTCTGTTCAAGATTCAGTGGAAATACCAGAAAATAAATACATGTGTTACATAAGGTATTTTACTGATTTAATGTATTTGAAAGCATGCTTCTGTTTGACATTAACCCCTAAAGATTCAAACCAACCACTGCCAACCAAAACAATCCACAGATCTAAAATCTCTAATAATTATTGATCCATTAATTCTATCAATACATGTCAGTATTTCAGGTAAAATGCATTCATTCATTCATCTTTTCATGGTCATCAGATATGATCCATCTGGACGTTCAGAGACTCTGTAATGAACATGAAAACACCGTCATCTTCTACAACATTGATTCACTAATAAAACCCATGAACTTGGATCAATAATAGATGGACACACTTATTTTTATGTTCAGTTAATGATGTATTTTGCTGAAAAAGTCAAATTTTCTTCAGATGTCTGTTTTTTGAACCAATAACCTTTGAATTTACTCTGAGCTTTTAAAAACACCTCCATGATCAGTAAATTAAATGTAGGAAAATACATGATTTATACAAAAAAAAAATGCAGAGGATAATGTAATAAATGGTGATAAATCACTTGGGAAAGGCAAAAAACAATAAGAATTTGGAAGTTGTGATAAAAGTAGTCGTGGGTCTTTAATGGTCAATTAAAAAAATCTGCCCTTATCTTCTCTCCGTGGATGTTAAGTTAAAGATGTTAAAGTTAATGTTAACCAATGTTCTTAAGCACAAACGTGTCCAACATGTCCTGACCACAAAGAGAATAGATGACTTTGTAAAACACACCATTTCAATAGACAATCGGAGATGTAACTGTCACGATGATCATATGTTTGACTTTAATTTTTTTACTTTTAATTTTTTTTTTTATTTAAAATTTTTGTAACTTTATGACAGTTACGAATAGTACACAATTAATTACTAATGACTAAAAACACAGTAACAAAAACACATGACCTGCAAACCGTGGGAAGAATTTTTGCAATGATTTCTGTGCAGGGAAATCTTTGTAAATATTGTAGTTTGAATGGAATATATGACATAAAAAGGTTCAATTCTAACTGAACTGATCATCATCATCATGACAACCACTGCAAAAATAAATATTTCCAGAAAAACTTCCATCTGGATATAATGGTTTTACCCTGAACGCCACCGCCGGATCTCCTTGGTGTTTTGGTGATAACTTGGACAGATTTGGTTGGAATTTTTTCTCCTTGAGAACCAACGAAGTGGACCCTCAGTGGATTTCAGCTTCTCTATGAGTATTAGAAGTCATCCAAATGGGGGTGCTTTAGTTGAAAATACGTTTTTTGGACATACATCATCGATAACAGGCCAATTTACATCAAATTTGGTTCATATGGATGGTCCTCCAAATGTCCATTTTCCGTCTACCATCCAGAGTTCATATGGGGTCATTTTTATTCACTCGGTGGAGTTTTGTGACTGTTTAACAATTCTCTTTCTTCATGCCACTACCTTTAGTTTATATTAGTTAGTTTAGTTTTATTTTGAACACATAGAATTATCAGATAACAAAGAATCATACAACATGGTCAATTTTCAGAGCTTGAAAAGGAGTGGGAAAAAGTATAAGTTATAGACTGCACCCCCTTTTTACAAACTAATCATTAAATGAATTCTACTTCCTTTGCTTTAACATACTTTTACAATAACACAAAACATACATACCATACAAACCATTAACATACACTTTTTTTAGTCACCTCACACACAATCGGATTTGCATAATCAACCATTTTTCATATAAATTATAATATTTATATGCACTTTAAATATTTACTATTTGTACAGTCATTAATAAATGTAACATTACGTTCTAATCATGATATCTTTTGCCACTCATGTCATATTTTGACACCAGGTGGTGTATTTTTCTAAATGGTTGGTGGAACAGAGGCTTAGGGGATGTCAGGGGTTTTACCCTCCCTGTCGGCCTCCGACAGCATAAGCCTTGTTGTAAAGGATGAATTAGAACAAGATTGCAATGTGAATGTAATGTGGTACAAATGTACAAATACTGATTTATCAAAAATGAAATTCACATGTAACTTAAGAAGTCAAATCATAAAATAATCCCCTGAAGAAAAAAGTGTGGCTCAGATCAGCATCAGTATTTTCAATAGCAACCACTTAGCTGTTCTGACCCACTGTCTTGTGTCAATCTGTCATTTTGTTACGTCCCGTCTGTCTACACTTTTGTCTATATGAGCCCTCCCTCTATGTATATGTAAAACTATCAAGGAGTGGATGATAATGGGAGTGTAAAAATTAAGATTGTTACTTAAGCACAAGCTGTAATTAAAAATAAAGTTGTCGTCCAAGGAGGGGGGGTGGTGGGTTAAAAAAAAAAAAGTGTGGCTCTATCCCATCAGTGGCCACAGGTGTTTTGTCCATCAGAGCAGCTCCAACTGCATTTTAGACTCAACATCTTCACCTCCACACTCCGTCAGTGGTGTGATTTACTGAAGCCGGGGACTAAAGTCTAGAGCACTGTTAGTTCACCAGTAGCAGTTGCAGTCTAGGTGTTAGACAAGAGACTATTATCACACCCAGACACCGGCTGTGCAGTGAAAAGCCTCAGAGGAGCTCTTTCTCCTGTAAGCATTTCCATATGCTGCAGATCTACTGGACCAACCAGTGTTTGTGTTTCAGGCTGTGGTGGAAGTGTGGGAGACAAAGTTGAACTTCCAGATTAGAACGATATGGGATGACGTTTTGGTCATGTGTGAGGCGAGCGTTTAAACCGTGCCGTTTTTAATATTTTCCATGCCGTTGCTTATGTCTGTCAGATGTGTTGAACAACATTTTGCAGATGATCCTGGGCTCTGTTATTCACGTCAGTCAAACGTGCCAGACTGAGACGCTGAAGGACGAAACAGAAAAATATATATATTAAAAAAACTGGTCGAGGCAGCCGCTCAATCACTTCAGTCATCTTCATTGTTCAGACAAAGATCTTCCTCCAGGGCTTTGGAGCATCTGTGAAACAAAACATCTGTATGGCTCAACCATCAGACACATCTCTGCTGCCGAGTGAAAACGTAATACCCCAAAGATACCCCGAGTCTGGTGGTTCCCATGCTTTCAGGTCAATCACCCCACTTCATGCTCCTGTATAAGGTTAAAGTGATGAAGTCTGGGGTTTAGCAAATTATTTCTCTGAGCCTTTAGACAATGACACACTCCAGCTGTTTTTATAAAGATCCAGTATGTAAGAGGGGTTTAGGAGCAGGTAACTGCAGAAAGTGTTAGACTTAAACTTTCCTTTTCATCAGTGAAAAGGAGAATAGTGTTTTTGTTACTGTAGCATGAGCTGTTTAGTGGATCACTACACACTGCTGTGTTTCTATAGGAGCCTATTCCTCCATTCATTGGTTTTCTGTAGGTTTTCAGAGGGTTTTAAGTGTTCTGTACCGGTAGGATTCACAGTTTGTCTTAATTGTCTAATAGAGTTTGGTTTTACTACAATTATCTACAAAAGTTTAGAAAATCTAGAACAGGATATAAAGATAACGGTGTACAACAGAAGAAAATAAAAATGGATCAAAAGTTTAAAGGGACAATGTGTAGTACTTCTAATTTCAAATTTTAAAAAGTGAAATTATGATTAGAGTCTTTAGAATAAAGAGTTTTGAAGTTTAGCCGAAGCTAAGTTTATCTAGTACCCAGTTTAAGCAGGGCCTCTATACCCAGCTGACACCCGATCCACATTACACTGGACCCATATGGCTCCTTCTGTGGGGGGTGGGCCCACGGGAGGATTAACCCATGTTGCTCCTTTGGGCCCCATGGCCAAAGACCTGACCACTAGACACCCACCAGTCTGGTGGTGATGTCTGTACCATAATTACAAAGATATTACGGTATCTTTTTTGTCAATTGGCCTCGAAGAAGCTCTGGCAGACTGTCAGGTGACCCAGCTGGTCTCCACGAATACTGATGGAGTTCTGCTGACCTCCACTGGAGACATCATCAGACAAGTGGAAGGACTACTTTGAGGATCTCCTAAACCTTCATGCCTTCTGTGGCAGAAGCAGAGCCCTGGGACTCAGGGGTGGGCTCCAAGGTAGTGGGACAACTCCTTGGTGCCCAAGCTTCATAATGACATCCGTCCTGAGCTCCTTAAAGCTCTGGATGTTGTGGGGCGGTCTTGGCTGACATGTCTCTTCAACACTGTGTGGAGGACAGGGACAGTACCACTGGATTAGCAGGGGGTGGTGGTTCCCCTTTTCAAGAAGAGGGACCAGAGCACACACCTGAAAGTCATTACATCATTTTCAGGGTTCTGCAGAGTATGACAATGAGCTGATCATTAATTGAACCTAGTGTGCTGGAAGAGGGGAACATCTAAAACATACAGGATACCAGCCCGTGAGGACCGGATTTGAATACCCCTGTTCCACAGAATCCTAGAGGGTTCATGGGAGTTTGCCCATCCACTCGACATGTGTTTTGTGGATCTGGAGCTATCCAAGGCATTCAACCGTGTTCCTGGGGATATCCTGTGGGGGGTGCTGCAGGAGTATGGGGTCCATGGCCCACTGCTACAGACCATTAGGTCCTCTTATGACTGGAGCCAGAGCTTGGTCCGTATTGCCGGTAGTAAGTCGGTTTCATTCCCAGTGTGGGTTGAACTCTGCCAAAGCTGCCCTTAGAAACCGATTCTGTTCATGATCTTTGTGATCAGCATTTCTAGGCCCAGCCAGTGGGAGGATCTGTCATTGAATGTCCCATACTGGTCCTTCAAAGCGTTACGTTACATATTTAACCCCTCTGTACGGCTCTGAGAACACTTAGGACTGACCATTATCTTCTTTTACTGGGTAGATTTTCTACAGCCTGTAAACTTAGTCAAGATGAGGTGTGCAAGTCTCATTTCCTGTCACATCACCTCTATTATAATATGATTAAAAGTAACAATACGAAATCTGACCAGCAGCAATAAGAATCACACACTGAATTTTAAAGCACTTCCGACACTTCTATGAGAACAGTTTAACCCTTAAAGTCCCACAACTATTTTCATCACAACTTTTCCCAAATGGCTTTTTTGTCTTTCCCCACATGATTTATAATAATGTTATCATCGACATTTTGCATTTTTTTCTGTGAAAATCTGGCATTTTCCTGTATTTGATTTAGTAAATCCTAAGGTTATTGGAACAAATCAAGGGAAAGAATTACCTAAAGGGTGTCCCAAAAATGCGACACCATTTTCTCACCTAATAATTTGTTTGCTCTTTTTGCTCAAAAAAGTGTAATCATTCTTATTGTTGTGTTTTCAGAAATAGACATGCCATTTACTGCAACAGAAAAGGTGTTCTGTGCGCAATGTGAATTTGGTAGGAAATTTCAATAAAGAGTGCCAACAGGAAAGCAGATTTAGATGTGGCATAAGAAGTTTCAAGAGGAAGGCTGTTTGTGTCAGAAAAAGGGATCTGGACAAACTTGATGTGTGCCGCATCGCGCTGAACATTTGTAATAACTTTAGCACATTTTAAAATTACCATCCCCCAGAATTTCTTGTTTGAAATTTGTAGAATAAAACATTTTATGTCCAAAATCAATCCTATTAAGTATCATTTCTCCTGACCATTTAGTCACTCAAATGATAATTTTTTTTTTTTTTTTTTGGGACACCCTGTATGTCATTAACGGAACATAAAAATAAGTGTCTACAACTGTTATCATGGGTTTTATCGGTGAATCAATTATTGGTGAATCAATATTGTAGAAGATGATGGTGTTTCCACGGTAACTACGGAGGCTCTGATTGTCCAAATGGGTCATATCTGATAACTATGAAAAGATGACAACCTACATTTTACACCAATTATTTGCATAGATCGATCAGATTAGTGGATCAACAGGTATTAAATATTTTAGATCAGTAAATGCTTTCGGTTGGTGGTGAATGTTTGGATTGTTATGGGTTAAAAAGGACAATGTAGCTGATGTAAAGTGTGGCAATTAAAACAAACATACAAACATACATTTTCTTCATAAAGGTTGAAAAACAAGACCTCCGTGTTTAACATTCGAACATCTGTTTGGCCTGTTTCTCTGAAAATGTCTACTTCTACAGTTCTGTCTAAATGTCTGTTCTTATATCCAAGGAGTCTCTGAAGGCAAAGACGTTTTCCAGTTCAACCTGTCCTCTATCCAGGACTCGGAGCTCATTCTCTTTGCCTCTCTTCACTTCCTCTACAAGCGACCTCGCCACCACCAGCGAACGTGGCGCTTCCGAAGGCCCCGCCACACGTCTGGAAGCCCCCCGAAAGCCCCCCCTCCCTCCCCGAGGCTCCTCTTCCATGGGTCATCGTCAAACTCAGATTTTGCAATACCACTGGGAAACATAAGTCTGAGTCCTTTAAAGAAAGGATCTTGGCAAACTAGGGACATCACAGCAGTGTTGAAATACGCCAGGGATGTCAGCGAGCTTGTGGTCACCGTTGACTTCGATATGGGATTTGGATTTGCCCGAATGAGGAATCCTCAGAACCAAGAGCGCCTCTCTCCATCCAATCTGCCATATATTCTGGTGTATGCGGACGACCAAGCAATAGATGAGCCAAATAGCGTGGCCATGTCCCTGCAGCGGTACGGACCCTTCCCTGGAGGCGAAGACTCATCCCTTGCAGCCTCAGCTTCAAGGATCAGGAGGGAGCTTCATCTCCAAGTCCAAACCAATGACATTCCAGAGGTCCAGTTCAACACTTTAAAGAACCATGAACTGTGGCAGAACACGTATTTCCCCGCTAAAGCCAAAGCAGCTGTCAAACCCGGGAGGAAGCAGGGCTTGGAGAACAGCGAGGGCCTCGGGAAGCCCCAGGTGCTGAGTTTTGATGAAAGGACGATGAAGAAGGCCAGGAGGAGGCAGTGGAGCGAGCCCAGGGTTTGCTCCAGGCGTTACCTCCGGGTGGACTTTGCCGACATCGGATGGAGCGAGTGGGTTTTGGCTCCCAAGTCTTTTGATGCCTATTACTGCGCTGGAGCCTGTGGATTCCCCATCCCTAAAGTGAGCCTGACAGACTTTTAACTTCTCTCTCTAGATTTGTTTCCCGTGTTTTATTATCCTTTGCAACATAAGAGAACATACAAACATTGAAACCATCTTAGTACTTCATAGACAAGTTTTTTGTTCAAAAAACACCTCGCAACAAATTTAGCTAGTTTTAACATTTTTTGGAAACTTTTAGCAACTTTT
>JAPTYQ010000012.1:4354176-4364973 GCA_029814465.1 Ostorhinchus cyanosoma | reverse complement strand
CAGTGCTTTGATTCATTCACTGTTTTCTTTTCTGTCTGTTTTAGTCACATGATCCACACAGGAGTTAGAACTGGATTTAAGAACCAGTGTTTTGGATGGAATCATTTTTTCTGCGACTGAATTTGTTCAGTTCATCTCCGTATCAAAGGTCCTGAACCATGATGGTCCGGTACAAACGAGTGCACCATTACACCTCTAGAAAATAGAATATACAATATGAGTCTAAACATACAATATGACTACAAGCATCAGAGGTGGAGAGAATAAATAAAGCAATCAAGTGTCATATGAATTGCTGTTTTGTCTGCAAATGGGGTTAAAAATGTTGAATGTACATATTTCTCTATTAACATCTGATAAAAAAAGCTTCAAGATCAGTTCATGTCTTAGTCTTGCGTGTACACTGCTCTATAACTAGTAAACAACAAATACAAAAAGTGCATCAAATATGAATAAAATTGTCACACGTTAAATTGAATTCACTGAAAGCACTCAACATCCAAGACCTACTGATGAAACCGGCACCTTTATTTTTCCGTTTGTTTTGGTTTTTAGAATGTGCAGGTGGTGCTTCCAGGCAGACGTCTTATCTTGAACGGTGCATATCTCTTGGCATGTGTTGCAGGTCTCAGGCATGTGTGGGCAGCAGTCTCCCTCCTCACAAAGTGGGGAATCTAAACTCCAAGTTATTCCTCTCTGAAATCTCCAAAAGAGAGAAGAGCTTGAAGAGAACACTGGAGGGTAAGACCTCAGACACACCGACCAGCGTTTGGTCCAGTATACGACCGCCGTGAGTGTTGTAAGCGGCTTCATGTGCCCCTGGTTCACCCCTCTTGTCTTTTCTTTTCTTGCTCCCCTCAGCTCCCCTCACCCCTCCCTCGATCTTCCTGCAGTCTGTTCCTGCGTATCCCAGCGGTCAGAGCTCCAGCACCGGAGCAGAGAAACGGAAACATTCCACTGCTTTCCCAGAAGGAAACGGGAGCGTCAGCAAAAACGCCGCACCGGGTTTCAAGGACTCCTCCTCATCCTCGTCATCTTCTTCCTCATCGTTAGCAAAGCAGCCCTACCTGGGCTCCAGCTCCGCTTCCGGAGAAGGTCAATCCTCCAATCAGCAGCCTCTCGGCCCCTGTGGCCCACCCCACATCAGCGAGAGCGGCGGTACAGGAAGCGGGAGCGGCTCTTTGACCAATCATCATTCGGGATCTGTGTTCGGCTCCTCGCACTTTCCCCCTGGAGGCAGCAGCTCCTCCCACTCCTCCCAGCAGGCCGTGCTGCCGCAGTATGGGGGCCGCAAGATCCTGGTGTGTACGATGGATAATTGCTATTGCTCCGGAGTTCCCTCTGTGTCGGG
Organism: Ostorhinchus cyanosoma; assembly: GCA_029814465.1. NCBI lineage: Eukaryota > Metazoa > Chordata > Actinopteri > Kurtiformes > Apogonidae > Ostorhinchus > Ostorhinchus cyanosoma. The sequence goes on along the minus strand of JAPTYQ010000012.1, from coordinate 4,363,622 downwards.
GCACCGTAGCCATCCTCCGTACCCCCGCTCAGGCTCTTTCCCATGGGTCAGCGCCCAAGACTACCCCCCTCCCCCGGGCCTGGCCTCTGGGGGTCCGTCCATGCAGGGTTTGGCAGTGAGGGACTGGATAGACGCCTCACAGACACACAGACATGCAGATTTCTATGGGCTGTACGGACAGCCGTCAACAAAGCACTACGTCACCAGTTAACATAGTGTAGAACACACACACACACACACACACACACACACACACACACACACACACACACTTGGATATACAGGAAAATGTAGAAGTATCAGAGGGAATCTAGTCACCATTACTGCGTTGTCATCTACAATATTCACTCATTTAAATGCAAAGCTGTCCTTACTGTCCAACATTCTACTTCTGCCTTCGATGTAATGTTTCTCTACATACAGACGTCTCCGTAACCAAGATGAATGTCCTTCTCCAACAGCCGACTTTGTCCTGAACCCACAGCAAAATAAATAAGCGCTTACTTAATGAGGAGTACCAGCCCCGTATGAGACCTGGGACCTTTTGTTAATACTCAGCTGCTTAGTTTATCATGGTAAACCACATGTGACCCCAGAGTTTACCAGGGGAGCACCAACCCTCAAATTCTGGGCTGATGTCTACAATTAAAACCTCAATTTGGCCGATGTCACCCACTGCCACTACCATTTTTTGTTTTATTTTAGTTGTTTACATTGTGTTCACATTGTTTTATGCTAGCCATTAGCATGTTAATGACTAAACTTGCATTAAACTTGACTTAACTATAATTTCACTTTCACAATAGGGTTTTTTTACGCATGATGTGGAAACGGTTTGAAATGACACTTTGTGTATTGTTTCTTCTGGTTTAACTTGTCGGCAGTGGCTGAGGCCACATCGAAGTGTCACTGCTGTGTGCCCCAGTGTACATCCAATAAAACAAAGGCAACTATATTTAAGTTTTCATGGTTTAGCCTGATGTAGCATGTAGCCTCGGCCATTGTTGACAAGTAAACCAGAAGAAGCGGTACACAAAGTCAGTCATTTCCAACCGTTTCCGCGTCATGCCTGAAAAACCCCTATTACATATAGAAACACACAACATGGGCCACAAACACAAAGGTGCTCTCGCACCCATTTCTGATCAGGACTTAGGAACTTGTCAATCCTCCTGTCGACCAAAAAAATGGTCTTTGATTCAACCTAAATAGATGCTCCAGATAACTGTGAACCCTGGATTTCTTCATTTGTAGCATGAAATCACAGAAAGTTAATTATAGTTACTATAGTGAAAGCAAACAATGTGGCAGATGAGGAAAATGAACAATCTACTGATGTCAGATGCTGATAATGACAACAGTCACCACTAAAGTTGCAGCATAAAGGTTAAACAAACTGTACCAAAAATGTACAGTGTGGAAAAAAAACCGACATTTGGAACTTGGTTCAGAATTTAAAGGTACAGTGTGTAAGAGTTCTTAGTGTTCTTTCTAATAATCTAATTATTGATTATGATTCAAATAAAATAGTGCTCAATCAGTCAAAAAACCTTTGTTCGATTGCATTTAACCTAGAAAAACCTGTTTAAATATACATAGCACAGGTACTGCTTGTGAGGCGCTGCTATTATTGCTGCCTTTTTGCCACAAAACAGTGAGTGATGTAGTCCATAAGCCTGCTTGCATAGCCTGTAATCTATACGAATGTGGAAAAAATACATAGAAGTGGGAAGACGTTATTCTACAAACGTCCACTTTGTCTGTTGGTCAGAGGTTGTGTCTTCTGTCAGCTGGAGTCCTGCTTCTGCTGCTCCCTCGAGTCGTAGGAATCCACTCACTCTATAAAAAGAAAAACTTTGACATAAGAACAAACACTGAATCCCTAAAAGGCCGTAACTTTACAGATTTTATTTCTACCGGTTTAATGACAGCAAAACAAACAACCAGAATCATCTTATCACCAAAAACAGTCAAACTAATATAACCAAGATCATGTTCCTGTAAGGCATCAAAGTGACAAATGATATCTTAAACCTTGTCACGTTCAGTTCATGATTGTTTTTATTTTTCTACACTTACCTCGGCGCTTGACGGAAGTGATGACAGAGAAGTTGAGGTGTCACCATTTTGGGGGGTTGTGGAAACAAAGTGTTTGAAAACCATGAAAAAGTGCCAGCTGTTAGGTAAATGCAACACCGGAACCGAGAAATCGCACCATCTTTGCTTTGATTCAAGTATTTGTTGCCACCTAGGGTATAGGAGTTACACACTGTACCTTTAAGGTATGAAACTGCCCTTAAGCAACTACTGAGGAGCATATTGAACTGGAATTAGCACCACTGAAACGGTGCTGAGGTTGTATTCAGTCAGACCGGTAAACAGCAGGTCAACACTGCTCACCGAGATGAATGAAGGACGTCTTTGATGCCAAGAGGGCTATGGCTGTCAAAATCTAAAAATCAGCTGATGTTGATAGACCAGTAAAACCCTAAACAGGTTTGATAACATTAATGGACTTGAGATGCAACTGACTCCAAAAAAGTGTGATTCTCCTCTGAATTACAGCGTAGGTTCCTCGAGTGGGCAGTCGAATGCAATAAAGCTTTTAGTCGATATCACAAAACAAACATGTACAGGACAGTCCAACAGCCCTGCATTTAGTACGAATATGTTTTAAGCAGGAAAAACTGGATCCAGGTCAACAGAGAGACCCCTGAAGTTCTCAGACAAATGTAATAAAACATTTATTCATCAAAGTAGCTCAGCTTTTTTTCTGCATAAGCTGCATTTGTGTCAAGACACTTTTGCAGTCTGTGTTTCCGTCCGTAGATTCCTTCTTTGTAGAATTTTTGACATTTGTCTGACAACTTTTTGGCCGTTCAGAGGCTCCGTAGTTACCATGGAAACACCGTCATCTTCTACAACATTGATTCTCCAGTTAAACCCATGGAGTTGGATCAGTGACAGTGAATGGAAACACTGGGTTTATGTTCAGTTCATAATGGATTTTATTGAAAAACTCACGTTTTCCTTATTCTTCTCTGATTTACTCTGGTAATCTTTGAATTTACTCTGAGCTTTTATGAACATCTACAAGATCAGTGAATTAAATATAGGAAAATACTTGATTTCCACTGAAAAATGCAAAATACTGTAGATAATATTACAACAAATGATAACTTACTCGGGAAAGAAAACAGTAATTTGGAAGTTGACAGAAATAGTTAAAGGTCTTTAAAGGTTGAGGTTCCACAGAAGACCATCCAGGTCTGACCCTGTTTAACTCCTGAGTTTGGCTGCGTTTAGAGTGGTACGGCTGTAAATGTAAGGAAGTCATAGGCGTTTCCAAAAAGAGGAGTTTTGGATTCTAGTTACTGTCTGTGTCTGCTGAGCAGGTCACAGGAAATGGTCAAACCAAAGATGGTGGTCAGGGCTTCCAGAAAACACCTGAACCATCCAGACTGTGCTGGAGGTGGATGGTGCAGGTGTCATTCAGTCTGTGGAGCAGTTTAATCCTCTACGGAGTCATTACAGTGATGGCGACAGCTGTTAAATGTCACATTGACAGATCCAGATTCAGCTGTTGAGGTGCACAGAAAAAATACAAACTCCACACAGACGGTCTGTGAGCGGACGGTGGGAAACACTTCATTCACCAACACTAATGAAATGAGAGGGAAGTGGTTCTGGCCTAGAAAATGTGTTAACGTTTGCTAGTTACTTTCAAAAAACTGTTAAAAGGATATGGAAAGTGATTTAGGCCACATCCACACAAAACCGCATCTCTTCTTATCCGATCTTTTTCTTTGTCGTTTTCAAAAAAGTGCTCCGTAAACATGGAGTCATTTCAGGAAATATCTGCGTCCACACAAAACCACTGAAAACGATGTACCAATGCCAGGCCTGTAGGTGGCGCTGTAACGATCTAGCAAAAAACGGAGAAGACCACATGGACCATGCGCACAAAGCTTGTGCGCTGTAAACAAACCATAGACCACAGAAGAACAACAACAACAACTCTGCTGTCGATCCAAGAGCATGTGTGGAATACTGTAGCTACCAGGACTGATCTCATGAAATTGTGTTCTATGTCACACCAGTTGTTATTGCATTAGCCGTTCTATACGTATGCATTTTCATCCTTTTGCGTGTTATTCAACAGCATTTGATGGCGTGCCAATGTATGCCAAGATCTCTGGTTTACATATCTGTAACTGCTAACCCTAACCACGCTAGCTGCTAATCGCTAACCCTAACTGCTAATCACACTAGCCACTAATTGCTAATCACCTGTTATTTTACACGGCATAAACATACATGTGGAAAGCTTATAATGTGTAGACATGACACGCCAATTAAAAGTAGCATGTTGTCTGTACACAATTCATGATCTCACGTTGTTGCTATGGTTATTTGTCGCTCATTATAATGAAAGAGTAGCCAAAGATTTGGACTCGATATTTCCAATCAGCTCAAAAGCTGTCGTAGCACGAGCACAGGTGTTGTTGTTGTTGTTGTTGTTGTTGTGAAGTGGCGTCTTGCCTCCGGAGTGAAAGGCTGATCTGAAACATTTTGCATTGTAACTAAGAGCGCCACCCTCTGATGACATCACACAGCGCCGAAGCAAACCTTTGCAATTCACATTTTCTTGACTTTTTTCTGTCCAGGGTTCCTACGCAAGTATGAAAAAGTATGGAATTTGATTTTATAGATTCCCAGTTTACAAAATGGAACCAAATGTATAAAAATATTCCTGTTTCCAGACCGTCCCCACTGTTCTACTTTATGAAACCTATAAAAACACAAATGGATGGATCTGTGTTTTTAAGGCTTTTGTTAACGCAGCTCAGATGTTTGTGTGAGAGCACATACAGTCGGCTCCACCTCCCAGAAAACATTTGGGCAGATTGACAGGTCAAATGCCCCGCCCTCTGCTCTTATTCTCCTCCCACCCATTTTAAGCCCCGTCCAGGTGTGCTCCAGTTTCACAGCTGTTTGACGGACAGGTGACGTCACACACTGTTGAGCAGATATTCAACAGGCCTGTGCGATCGAAGGCAGAACTCAGAATGGGTCGATGGAAACGCTCTGAACACTGGCTCAAAAATCCAAATTTACAAACTGGGTGGAACTTTTTTACCAAGACATCTGGAAATTAGGGTCTGGAAAAAGGATGGAATTTGGGAATTTCAAATGTGTAGGAACCCTGTTTGTCGCTTTTGCTACAAATTTGACGAGCCCAGCTTCTCCAGCGCAGTAATGGTGTCGTAGACGTATGGCTGGATTTGAAGGTAGAGACGCGACACCAAATAGCACACATTTATGTACTGACTCCAATAACTGGAAGAAACACACGAGAACACTCTGATAATGCCGTTAGTACCACACACTCATCAAAGTATAAGGAATAGAAGTACACACCTTTTCGGGGGCAGGGTTAATCTTTGTCTTTTATTTTCTTAATTTCCTTCCTCTTGTTTGTTTGTATTTTCTTTTGGGTCAGTGTTTCATGTAGTGTATTTAAATGCATATATAGCTCTCTCTGGCACAGCTCGGCTCAACATTTTACACATTCTGACGAGTCGGACACAAACACTGGGGCTGAAGAGATGACCATGGGACCTATACGGTGTTTCTGTACAGACAGGAGGAACTCAAACGTCACATCTGTCGGAGGGTGTCGGAGGTTTCCTCGGCGTAGACCCCTTCTAGTCTTACTGAGGTTGAATGCCTTACGTTATTAGCCTCATATTTTCTGCCCTGGCCACATTAGTTGAATAGGTCCTTTAAAGCAGACTCTGGTCCCTATCTGTCCTTCGCTTTCTTTTGTCATGGCACTTCCTTCCTTTCTTTGCTGGATGGCTTGAACACAAACGCTCTTCCATGTTCCCTGTTTTGAGGAACACCCATAACGTGGACGCCTAGTTCTGTCTGAGGGACGACATCAGAGCGGAGCGTCGCAGTCTGAGGACCGCTCGATCCCGGCTTCTTGAACTTTTTTTTTTTTCTTCTTTTTTTCTTTTTTTTTTTGTCCCTTTCCAGGAGCAGGAATCCCAATCCCCCACTTCCTGCTGCCGAGGCTTCCCACCGGACAGAAAGGCCCGTTCTGACAGGAGATGCTTTTCCATTTGACTTTGTCTTATTATTTGGTCCATGTGTAGGATTATTCACACTTCTCTGGAGAGACTGGACAGAAACCAATCAAGCATCTGGAGGATCTGACGATGCTGTAATTGTACTTCCTGCAGGGCAAAGATGTCACTTCCTCTCACTAAGCACACAAGCTCTTCTTGGCTTCCTGTTTGCAGCTGTAAGCATGCAGGGAAGAGTTTTTTAAGCACTCAGAAGTAGAACAATGGGGCGAAAAAATACAACTGTATGCAGTTTTAAAACAGTGTGACGATGAAGGGGTGGGAGGAATTTTTTTGTTTTTCATGAACTTTTTGTAAAAGACTGGACTGCTAGTTGTGAGCAATGGTCGTCATCCTAAAGAAGCTATTACAACAATTGACAAGAGAAAAAAAAAACAACATAAAAGTATCTTTTTTTGTAAATATTTTGTGAAATGGAAAAATTACTGACGTGATTTGGAGGAGGGTCCAAATAAACAAATGAAAAAAGCTCCACTGGCTCGGTTCTTCTCCCGTACACGGTGCATAATCTCATCTTTTGCCTTTTTCTGAACAGGCTTCTGCTTCCATAGGTTTCACTCACGGTTCCTGAGGGGTCTTTAAAAGTCTTACATTTACAGACTGATCTCATGAAATGTATGTCACACTAGTTCTTATGGCATTTGTCTGCTATATGTGCACATTTTCATCCTTTCCTGTGTTATTCAACACCATTTGAAAACCATATCCGTAACCGCTAATCCTAAACGCTAATCACATGGTATTTGACACACAGTGAACATACATGCAGAAAGTTTAAAATTCGTACAAATGACACCATTTTTAACTGGCGTGTTATCTGTACGCAGTTCATGGTATCCTGTTGTAACTTATAAAACCTGTCGAACGTTGAGTCCAGTCGACTGGATCTGCTGATACTCCCAAACGTGGTCCGACTTCTGCTGCGGTGCTGAAGTCTTTCAGTTCTGTGCACTTCATTTATAGAACCGTAAATGTGTAACTGGAATGAGCGATGTAGGAGTGGAACAACATACTTTTAGAGACATTAGTGGCTTTTCCATCAGACAGCTGCACAAAACTTTACCCATATTTACCAAATGTCTAAAAAAAAAACGTGCGTTGTCAGTTTTTCCATTAAATCACAAATGTGATGATTTATTATCGTGAGATCACACGAGAAGTCATTCCATAAACATGGAGACAAATATAAATATGATGTTGATTTCCAGATCTATTGATTATTCTATATTCCCCCTCTATCTCCTAAATTCTAAACTGATGCGGTTTCCTGATGTCCATCATTTTTTTTTTTTAATTCATGACTCTACTTGTGGAAAAAGCTCTTTTTATTGCTGTTTTGCATGATGTACCAATTAAGCTACGCCCCAAAATCCACTTCTTGCCAGCGTTAAATCTTTTAATCGAAAAACAAGAGTTGTGGTGAAATTGTTGTATTTCCTTGTGCATTTTATGCTTAAGTTATTTTCACGCAGTTTGAGGATTAATGGAAAAGAGACCGAGGCCTAATGCCAGTGCACCCTTGGCCCCTCCCCCTTCCCCCTCCTCCTTTAAACACAGTTCTCAGGGGTAGAGGTGTAAACGTTCCTATGGTCCAACCCTTCCAGACCTGCTCCGTCGTCCGTGTGTCTATGAACAGATGATCCATCTGTGTTTGTGACTGAATTCTCCACGTCGTCAGTTCATGGCGTCTGTTTACGACTGTCAACCGCAAACCGCAGAAATGCCATCTATAACATTAAACGGACGATCAAAGGATGAAGTTCTTTTCAAAGTAAAGGGTGCGTTTGTTTGTTCGGTCGCTGCTGCTCTTTTCTGCCGTTTCCCTCCATCTGACCCAGGATTTGAACTGAACTCTGCCAGACTTCTCCGTTTGTAGAGTGGTCCTGGAAAATCTGCATTTGGAGGGTCAAACAGCCCGGCCCCTTAGCCCCTCCCCTCAGACTCATCCAGAATCAGGACGACCCTACCCCTTCATGTGAACACACAGAAAGAAGGGGGAGGAGCCAAGGGGTGAAATGAGATTGGGCCTAAATGAGAATAAAAACATCTTAAATATGTTTAGAACTTCAAATTAACTATACTCAGTACAGACTTGATCTGGGCTGGGGGGGGGGGGCTGCCGGGGGTGGGTGGGTGTGTGCGTGCATTCAGGTGTGTGTGTGTGTGTGCGTGCATTCATGTGTGTGTGTGTGTGCATTCATATGTGTGCGTGCGCGCGCGCGTGTGTGCATGTGTCTGTGTGCATTCGTGTGTGTGTGTGTGTGTGGATTCATGTGTGTGTGTGCGCGCATGTGTGTCCGTGCATTCGTGTGTGTGTGTGTGTGTGTGGATTTGTGTATGCGTGCATTCACGTGTGTTTGCGTGTGTGTGCGTGTGTGTGTGCATTCGTAATAGATTGGTTCATAGATGACCTCTGACCCCTAACAGATGGGATTACATTTAGGGAAAAACAGGTCAAAGTTCAATTTTGGTTCAATTTACTTCAAACTTGGCACAAACATAGAAGCAATTGATAAACGTACTTCTGACATGAAACTAAGACATGGATTTTTCACATTTTGGTTACATCTGTTTATACACACACACACACACATGCACACACACACATACACACACACATACATACACACACATGCACACACACACATGCACACACACATACATACACATGCACACACACATGCACACACACACACGTGATGACATCAGCTGGAATGATGCCAAAATAAGCTGCAATACATGCGAGAGGCGGAGCTTGTTCCTGGAAGCAGCTGTTTTATTGGATAATTGTTTCCGCTCTAATGTTCTTTCATTTCCTTGAACTTTGATTCTTTTCTGGGTTTTTTTTTCAGGTTCTTTGTTATTTTTACATGTTTGTTTCACACTTTTCCAACTATTGAAAAACACATTTACACAGAAAATCCACAAATAAGACTGTTCTGAAGCTTTTGAGAAATGCTCCTCTGGTTCTGGTTCCTCCTCTGGTTTCTCCTCTGTTTCCTCCTCTGGTTCCTCCTCTGGCTTCTCCTCTGGTTCTTCCTCTGTTTCCTCCTCTGGTTCCTCCTCTGGTTTCTCCTCTGGTTTCTCCTCTGTTTCCTCCTCTGGCTTCTCCTCTGGTTCCTCCTCTGGTTTCTCCTCTGGTTTCTCCTCTGTTTCCTCCTCTGGTTCCTCCTCTGGTTTCTCCTCTGTTTCCTCCTCTGTTTCCTCCTCTGGTTGTTCCTCTGGTTTCTCCTCTAGCTTCTCCTCTGGTTCCTCTTCTGGTTCTTCCTCTGGTTGTTCCTCTAGCTTCTCCTC
>JAPTYQ010000012.1:4262819-4276097 GCA_029814465.1 Ostorhinchus cyanosoma | reverse complement strand
CAGAGCTCCCACCTCCTCCCTCCACCTCTCTCCATGGCACGCTCCCTGTGAGCTCCTGGACGTCTGTTAGCTCATAAGACAGATGACCACCTGGTTTAACTGGAGTCCTGGACCCCAGCCCTGACTGCCTCAGTTCACTTTCATTAAGAGTTAAGAGGACTTATCTGACCCTCACTGCCCATCTCCGAATGCTGCTCAGCTATTACGGGCTGTAAGCTTTATTTAATGGATTTAACATCCACTTTCACTGCCCTCGTCCCCAGGGATGAGGAAGACACAGAGGAGATGACACACACAAACATGTACGCATGAAAACACTTAGCGGCACACACATTGAGTCAGTGCCCCCCCCATACACGCAACACCCCCGCCTGGCAACACATACACCTGACGCTCATGTTTGTGTTCAAAATTCAATTACCCACTTATTGATACTTCACAGGGATATTTAAGATGCAGACACGAGCCGTGATTTCCCAGGGGAGCCACTGGTTCCTCTTTATGTCCCAACCGAGAGGGCCCGCCCCTCCTTCTCCGATGCATTTTCGCCTGGCTGACACACACACATTCACACACCAAAACAAACACATCTGCACCTCCCAACCCCTGCTCGAGCCTATGCCTGTTCAAGAGGTGTCCTTATTAATAGGCAATCAGTCAAAAATCATTCATTAAAAAGCCTAAAAGGTTTTACACCCGCACTATGATTAGCTGGGAAAGAAAATCCAATGAATTCCTAATGCCTTTATGGAAATGAGGTGTCATTTCCGATCTGCTCAGGGAGGCGGCAGGCAGGCAGAACTGAGGAATGGTGTGTGAGAGTGTGTGTTTGTGTGTATGTTAAGCTCTGCCTCCCTCTCCTTTCACACTGATCCCTATTTAAGATATGGACAGGCTCTATCAGATACAGCTGCAACCTGCTACGCCAAGAAATGTTAGGAAATGTGTGTGGAACTGTGAAAGATTTAAGGACAAAACGCCAAGACTAAACACACTACAATGAAAAGGCATGGCCAATATTTATAAACCTAACTCTAAAGGAGAGAATTCAAGAGAAGTCTCCTCAAGGTTACTGAATTTTAACATCATTTCCTAGATTAATATCGCAAGAAAAACTCCCTGCGTCTTAAACCACTGAGCTCCCATCTGTTTTACTTTCCTTAAAGCACTTCACTGACATTTCAACTATGAAGAAGACGGAAGAGGTGAAAAGAGGAGCACAGTGGAGTAGGAGAAGTGAGGAGGACGAGAGGAGGAAGGATATTGGTGGTGGTGGGGCGGCATCCCCTGTTCCTCATTCAGCGGCTGTCAGCGCACACACTTCATAACCGCCCGCCCCGCGGTCAGCCCGCCCTGATGGATTGATGGAGGCACATTAGCACCAGTGGGGCCCAGTGAATGCAATCATATTCAGCAGCGGCATGCTTCTAATAGGCTGGAGATTGATCCTGAGGGTGAGGAGGAGGTGGTGAATGTGGGCCCATTAGGAGCTGTCAGGGCAGGCCGACCTTCAGTCTCACCTTCACACAGAAAGACGCAACTGGGGTCAGTCTGGGTCTAAACTGAGTGATATTGTGGTGGCCTGGGAGAGACAACAGGTGGTGCTACACCTAAAACACATTCTGGGATGCCTTTCATGTGGCTATCAATGATACTGATCACAATACAGTAATATAGGTTAGATATATTTTCTGGCCTTATTGACAGTTTATCTGATTGTACTTTCTAGCAGAATGTAAAGATATCACCATAAGAGATCAGCACAATATCAACCAAAAATATTACAGTACTGAGGTTTCTAAGCAGCTCAATCAGCCTGTGAGTTAAATGCATGAACATTATTGTAACTGATGAAGCTGTGATAAAATAAGTTCAAGGTAACACAACATGATGTGAGTAAAATCCACAGTAACAAGCAAATTCAGCAGAAACTTTATGGTGAATGATCTGGCCCAAATAAATCACAAAGCCTTTATTCACAATAATGATCCATGAGCTGAACTGTGATCTATAGTCACAGTTTCAAAAAGTATTGTAGACTATCAACAAGTTACAAACAACCAATAGAATCCATCATCTAAAAAACCCATGAGTTTACTGGATAATTTAAGGAGTTAAAGAATGACTTTTTGCACCGGAGCTGCAAAAACGAGAGTCATTAAGTCCCCCACAGAGGTTGTAGTTAGAATCTTAAGGTGGAATTGGATGAAGAGGACCGAATAGTGGGCCAATGCTGTTGGGACACAAGTGAGGGCTTGATCAACGCTGGGTGGGTCGCCTGGGGGAGGATGTGTGAGGCTGTAAGACCCGAAACACTCGATGATCTCAGGAAACATTACTGTGATGCCCCTGCATCCATAGATCCATCTGCATACACTGTAGTACTGACATTTAGCAATGAGGGTGCAATTTGTAATTATGTACTCTAAATCAATTACTTGAGGATAATAACTATAACCCACACTAAAACACAAGTATGTGACGTTAATACACTTAAAATCTGGATTACCACCACAAGACAGGAAAAAAAAGAGAGGAAGCTGGAAGGCCTGCCCTGTACAACACAACATGGTGGACTCACTCAGGTGGAGGTAACCCACTCCCTCTGAACAAATACAAAGATATTAAAAACACAATCCTTCCTTTCAGGTGTTTTAACAATAACATAACTATGGTGAATACTATACCCTTGTGACCTTGGTCATACTTTGCCAACTTCCTTAATAATTTCCTCAACAACAACCATTTTTGGTTTTGTAGGCATGTCTTCACCCAAACTGTAGCTACTCAAGTTCGCTGAACTCATAATGTGAGATTTGGAAACAGGATTAAGATGACAGAAAATGGCCCTACTATTCACTAAAACTTCAGACTGACGACCTCCTTCAGATCTGTTCCAATATGAGATTGTCCGATGACCCACCCCTACAGACACGCTTCCTAATTAACAGCTTGTCATAACAGGATATGTGTTAAATGGTAACCAGTAGCCTTGAGCCCACAAATGTGATAGAGCACCATCACCAGCTCCATCAGCCGTGTTACCGGCCGTCTCAGTAGCTGAGGCCCTTCAGTGCATCCCACAGGAACACTCAGCTTTCAATTACCTCCAATAACAGCACTTATCAGAGTCCTCAGCTTTCCCCTGAGACCTGGGGCTTGATGCCCGCACTCAGCGGCCCACGACAGGGGCATTCATCATGGGGCGGAGTAACAGCTGGGGCCTGAGGAAGAGGCACGCGCCAAGCCCCTTTGGGACTAGACCAGGCCAGCGTCACATAGCCATCACCGCAGAGAGGAGGGGGGCATTAAGGTTGTGTTGCATCCTCCCTTCATATCTATGTTAAAATCTTAAAACATATGTAGAAACATGAATAGACGGCAGCATCTTCACTGATCCCAGGAAAAAAATGATATCACCACTAGCTCTGTTCATTTGATGCATAGGGGGAGGCATTCTTGTAATAATGTGTGGCTCAGGTCCCGTTCCTCACTGCAGTAGTGTGGGTGAGTTTTCACTGCTTGATTGTGCTCTGCCCATTAACCAGCTTCCCCTTTAATGGTCCACATGTTGAAGGGGGAGGGGCAGTAAATCCTGTTCCCTACCCTCACTCTGCCGTGCCTCTGCGGAGTCTCGTTTACGGGTACTGAAGAGTGCACAAACATGATGAAAAAGTAGCTGAGATTTACAAGGCCTCCCCTGACAGCCAGGAAAAGGAGAAAATTAAACCAGAGAGCATTAAACAGGCACCCATTACAGGGCTGCTCCGGCACCAATAATAACCATCATTGTGTCCCGTCATCCCAAGGTACATGACATGATTGCAAAGCCTGCAGTCCTCCACCTGTGACAGCTAACATCTTTATAGCAACCAGATTACATGCTTCTTAGGGTTTAGGGGAAGTCAGGGAGAGCAAGCAGCAAAATCAATTTGCAACTTCTTATCTCCAAATCTATACAGATATGTTACAGAATCTATGCATACATGCTTTACCCTACATATTTGGATATTTGTGTATTAAAGCATTATAGTAGATCTTTAAAATTTCATTCAATTTGAGTGAGCAAGTCTTAAGAGCAGTGGAACAGTCTGTCTGCCCTTTATACTTATTGTCCACATAAGACCCCCTCACCCATACTATATACAACAGGAATCTAAATTTAACTCAACATGCAGGCATTTATTTATATCCTTCATCCCAGTAAAAGGACGGCTATACCACAATTCTTTATCTCGTGTGCTTTTTCACTTGGAAAATAAATATCCATTTTTACTCTTAGGAAAATATGAGCACTTAGCTACATCTCTCTAATCCACACTCCACAAGGATTATGACAATGGAGGCAGTGGGGAATGGATTAAGAACTAGATTTTGCATCCATCAAATGCTTGAGCACTTGTTGTATGGGCTCTTATGAGCATGCCCTTGTTTCTTACCTTTTCCAATTTAACAAGATTGACCTAAATCCATTTTTTTTAGACCTCGAGGTCAACTTCTTTTTGTCTGACAGCAATATAGAATAGATGCTAAAATGCAAAGTTTGTGATTTGTATTTTATCTTTGAGTTTGGTGTTGAATGTGACGGCATATAAGAGTTGAGTGACATTTACTCATGGATACAGAAGCTAAATCCTAGAAAGGCTATGAGCACCATCTAGTGGCAGCATCAGTGACTGATCTTGTAATCAATCTGTCATCTGCTTTACAGCTGTTATGTGACATTTACTTACTGTCTGTCAGACTATAATGATCCCATAGGTTTTGGTCAGAATAGGCAACACACATAAACACATAAATGTTTTAACAGCTCTATCATTATTTCTGCCTTCAACAGTATGTATGACAATGTGGAAAGAACTAAAATGTTTTTTTGTTTGTATACTTACACTCCTCTAAACCCAGCTGGTAGGCAAGATTCTGTAGTCCCTTGACTTTCTCCATTAGGTTTGCTGTGGTCAAACTACCCAGTTCTGTGGACAGATAACAGGAGGAAAGCTCTTTACAACTACTTTTAGCTAAACCTCATCAAACGTGACAAGATCTCACAGCATTTTATTGTTGTTTGACAAAATGACTTTGACCATGATATATATATATATATATCTATATATATATATGTGTGTGTGTGTGTGTGTGTGTGTTTTTAAATACCTTTTAACATTTCTATGTCCTCACTTTCCAGCTCGGCCATCCATTTTGGTGGTGAATTAGTGATAGGCTGTGAAGTAGAACACAACAAAAATCTCACAAGACAGCTTATGAAAAATGGCTAGATGGAGCCTATATATCACAGAACGTCAAACTTATTTAATTATTCAGTTTGTAAATTAAAGTGAGCCACTGTGACACGGTAACTCACATTTTTACAAGACGCAGCAAATTCTGCAACTCCAGGCACTGCATGAGAGATTAGAGGATAATTAAGACTATAAAAACATAAAACATAACTGCATCTTAACTATAATAAACACAAGAACAGGAGGTAAAGGAAGCTTACACTGTTCTGGCCAAAGGTCTGGGGACGCTCTGTCAAGCTTCTCAAAGCTCAACAAAGAGGTTTCAAAGTCATCACCTATAAAGATACAAAAAGCATTTTAATTGTATTATTTCATGCAAGAAGGCAAGCATTATATAAATATCCATTATATTATTAACAATATAATAAACATGTTATGATGCTTTTACAAGACTGTGTATACATTTCTTATGATAAATAAATTGTCAGAGTATAACGTTTGGCTGCATTTTAGAAACATAAATAATAAAGATGCATTTATTTTATCTTTAATCATCAGACTGCAATTTATTTCTTCATTTAAGTACCTAAAAATAGCCCTTTTTGTGTGACTGCCTAATTAAGATGTTCAACCAGATCTACCTACTGTCAAATTTAACACATTTAAATGACAAGTTATAGAGAAATACAGAAATTACAGTAAAAAATAATGTGCAATAAACACCTGTATACAAAAATCACATGAGTCATAATTTCAGTACAATATTGTTAATCTTTCTGTAGAACATGCAACGTATTTGTGATTTATATAACATAATGTTACTTAATTACCAAGCAAGTATGTTGTGTCACTTTGATACACAGATTAAATAAAAACTATAATATGGTATCATTGTGGAACATAAGTTAAATACAGTTATATTAACACATATGTTATAAAAGACCAGTTTATTTCCTTATTATAATGTAAATGCAAATAACATGATAAGATAAACTGCAGCTTAATACTGATAAGGAAAAGAGAGTGGAAACATGTCAGTGTAATAGCACAGGTATTGTTTATTTTTCGAGGTGTCCACCATAGCAAGGCTACTATCTGTACAATTCCTAAATAATAACGATGGAACAGAGCATGATCTACTACATTTATTGAAAATAATAGTTGTGTAGCGTTTGCGGAGTTCGATAGCAGCCCTCTGAAAGCAGCTGTGTCAGTAGCTAGCAGCTCTCGTAGTTTGATGTGTGTGTGTGAAGCTGTGCCATAGTTTCGGGCTGGTTGTCCTGTGCTTCCCTGTACAGTGGGTAGACAAAACACTGAGGCTAGTGAAGGCTTTAGCCAACGAAGAAAACATCTCCAAACAGTCACAATAAAGCGCTAACATGTGTATTCCGTCGTCTCTGGGTGTTCACATAAGACATCATCGAAGTCGTTAGTGATTATGTGTCGTTTGAAACGGCAAAATTGCATTTTATACACAACATAGCAGGGTAAGGAATTAGAATTTACCTCCATTCGGAGACGCCATCTTCACAATAAACACGTGACTCACGACGACCAATGGCAGCAGGCGTTCTCGGAATTGACGCGTGTCGGTGCAGTTTATAAGATCAGCCTCTAGATGGCAGACTCATTCATATGAAACTACAATGTTAAAGCCAAAGGTAAAATATAAAGCAAACTTTTCCAGAGTAACTCCACTGAGGTCTATTTTCATTTATTTACTCAGCTACTGTTTTATAACAAAAAAAGTCAGTTAGTATACAAAAATATACTATTATATATATTAAAAAATATATTAAATGAATATTTTTGATACTAAATCAATCCATATTATGAGTGGAAATGTTTATGGAATTCAACAGTAATATGGAAGAGGATTAGGGCAACTTGGAAAAAAAGATAAGGTCCAGTATCATTTTTTATTATTATTCTGACAAAAGATAGAATTCTGACTTTTTTCTCAGAATAATTATAAAAGCTTTTTATTGGACCTTCATCCATCCTGGCCTTAATCCTCTTCCATACAGAACAGATGGTGTTGAAATCAAATTAAAACATATATGAATATACAGAAAATATAAAACGTTTTCAGTTCATTTATAAATTTGTCTGATTGAACTATTTAAGGGGTCACTTATATGAATATAAGTAAGCAGAGACTACAAGAATATCATAGTTTATTGATCATACTCAATGTGCACACAAAAAGTCAGTAGTAGTTTCATCGTGTCAAAACAGAAGTCATACTGGAGAGCACTAATGACTGTTTACAATACAAAAATACTGAGTGCTAACATTAAGAACATTTCAAACTGAACAGTCACTGGTGACCTAGATCTATGTAAAGAGTGTTTTCAGTACTGTCAAACAGAGAAAAGTAATATCTGAACATTTCAGAATTTAACTTCACTGGTTTCTTTGAGGCACTTGATTTTTTACATTTTTGAGACAAGTCCAGTATGTCACATATGATGTGAGTTAAGGCAGCTTGGTGATGACTAGTGTCTAGATCCTTATTCTCAAATACTCCATGACTCTGGCTTTCATATTGCACTGCAGGCATTTTTCATACCAGATTACTTGGAAAAACTGAGACATTATATTGTAGATAAATACTTGGACAGGCAGATTCAACAGTACAGTACCTTTTGAAAATTATTTCTACATGTAGGCTATGTAAACACTGTAACATCAAAAGTTTCAGTTTGAGAACCATAACGGAAAATGTTGTGAAACATCAATAGTGTCATCAAGCAAATCCAACTAGAACTCCCAGGAGTCCATCCATTTAAGACCTGCCATGGTGCTGCCTGGGTCGTATGCCAGAGGACCCGTCATGCCATATGCGAGAGGATGAAACAGGTAAAAGCTGACAGACAGAGAACAGATTTCAGTGTGAAATTACATTTCATTTTCATAAGTGGAATACAGTGGTCGGCAGTTAATGGAGTCAAATCTTAGTATCTACTGGGCTTTTCCACAGTAGCATCAAACAATTGTCTTTCATTTTTATTTTTCATTTGAACAGAAAGATCAGAGGGAAATTGTGTATTTTCTGGCAATTTTCTTCCAGATTTCTGTCTCCTGTCTCTTTAAGGAACAAACAAATAAAACCCCAATATATCAGAAGTAAATAAGCACTCTGCAGGTCAGCTTACCTGTAAAGAACAGTCAACAGGAGTCCTATCTGCCCCAAGCTCTGCAGCCAGTCTGAATAAGGTGGACGGAGTAGCAGGTCTGTGCTTTTCAGCAGTATATCTAATGTAATTCCTGAGAGAAACAAACCAAATCCTAAAGTTAGAAACCTGTCACTAATATGACTATTTCTGTGTTGATATAGAATGATGTTTTAGTACCTGTTAACATGCTGCTAAAGAGCATGGCAGGAAAGTAATGGTGGTAATAAAGGACACGGCCCATAGTGTAGAAAGGTGCATAGTGTAGAAGCCAACCAAGGAGAAGCAGCCCTCCTCCACTCTTAAGTATACGTGAATGAGCTAAAACAGCACACAAAACAGGATATTTATACAATATATGTAAGGTTGCAAAATTCTGGGAATTTTCAAAGTTGGAAACTTTCCATGGGAATTAACGGGCATTTATGGGAATTAAAAAAAGAAATGTACAAAATTGAAGGATGGCCCTCAACAGGGAACTTAAATATAGTTGGAGAAAATATATTGTAGCATAATCTCAGCTAAAACAACCAGAACTAATGCAAGTCCACTCCTCAATCACATGCACACAGCACCGCTTACTGCAGGGCTATTGAGGCCACGCCCCCTGCATGCACTGTGCACTCCTCTATCACATGCACAGATGATTGCTTAAACCCTGGAGGCCACACTTTTGAGCCCAAAGCACAAGACTATTGAAGACACACAGTTGAGCCTGTGGATTATATCAAGTCAAGTAAGTTTTTTGTTTTTTTTAATAAATATAATATTATGGGGTAAATATACTTGATCTATAATGGTATTACAGTTTAACTTGCAAAAATTAAATAAAAATACATTTATACAATAGCTAGTTAGCTGGTAAGTTAGGTGCTAAATGTAAGCAATTTTTTTCATTTCATTGACCATTTAAAGCAGCACTAGATGTTTTCTCTACCTTTACACTGTATTTCCCACATCATTTTGGTGGAACAACAACTCACAATAGGTTCAGTTACATTGTGGTCATCACTCTAGAGTGACTCTGTGGCTTTCACTGGCACTGTGTAAATTCTGGACACAGGTAGGTATCCCCAAAAACTAGAATAATTACAAAATTAGACTGCTTTATGGCATGCGTCACATCCCACGTTCATCTTGAGAAGACAAGGCAGGTAAACAAAGTTTCGGGTGAGGGAAAGCTTCAAGTAGGCTAACGGTCATGGTTGAAGCAGCAAGAAAAACAAAGAGGGTAAGGGTGTTACTCCAAGAGTCAAAGAAAAAAAAGCATCAAAGTGATAAAATAAAAAAGGTGTGTGTGTGTGTGTGTGTGTGTTGTTGTGTGTGTGTGTGTGTGTGTGTGTGTGTGTGTGTGAGGAGGGATGCCCCACTGGCATTTGAGCATTACGCTTTAATGGAATAAGAGACGAACCCCAGGGGAACGATCGCTTCCAAAAGGATTTTAAGGACTGTTGTGTCATAGCTTTTACCGAGGCATGGCCACTTGCCGAAACCCCGGTCCGACTGAACCGTAATAGTGAAGTAATAACAGGTAAAACCCACTGGGAGGAGGGCTCTGTGTGTAAATGACTGAATGAATGACACTGCAGCTCTGTTATGATCACAGAACTCATCTGGACACCACACATTCTACTTTTGTCAGTATATTTTACCAACACCGGGAGCTTTCTCCGGTGCCAGTTCTAGAACTGGACAAAAACAAATGGTTAAAAACAAACATTTAAAAAACAAACGTCCTGCCCCCTGAAATTAAAGTTTGGGAGGTTTGAGGAGGTAGGGAAAAGTTAAATGAGTTTCACAACAATGGGAGACTTTGAGGAAAAGTAATGCATTTTTAGTGTCACTTTCTGAAGCCAAAAGCCGACAATTCCTGTTGTACACAGATCACAGACTAAGTCACAGGAGGACACAAACTTTATACTGGGTGATTTTAAAATGTCTGACTGAGGAAGACCCTCGTACATTTATATCAGTATGTCTCGTGTCTTGCCTGTTCGGCATCAATGGCTTAATTGTCAATAAATGCAGAATTATTACTGAGATAGAGATTTTACGCCAGTTGTTACAGACAATACTAATGACTTTAGAGGAACCCCACGAGCAGAAAAGTCGTCTGGTGTTGCTTTAAGAGGTTAGTGTATTATAGCCACTGCAAATGTGATACTGTTTCTTCTGACTCCTGCAAGACGGTTTTCTGGAATCATACAGGGATTTATACATCAATTGTAAAATATTTTAAAGACCATTCCAGTTGTTTAACCAACTATATTTATGTTCATGCTATTGCTTTAACGTTTTACAAACTTTCTTGTTATTTTATTTTACAGGAAAATGCCACGTTTGCCATCTGATGTGTGGAAGCATTTCACACAAGCTAATGTTGAAGGAAAGTCTTTGTATATGTGTAAATATTGTGGAAAGACCTACGTGAAGAATGCTACAAAAATGCAGCATCATATTGCAAAGTGCCATAAATTTCCTCAAGGCTCAAAACATTCAGCAGACAAGAGTTCCACTCAAGGGGAAAGTGATTCTGCTGTATCAGAGTCAGATACCCTCTCATCAGCTCCTGGTCCCTCTGGTATCAGAGGATTCTTTGATTCGATGGATGAACGTAGCCAGAGAAATGCAGATGAGTATTTTGCTCGTGCAGTCTATGCAACTGGCTCACCCCTGATGCTGCCATCCAGTGTGTACTGGAAGAGATTTTTGAAGATTCTCCAGCCAGCATACACCCCCCCAACCACGCATGCGCTATCTACTCATTTGCTGGATGATGAGTTCAACAGAGTGGAAACAAAGGTCAAGCAAACCATTGTCAAAGCAGCCTGTATTTCAGTCATGTCTGATGGGTGGTCAAATGTTCAGGGACAAGGAATTATCAACTACATTGTCACCACCCCTCAACCTATTTTCTACAAGAGCATAGACACAAAGGACAACAGACACACAGGTCCCTACATTGCTGATGAGCTGAAAGCAATCATCAAAGACCTTGGACCAGAGAAGGTTTTCGCACTTGTCACTGACAATGCACCAAACATGAAGGTTGCCTGGGCACATGTGGAGGAGACCTACCCCCATATAACAACCATTGGCTGTGCTGCCCATACTCTTAATCTTCTACTGAAAGACATAATTGCACTGAAGACAATGGACACACTACACAAGAGAGCTGAGCAAGTTGTGAAGCATGTGAAGGACAAACACCTAGCTTCAGCATCCTACCTCTCAAAGCAAAAGGAAAAAAACAAGAGTACCACACTGAAGCTCCCCAACATCACACAATGGTGTAGCGCTGTCATCATGTATGACAGTCTACTGGAGGGTAAGGAGTCTCTGCAAGAGATGGCCATATCTCAGACTGCGGGTATTGAAAGTAACATCAAGAGAATCCTGTTAGATAATGTGTTCTGGGAAAGAGTGACTAGCAGCCTGAGAATCCTCAAACCAATTGCAGCTGCAATTGCCAAGATACAGGGTGATGATGCCATCTTATCAGATGTCCACTGTCTCTTTGCCAACCTCAAAGAAGAAATCCAGATGGTCCTGCCCACTTCCTTACTACTCAAAGCAGAGGAAACTGCTGTGGTCAAGTCACTGGAGAAGCACCGGGAGTTCTGCATGAAGCCAGTGCATGCAGCAGCGTACATGCTGGACCCAAAATATGACAGGGGCATACTCTCTGGAGAAGAGATTAACAGTGCTTATGCTGTCATTACAGCCATGTCTGGCCACCTGGGCCTTGATAAAGGCAAAGTTATGGGCAGTTTGGCGAAGTTCCGAACCAAGCAAGGCCTTTGGGAAGGGGATGGAATCTGGCAGTCATGCCAGCACATATCTGCATCCACCTGGTGGAAGGGACTTTGTGGATCTGAGGCCCTTGCACCTGTAGCCTCCATCATCCTCCAAATCCCACCATCATCAGCTGCCTCTGAGCGCAACTGGTCACTGTTCGGGAACACACACAGAAAGGTTCACAAAGGACTCACAAATGTGAGAGTGGAAAAACTGGTGGCCATTCGGGCAAACCTAAGGCTCTTTGAGTCTTGTAGCACCCTATAATGTAATAATTTCCAGAAAATTTTATAAAATGTGCACTTAACTCAATTGAAAATGTAATAAAACCCAATGATGTAATAAAGTATCCTGACTGATATTGTAATAACATTTTTACTGAAAATGCAATACCTTATTACACTTTTTTTTCAAAACTGATAATGTAAAACTTGACAGATAATGTAATATGGAGTTCTACATTTTGTGTTTTGACAATCTGAGAATGTTATATACACTGGATTTGAAACAACAGAATGGCTACTGGGTTAAAGGGGATGGCTGTGGTTTAGGACGTAGAGCGATGACAAAGAACTCTGGACTGAAAATGAACATATGTATTACATTATCTGTCAAGTTTTACATTATCAATTTTGAAAAAAAAAAGACCCACCTAAATATGTAATAAATCCCAAATAATGCAATAAGGTGTTACATTATTGGTAAAAATGTTACTACCATATCAGTCAGAATATTTTTTATTACATTATTGGTGAAATTATTACATTATTGGGTTTTATTACATTTTCAATCAAGTTGAATGCAAATTTTATAACATTTTCAGGCGTTATTACATTTTCAGGAAATTATTACATTATAGGGTGCTAAAAGCCTGACATAGATCCATCTTCAACAAGGCTGGACAGTGACACCGAGGAGGAGGAGGCGGATGTTAATAAGGTGAACATGGAGGATGTTGATGAGGCCCAGGAAGAGGCCGTTGCGTAAAAAGTTTTGGCAAAAAGCAGAACATGCAGAAACTAGGCTTGCAAGGTTTTTGTTTTACATGTTGAATGGCACTTTTT
>JAPTYQ010000012.1:3810830-3821407 GCA_029814465.1 Ostorhinchus cyanosoma | reverse complement strand
ACAGATCTACCAAACCAAAAACTGGGCCTGTATTCCACTAGGTGGCGCTAGAACAGATACATCTGCGTTTTTGCCTCTAACTTCCTCAATGTACGTGACACAGTTTTAAAATTTACAGTTTTATTCCTCGCACATACGAAACAAATGGGAGCTATTTCTCGCTTTTACGTCGCACGTCTCCGTTGATCCAATGAGAGACAAGCACACGAGTTACATTTCCTTCAGGGAATGCAAGACTGTCTAGTTTTCCTTAAAAGTGCTTTCTGTGCATAACCATTACAGTGTCTAACAAAGTTTGTTAAACAAAAACTGAATACTTAAGTGTTGCAATATGCAATAAAATAAACATTTTTCCTTAAACAAAAGTACATGATGTCACTAACAACCTGTCAACTACTAAATCCGTCATCGACTATTTGTCGACTAGTCGTTGCAGTCCTAATATTGAATATTTGTTCATGAAACTTTGTTATGGATTCTAATTGTGCACCAAATGTTCATGTCAAAGGAAAGAAAATGCATTTAACTGCTGCAATAAATATAAATAATTTGTTTGTTTTTGCCTTCAAAATCTGACTATTCGACTAACCAAAACAGTAATCGATGACTAGTCGACCAGTGAAATAGTCCTTAGTTGCAGCCCTAACATACACGACGAACATGGGTGCTGTTGGGTCCATGGGAACAGTTTCAGAAGTGTGTGTGTGTGTGTGTGTGTGTGTGTGCGTTCAGTGGGTCCTTTCCCGGGGCTAAAGCTAATGCATACGGGGCTAAAGCTTAAAGACACCTAACAGCTAGCTATAGCATCACAGCAGGCTGTCTGTCGTTTCTGGGCTAAAAGAGTGAAAGCAGAGGTGGAAAGACCTTGAGCATCCCGTTCATGCCCGGGTGGTCGTGCAGCGGAATGGAGGCTCCGGTCCTGAGCAGGAACACCCCCATGCTGAACAGCTCCGTCTCGCAGATGTGCATGTACGTGACCGGGGGGCTCTGGAGCCCCGCTGCTCCGGAGCTGGATTTGGTTTTCCGGGGGAAAATTTTGAGGTCAGCAGCCCTGAGCGCGGTCACCAAGGAGATAAGTTCACTCTGTTTGTCCGCATTGAGTTTCCCGTCCCCGTTAGTCGGAGCTTTGAGGTCTTTGAAGGTGATGGAGGCTTGTTTTGCTATTTTCTGGATCAGAGGAGTTTTGTTGTCCCGCGGCATTCTGGATGCGAAAAGAACTAACGGTTATCGGTGTGTCTGGCACTGTTCCGACACAAATCAAACCGCTTCAAACGCTTTACGGATCCTTATCCAGAGCTGAGAAGTCCACGGACCGCAACGCTTAAAAAATAAAGTTTATAAAATTACTTAAAAAAATTAATCATAGTCTTAACCACTTTCTCTCCTGATAGCAGCCTACTTCTAATTATTTTCCAGTGTTGCCTCGTCGCTCGCGGTCACAGCGGCTGCGCGTGAGACGCAAAGCAACTTGGGATGTTGAGTTTTCTTCCAAAATATTGCTATATTCTGACTCAGATAAACGTTTACAGCGATCCACTGTGTTATTAGATAGTGGATTAGGAATTAGTTTGTGACAGTGTAAGATTAAATTTAAATCTAACATGTCCTCTACCATAAAAAAAATAAAAGTCCCGCATTCCAGCTAGACTACATTTCCCACTGGTCCTGCAGACGGACCAGAGTTGAAGAGGGGAAGGCCAGACAGGCCAGTGAACCCCACTGCCCTCCCAGTTCCCCACTACGGTTCCCAGTTACATCCATTACTCTACCTTCATTTTATAATGCTGTACGTGTTCAAACTGTCTTTTCTCAGGCAGTTGCAGTTTGTTTGACACTTGATTCTGTTTAGAGAAGGATTCCACCTGTAGAGGCTTCACAGAGGCTATTTATTGAGAATATTCCCAAAACCTGTAGAAATACATTAAACCTGTAAAGTCACCACCATCTTAGGGGACAACTAAGGTTAAGGTAATTAATCATAATAAATAATAAACTAATCCACTTTTCAACCGTCCAAATATTCTGAACTTAGAAGAAGGGTTAAACCTCCACAGTGCAGTATTCATCACCACACAGCCTACTTCCACCTGCAGACTGGAGCTGGTCCCAGTCCAGCCGCAGAAGGACCTGTATGTTCAAGAAATCAAAAGAAGGACCAACCCAAAAGGCCCATGCATATCTGTAACTGGAGTAAACTTATGGAATAACCTGAATAAAGAATTAAAAACATGCACTTCAGTCACCACATTTAAAAGGAAGTTTAAAACTACGGTATTCAATACATTTAAAGTATTAGAATAAAGTAGCCTCAGTACAAATTAGCAGTATGAGTCTAAGATTTTGCTTAGATTATATTATTTATTTTATCTACATCATTGTTTAAAACGGTGCCATCTTGTTTTGTATTGTTTCTCTAACTTTCCTTCTTGTAAAAAGGATCGGCATAAATAAGCTCAGCCTACGCCTTTTTCACCCATGTTTCATACAGAAAGTCAAACTGTATGTATGTATATATCATGTTCTGTTAAATACTACTACTACTACTACTACTACTACTACTACTAGTACTAATAATAATAATTATTATTATTATTATACATCACACTTATATAGTGCTTTTGTGGACACTCAAAGATGCTTCACAAACAAAACAAAATGGACAAATGAATAGCTACTATTACTGATATAATAGCTTTAGCTTAACATGGTGTTTTAGGGAAATCACAGTCCTACCTAAATGATTTGAGTCAGGCAAATATAATACTGCAGCCCAATGTACTGTAAGTAATCTAAAATACCAAGAGTTTCTGACTATTAAACCAAATTTAAGTTGATTCATGTTTGTCTGGTGTGTTTGTCATCATGCATTTATATTTGTAGGAACCTGTATTTCTCCTCCCTTATTGTCTATGGGTGGTAAAATTGCTAATATATACATAATCATAAAATGATGACACATTTGGTATTAGTGGTTGTACATGATACACAACAGCAAAATTATTGTATGGAAAGGACTTGTGAAGGCTGATGTACAGATACAAACATCTGAGTCAATAGGACATTCAGAGTGAAATTTAGTACAAAAAATGAGTTTACAAAAATTAATTAAGAATAATCTAAAGGGGTTTATTCAGATTCCTGGGTTGATTTCATGGCTGCCACTGAACATGAGTCCCATCAGTGTGTTCCCAGAGCTTTGGGTTCTGCATTGAGCTCAGACATCCACACAGACCCAGGAATGTGCTTAAAGAACATGTTATCAAAGTAACTGCCATCTTACTCATAATCATCTGTCATTGTTGTAGCAGTACCTATGAAACAAGCTCAGGAACCTAAATTAGCTGGTTTTGAATTTTGTAAATCCTTTTCTTTTTTTTTTCATTATTCACTACATTTTAAAAGATGATGTGGACTCAGATGTTTGTCTCCTTGCATCAGTTTTCATTTAAGTTCTGCCAAAGCTGTTGATCCTCACACTGAATCTGACAGCTCTTTACAGACATCTCAGTTCATGTTTCCTTCCATGATTGTGTCAGATTTGCTCAATTATACCCTGCACACATGTCCTGTCCCTTTTAACTCAGCGACCTACTGTGTAGGCGCTGTTTGGCGTCTCTTCCTCATTGTTTTTGTCAGTGATTTCTTCAAACATCTCTGACGAAACTGCTGCAACTTTTATATTTAGCTTCCAGTGAGAAGGTCTGCAAAGTTTGTTCGCAGTGTTGAGAATTTAGATTTTTTGTCAAATGTTTTAAGATTGAAAATTTACCTTTACTTATTCATTCATTCATTCATTCTTTATCTGAACCCGCTTTATCATCATTAGGGTCACAGGGGTCACTTGGAGCCTATCCCAGCTACACAGGGTGAAGGCGGGGTTTATCCTGGACATGTGACCAGTTCATCACAGGGCTGAACATATAGAGACAAACAACCACTCTGGCATTCACACCTATGGGCAATTTAGATGAACCATTGAACCTATCAGTGCATGTGTTTGGATGGTGGGAGGAGCCAGAGTACCTGGAGAGAACCCACGCAGACACGGGGAGAACATGCAAACTCCACACACAAAGGTCCCACCCCCATGGACTGGTGTTGGAATGGAACCCAGGACCTTCTGCTGTGAGGCACCAGTGCTGTCACTGCACCACCGAGTCGCCCCACCTTTACTTATATTGGGCCATATTTAGATTTTATATCATGGAATGGTTAGAGATATCAATATAGTTACTATTGAGCACTAATAAAAAGTCTTATATGGACTTTCATTTCAGTCCATGACCTTTGACCTTGAGTAATTTTAAAGAGTCAAACACAAGGTCACCAATGTCTAGATTTCAACAATCTTCTGTGAAACTAACGGTCAGGTTCATTTTGATTTTTTTATGTAGATTCCTTGGAAAATGTCTAAAAGGTTTGTTCATGGTTTTGAGAAAGTTTGATTTTTAAATTAGGAATTTTTGAAATATCAAACATTTGCCTTTACTTATAATGGTCCTTATTTTGATGGCTTCTAAAATGGAAGTAGTTACAGATACCAATATAGTTACTATTGATCACTGATAGAAGTCGTATATAGACTGATTGAATCAGCTGAGTTCTCCTCCAGTGAAAGTCCCGCCCACTTCTATTGGACATTGATCTCCTGATCCAGACCCCAGGACTGGAACGCAGAGCAGAACCTGACAACCTCATAAATTCAAGTTTTTTGATTCTCAGTAGAACTTGCTTGTGTGATTCAGGGCCATTGGTCCTAGTTTTTTATTCCTAAACATGGCTTTTTGTTGTCGTAAGCATCAACTGTTGTTTTTTTTTTTTAGGCCTGAGCTGAGAAACATGTCGGCCTATTGAGCCACAGTGAGAGCATCACATTCACATTCATGTAGGGGAGCTGGAGAGTTTTCAAATGAGGCCAAATACATGGTTGTCATGGAAACGGATATATTGTTCCTGTTTATCCCTTTCTTTTCTCCTGCTCTTTGAGCTCAAATTTGACCCCCTAAACATTTATGAAAACTCACCAAATTTTGCACAAAATTCAGAAGTGTGAAAAACTGCATTTACATATAGGCTTCATAGATGTCAGTAAAGAAAAGTTGCAATAGCGCCCCCTTGAAAAGTGAAAATACATTACACTAATGGGAGCCGGTCCCACATAAAGTTTGTTGTAGAGCTATGAAAATTAGTACACAGATTCATCATAAGGAGAGAAACCAAAACTATTATTATGGCCACGAACTTAAACAAACTGGAAGGCTGCCAGGTTGGATTGAAGTTTCCAAACTGCTGAGTCAGTGTTTTCGTTGTCATCGTATTTGAACTATCTCCTACTTGGCCGTTGGGCTGAATGAGCTCAAAATTGGTGTGCATTATTTAGACAAGTGGGGGATCAAAAGTTATCCAAATTTAGCCAAAAGTGTCACTGTTTTTGTGCAACGAGGTCACAAAATGTACAAAAGTTTTTGGAAAATTGACATCACAAAAGTTGCTTGAGCTCAGACATACGAACACAGATTTGGAATTGGAATCACTTGTCCATCTCACAGGCCGACACCCACTCATCAGACAAAATTGAAAAAAATCCCACTATAGTACCCCCCACATATTTCTATAAAAGTGTTTGTATGTCACAGAATGTCGGATCTTGCCCTCGATACATTGTCTCTCACTGTCAGTTGGTGTGGGTGGTCCAGTGGGGGGGCGGTAACGCAGGAGGGCGAGGGCCTGAACAACACTGGTGGTTTTCATTTTTTTATTCCCGCTCCAGAAGGAGGGCCAGAGGGTTTTGTTTTTGGTTCAGTTGGTTTGTTTGTTGGTTTGTTAACACTTTAGCAGCAAAACTATTGGTTGAATTCATATCAAATTGGGTTTATAGATTACCAGTGACCCAGAGTAGATGTCATTACATTTTGGGAAAAGTAGGTCAAAGTTCAAACTTTGTACGAATTTTTTTAAAATCTTATTTTCCTCCCATTTATTTATAATGAGTGACATTTCAAATGTCTATAAAACATACATTTTGTTTCTATTTACTTCAAATTTGGCACATATATAGAGGCAACAGATATGCTGACATCAGCACCTGCATAGACATGATGACATCAGCTGGATCGATGCCAAAATAAACGACAGTGCGTGCGAGGGGCGGGGTTTGTTGTGCCATTTGTTGATAACTGTTTTAAATGAGCATTTTATTCATTCACCTTTGATTTTCCAAGTCATATTTATTACCCCGCCCTCCAAAGGGGAGGCAAGGGGTATTGATTTTGGTTTGGTTTGTTTATTTGTTTGGTAACACTTTAGTACCAAAAGTATTGGTTGAATTCATACCAAATTGAGTTTATACATTACCAGTGACCCAGAGTAGATTTCATTACATTTTGGGGAAAGTGGATCTAACTTGAACATTTCTAAAATCTTCACATTTACTTATAATGGGCAAAATATGTGTGAAGGGAGGGGTTTGTTGTGCCTGGCACCATTTGTTTTGTCATCGTAAACTATACATTTAGCCTCTCTAGTCATGTAGAGGTCAGATCTGAACATATGAACTTGTGTTCCACGTCTGTGTTTCAGAGAAAATGACAATCATTCAAGTTGAGTATATTTTCTTTTAATTGTAGGAGAAACTATTTGATAAAATTACACTTCATTTTACTCTTTAGTAGGAAACATATTAAATATCTCTAATGGAATCTGCAGTTTTCACTTATTTCTATAAACCATGTCAAATGTTGCAGAATATCTAAAAGAAACAAAAACAGTCTTAAACCTGGAGATGAAAACAGGGCACACAGTGCATTAATATGGCTTTGTATGTTGTGTGTGGGTGCATAATGAGTCATGAAAAATGAAACTGTATCTTTATCATGTTATTTATGGACAGATTTTCATTATCACCAGATAATTAGCCAAATATTCAGATATAAGCTTCTACGGTGTGAACTAAAGGCTCCACTGACACAGAGGAACACACGGCACACTCACAACATTAGAATATTATATCGACAGTAAATGAAGACATTTGGATTTGGTAATAAACGTAGTGGGAGATAAAACATCTAGTATAGGTTTTATCAGTACTTATGTTCTACTGCTTGCTAATGTCATATAATTTAGTAAATTTCAACCAAATCGACAGTACAAGCAGGATTATCATGCAACAGTTCATGCATAGACTCAGCCTTTACAGAGGCCTTCAGTAAACAAATAGTGTTTTCATGTCGATTCCTCCTGAACTCAGTCATATCTTTATCATAATATGACACAATATGTAACTTAACAACATGCCCTATAAATAAAAAAAAATCATATAATTCATTAATGTGCCAATTCATTCTAATGTGCAAACTTTAAACAAGTCAGACCTTTATTGACCCTAGTTCCTGCTAAGATGTTTTTACACTATGATTTCCGCTCACATTGAATGATGTAGAAGTTTCTGGTCACTGGCTACTGGCACAACGCTCAAACCCATAGTGTCACTTATTTAAAAAAAAAAAAAAAAAAAGCCATAAAAGTCTTCGACAAAAAACCATTTACTTTCCACCACTGCATCGTTTTAGATAAAATATAAATTTCTTAATTTTAATAATGTTGTGAATTTCAAAAATGCTTGCCTGATATTTGGACTGGCCCCTCCTCCTTTGACAGATCTGATCCAGTCCTGCTCTGTCAGTGGGAGGGGCCACAGCTCCTGGAGACTGGGCGGGGCCACGCAGACTGTTGGGCAGACTACGGTTTCTGTCACTGGGACTGAACAGTTTATCTCAACATAAGACACTCACAACCACACGCCTCCTTCAAATCACAACTTAAACATTAGATGAAGAAAAACCGGACTATCAGATCGTCCTCACTGGTTTTTTTTTGTGTGTTTTTATGATGTTTTGCCTTTTGTCAGTTTTCTCATCACCTGCCTATGGACGACAGATGGAAATGATCACTGTTCCTTCAATCTGGCATATCGACGGCTGCAGTTGTTGTAGATTCTCATTAGTGTGCACTGTTCCAAATACATAAACCAAATAAATGAACATTTAAAAAATAAATCTGAAGTACAGTCATTTATTTTTATTTGGAGAAAAAAAATAACCTTAATTTATCTAAACCCTCATGTACAGATCATTTATACATGATTTCTAGAACAATCAGGGTCATAGACAGTCATAAATAGAAATGTTCTGTACACAGTGGATCAAGGCAAGTCAGGAGTTTTACAGTTAAAATCAGCCAATGACAAATTATTACATGATTTTGGAGCCGATAGAGTTAAGATGTGTGTGAAACCCTGAAGCTGCTGAACCACAGCTCTGGATGATTTAACACTGCTTCAAACTCTACAGCAGTTTGTCAAAGTGGAATTACTTTACATTACAGTCCTCTTATTCCCTCACATACACTTAATGTCATTAAAAACACACGGGTCAGAATAACCTGGATATTTGTAGAAGTATTAAATTAATTGGTTTGGGTCCCCTTCATATTAAAGAGGGAAGCGCTGGTCATTACAGAATGAACTGTGGACAAAGTGGGATCAACAGTGAATACAGGTACGCAGACCCTGAAAGCGTCACCGCTCACTCTGGGATGTGTCCACCTCCGCTTCCAAACAAGCAGTGCAGCGACCACGCATGGACCTAAAGCTGCGCTCAGACTGCAGGCAAATGGGGCCTAAATCTGACTTTTTGCTGCTATTTGACCTGTATCTGACCTGTTAAAGACAGTGTGAACGGCACAAATCCAACCCATGTGCGGGTCTGAATCTTTTTTTTTTTTTTGTGGGTCTAAATCTGATACGTATCTGATATTCTGCAATGTGACTTCAGTCTGAACGGCCAGGTCGCATTTATCCGACCTTTCCAGTTACTCCTGTGATTGACAAAGCAAACGTAGAGACCCAGAGGTACGATGTTTCGGACTAGTTTAATGCATTTAGAATTCCCATCCCCACACGTAAACATGTGACTATGCACAGGCTGACCTTTGACCCCATCACAGTGCTTTCACAGTCATCAGGCAGTAGATCTCCAAACCTTGAAGCAGCCACAGTAAAACTGTTCATATCTGTCAAAGGACTTCTTCCACGTGTAGTAACTTAAGTCCAAAACCAGATAGTGAACTAACTGTATGTAGGTCCAGGGGGCAGGACCAGTGGGACCAGTGGGACCAGTGGGACCCGGTGTGTCCTTCAGGTCTCTGATTTTCTCCAAATACCTTTGCAGTCAGTCATGTTGAGCTTCTCCTGATGGAGACCTCTTCCTTATCCATTTTTTTAAATATTAAAACTGGATTTATACGGCTCTTTCCTGCTGTTGTCCATAGCAACCGATAGTTTCTAAGTTCAAAATGGCGCAGCCTCCCAGATAATATGACATATTTCCTCATTTCCTAATTATGTCCGAGCTTCTTTTGCACATGCGGGTCACTTCAGGGTCGCATTCAGTTCACACTCAGACTGATAGAAGTCGCATTTAATGTGTAACATGAACGAGCACACAAAAAAATCAGATTTCACCAAAAAATCCAAATCGTACATTAAGACCTGCCGTCTGAGCGTCGCCTCAGGCTGATGATCCGGTCCTGAGGATCCGATCACTCAGACCACTGATTGGCCTGATGCAGCGTAGGCGGAGCCACTTCACCACGGATCAGGCCTGTTCGAACATGACCATGGAACGTTCTCTGTTCCATCATAAGTCGAGTCATTTTGAGCTGGAAAAACATTTGGGTGTTTTCTTTGTGCTATTATATGGACTATTGACCACACCCCCAGGTACTGTACCAGTCAGACTGACTCTGGACGGAGATTTGAGGCCGGTCCGTGAGGTCGTCTGAAATCCAAGCAGTGATGTCTGGATGGAGGTGCATGTCCAGCAGCTGGTCCATCAGGAGGCAGGGTGGGATACTGGTGGAAGAACTGGGAAGGCCAGACAATACTGGCCGTTTCTCAAAGCGTGTTCTTGTCTGTTCCTCTGTTCTCGTTTTCTCCTGAAACATCATCAGTTGCGGCTCAAGTACTGTTCCAGTTGTAAGTTCACATAAACAAAGACCACATGGAATTCCTGGATGTTGTTCCTGTCTGTTAGCTTAAACCAAGGATGCACTGGATGGTGACTCCTGTAAACATGGCTGTAAATATCTCAAGATGCACTTCATACGACTCTTGAATGCTTCTGAAAACTTAATTCAGAAATGTTTTTTGAAAAGAAGACCATAACGAGATGATGTGATTTAATGTTAGAACACGAGCAGAGGCAGAATAATGAGAAATACGTCTGTATTATCATGATATGGGATTCAACCAAGTGCAGAAAAATAAACCAAACCTACAAAGGACGTGTAAATACTGGTACAAATATGTTAAAATCAAATCTGTGACATTGT
This sequence comes from Ostorhinchus cyanosoma, assembly GCA_029814465.1. Classification (NCBI taxonomy): domain Eukaryota; kingdom Metazoa; phylum Chordata; class Actinopteri; order Kurtiformes; family Apogonidae; genus Ostorhinchus; species Ostorhinchus cyanosoma. The sequence goes on along the minus strand of JAPTYQ010000012.1, from coordinate 3,811,018 downwards.
CGTGATTTGAGAGAAATATGTTTGAGAGCAGACGACAAATAAAGCAGAGACGGAGGAAAGTTAAGAAGTGCAGCCGTTCCATTTCAGACTGACGTCCGTTAGAGGAAATCTGTTCTTACCAAGAGCGTACTCTGCATTTTTGATACTGAGAAACAGAGCAGGACGCTCACTGTGCTACCAACGCTCAC
>JAPTYQ010000012.1:3702676-3713215 GCA_029814465.1 Ostorhinchus cyanosoma | reverse complement strand
GGAGGAGGAGGAGGAGGAGGAGGAGGAGGAGGAGGAGGGTCTGATTGGACGCTTTTCACTCAAATGTGGAATATCCAGGCTGTCAAAGTCAGAAACTCATTTTAATTTGACATTCAATTCTCCAAACATCATCTACAAGGCAGAAATAATTCAGAATATTTCATCACTAAATCAGATTTTATATCGTTAAACCGGTAACGTTTGTTGGTGTTTGAATCAGATTATGTTCAAGTGTCACAAAGTGATTTTAAATGATAACATAGTGATCATAAAAATGACTTTTTTGGAGGAAGAATGATTTGAGGAAAAACAACTAAAAAAAAATTGTGATGATGATTAAGTGCATGTTATAAAGAGTCGCAATATTGCACGAGAAAAGATAGACTAGTAAAACTGATAAATTGACAATAGTAATAGTAGTTTTTACAAGAAAAAGTTCCAACATTGAGAGAAATAAGTTACAGTATTTCAAGAAAATAGATGCTACAAAAAAAGCTGCAATATTACGGGACAAAAAGTCACACTAGCATGAAAATAAAGTTATGATATATGTGTAAAGTTGTGAAATAGAGAAAAAGTCATATTTTATATAACATACAGTTGTAATAGTGAGAGAAATAAATCACAGTATTTCAAGAAAAAAGTCATATTAGAAGAATAAAGTTACAATAGTATGAGGAATATATTTGGAAATATTTCAAGAAAAACATTGAATAAGTTTGCGAAAAAGAGTAATAATAATAATGGATTAGATTTCTATAGCGCTTTTAAAGGCACCCAAAGTGCTTTACATTATTGATCCATTATTCATTCACTCTCACATTCTCCCTCTGGTGGTGGTGAACTACATCTGTAGCACCAGCTGCCCTGGGGCAGACTGATGGAAGCGTGGCTGTCAATCTGCACCCAACGGCCCCTCCGACCACCACCGAACATTCATACACATCCATACACCACTGGAGGCAAGGAGAGTGAAGTGTCTGCCCAAGGACACAACGGACCGACTAGGACAGAGCGGGATTTGAACCGCCAACCCTTCGGTTATTGGATGACCCATTCTACAGTTAGCGATACTATGAGATAAAAGTTGTAATATTACGAGAATAAAGTTGTAATATTAATAATAATCACTAATAGTTAGTATTAATAAGATGTAAGAAAGTTGCAATATTATGAGAAAAAAGCTGTATTAGCATGAAAAAAAGTAAAGATATATTCAGAAAAGCTGTTTATACATTGAGAAAAAAAGTTGCAATTTTACAAGAAAAAGTTCCAAAAGAAAATTAAGTGAGAAATTCAAGAAAAAGTGACAGTACAAGAATAATGTCACAATATTATGAAAAAGAAATTCACAATATTAGAAGAAAAAGGATAATTAAAAATCAGGAAAAAGTAGAAATAGTATGCGCTAAATGTGTAGTAGCTTGAGAAAAACAATAAACAATACAAATATTTCAAGAAAGATTTAGAAAAATGTTGAGTAAAAAGTATTAAATTCTACGTGATAAAAGTTGTAATAAGTCGAAACAAAATTCTACAGTTTTACAAGAAAAATGTTGACATTAAATTAGGAAAGGATATGAAATGATAATACTATGAGAGTTGTCCAAATTCCCAGCTGACCCAAAAGCAGCACCGTTTCATTCTGTTTAATGCTACAGATCATTACCAGTTCTCATGATAAAATGACTTTCACAGAAAATTCACATTTTATTCTTGTTCTGTTGATTATTCTGACTCTCTACTGACTACCAACCTTATTAACCTTAAGAATAAAGAATGATATTTAATGGAAAACCAAATATTATCAATGTTTCAATTCTAGATTCAGTACAAAAACATGGATAAAATTGTGAAAATCTGACTCCCATATGGATTTTAATGCAACATATCAGTCTCATTAATGTTTCTTTCCATGTGTTAATGTAGAGCTCAGTGTTTGAGTCTTTTCCACTGTGATATTTATTCCAGAACAGGATTTTAATCATAAAGCCTTGTACCGTGGTTAAGGTTTCATGAAGCTCTGGCAGATTCTCATTACATGTGCAGTTTCATGCTGGAATCCCCTGGGAAACACCTCCACACCATGAATATGGATGTGACGTGGTGCGTATGGCGACAACACATCGACACCAAACTGGAAAAGTACCGCGGAAGAAAAAATCAGAATCCAATGACACACTAAAAATCCAAAAATCCTCCTAAAAGACAATTAGGAACAATGAAAAATGTCATTTTAGCATCTTTGCTTCTAAAGAGACAGATACAAATGAAACAGACACAAATAGAAAACACAATAAAATGTGTTTTCTGTTAAGTTTATAAAATAATCACAGATCAAAAATACATTATTGACTTCATATGAATCAGTTTCTCTTGAAGAAAGAAAGTTTAGTCAAAATAAACACTAATTTTACTCCATTTGACTCAATCTGATGTCAAATGTCAATATATTCATCAATCAATAAAATAAATATTTAAGGAAATGAACAGAATTATTAATAAAATGAATGAAATAATGTTAAATTGACCAAAAATAATGAACAAAACAAAGATTTAATCAATACAATAAAATAATCAGCAAAATGAATAAAATAATCAATAAAATAAACAAAAATAAATAAAATAAACTGAAGAAAATAATGAGTAAATTGCACAAAATAATGACAAAAATGTCAAAGATAATCAAGACAAAAACAGACCAAAATAATGAACAAAATGAACATTCAATCAATACAATGAAAAAAAAGATCAAAACACTGAATAAAAAATGAACAAAACAATGAACAAAAAATAGTAAAACAACAAGCAAAGTTAAAAGAATACTGAACAAAATGGACAAAATAATAAAGTATTTTAGAATGTTATCAAGAAGAACAACAGAGAGAAATGAAGGAAACAAAATGAACAAAATAATAATCTAATCAATACCATGAACAAAAAAAAGCCCCCCAAAAAACCTGACAAAATGAATAAAAATGACCAAAATAAAGGTTGTGATCGATGAGGCTTAAACCTGAACAAAGTGTATTTATATACAGACATGTGGATCAGGTACGTGTGTGACACTGCAGCTCTGATTATTACAGCATTAGGTTAAAATATGAAAGTACATATGATGTGATGTGGGTCAGAGGGTTCAAGCTTTGGTTCAGGGACCAGTTGAGGTCCTTCTCTGAACATCTGGAGAATGACACAATCAGTCAGAGTGACCTCCAGTTATCAAATGAACCTCTACTGGCAGGTCTGTGGAATAGACTACAATACCCAGAAGTCCGATGGAGACTGTATCATTGTTTGTTCATTTGAGGTATACAACAGGTTAAATGTGACCTAACTTTAACTGACAGTGAATCAGTCAGTGAGTCATAACGAAGGCTGGATCAGTGTGATCTGGATGGGGTGTGGGGGGGGTGTCAGACAGGGAATGTGCCAAAACCTCAGGGAGGCGTCACTCCGACGTTTCCCATTCACACATGAGATGAAGCCAGAGCTACACGTTCACTATTCACCAGAAAAAAACCCCCAAAAAACAGCAAATCAGAAAATACACTGTCTGGTTTATTCATTCAGGTTCCAGGGTTAGATTAGCAGCTAAAAGGGCTAAAGGTAGCTAACAATCCTGTTTAATATTTAACAATATAAGATAATAATATAAATGGTTAGCTGACAGTTCAGTCATTTATCTGACGCAAAAATAAACAGTTTTGTTTCTTTGTTCTATAATATGTAGCTATTTTTTAACATCTGCAATCACTTCTGTTCCAGTGGAGCATTAAAAATATATTAGCATTAGCTTTCATATACATTTTTTACACAGGTTACATGATTTAGATTAGTAGCTGAAGAGGCTAATGTTAGCTAACAGTCAGTTTTAATATTTGTAACGGTCTAAGTTAACAATTCAATTCAATATTTCTAATGAAGTAAGCTACCAGTCTGGTTTAGTATTCATAGCTATGTAACAAAATAATAATAAATATTATTAGTTTGCTTAGAATTCAGTTCATCAGTTGAAATGATTGTAATTTCGCTTATGGTTCAATTCATCGGTTCAACTGTTTATTTAGCTAACAGTTCAGTTATTAGTTAAGATAGTTTGAAGTGATAGTTGATACTTCAGTCATTTATCTGCAGTAAAACCAAACAGTACAGAAGCAAACAAACACAACAGTCCGACTTTCTTTTTTTTTCTTTTTTCTTTTACGTCTGCTTGCATAACAGTAACTTTATGATGATTTTGTAGCAATGATGCATTAGCAACATATTAGCATACGTTAGTTTTTCTATACGCTTTGGTTAAACTGATTAATCTAGATTCATTGAGTTCATTTTGCATTTTTAGCATTTTTCATTTACAGCAGCTTCACAGTCTGTCACGAAACTGAAAATATGTCTGTTTATGTCTCTTTTCTTCTTTATATTATTGACACCAAACTCAATATCAAACATGTCACTAATTTCAAAACATTCAGTTTGAGATATTGGTTCTGATGCTCTAGAATACCTGTTATAAACTGTCTGGGTTTGGAGAACAGATATCAGTTTAAGACTAATGAGCATTAATTTAGATGTCACACTTCCACCTGTGGTGAAAAATAAGTTCAGACTCTTCCTCTTTGAGTAGATGGTTAGCAAACAGCTCATAAATTAGCCTAGTTAGCTTAGTTAGCTAAAACCTCCATAAGCCTCTCTATTCCCATTTTGTACTAAATACATTAAAGTTTTGATAATAAAACGTTTGTCAATATAGACATGTTATATGTTGCTATAAAACAGAGATTCTCCGGAATTGACTCTCTGAGTTTGTTTTACAGTTTTCATGAGCACCAAAATGTAATTAGTGAAAGAATGACCTTGACAGCGATCAAAGCTAATGGGACTTCCTCCCTGTTTGGTGTCAGGAGGTCACATGACTGATCCGTTCATCATTAATTATATTCCTGTTTAAAAAAAAAAAAAAAAGAAGAAGAAGAAACAAACAAGGAAAAAACTGTTACAGCTAAATTTAAGCAGATGTAGTTCAGGTTGTATTTTATCCTCAAACTAAAAAACTACATTTTGTCCTTGTGGATCTTCAGTTATAAGCTTTGGAAGTTGGTAAATAGGAGAAAATTTACCCTAATTACATGGAAGGAATTAGTAAAGTTAATTCAACAGATTAGACGACAGATCATGTCAATTAGACAAATATATGCAACAGTTTAAGGGGCTTCAAAGTTCTTTGGATTCTCAGTGTAAAAGGAGGCACATATGCCTCACATACAGTGGTATTTCAAGGTACATTATGGGTAAAATGTAAGGAAAATAAAAAGTGGCGGGCTAAAAGATGAAGTGTAACATAGAGGAATAAATGTGAGGTTCAGGATTCTGTCACCGAGGGACGGACGTTTAATTTCTGAAGCTCAAAACAGGCCATGAGTCGACTTAAAATCAGGTCCTGAATCTGGGGAGGACGGGGCTGGGGGTGTAAATGGGCCGGATATTGGCCGGTGTTCCCCCAGGACGGCCAGACCCACTCTGAAACAGAATTACCGGGGAATCACCTGGGACCCGAGCGGAGCCCGGGAGTGGGCGGAGAGGCCAGCGATCATAAACATGTCCGGCCTTTTCTCACAGCGGCCGAGGCTAAAAGTGAGTTTGCTGGAGTGTAAATGGGTCGCTCAGTTTAACGGCCTACATCGGAGGACGTTTACACAAGTAGATTAGTGGGTTGGATGAGAGTTTCTGACAGCAGCTCTGCACACTCTCCTTCACACCCACCCTGGATTTAACCCATGAAGACCCACTGCTGCTTTTGTGAATTTTTCTCTACATTTAACCTTCCTTAAGTGATTTCTCACCATTTATTGTAACATTATACTCTTTATTTTGCATTTCTTCAATGAAAATCATGTATTTTCCAATATTTAGTTCATTGATCATGTAGCTGTTCATAAAAACTCAGATTAAATTTGAGGGTTATATGATTAAAAACAGCGAAAACTGAAGAAAAAGTGACTTTTTCAGCAAATATATCATTATCTGAACATAAACCCAGTGTGTCCATCCACCATCATTGATCCAACTCCATGGGTTTTACTGGAAAATAGATGTTGTAGAAGATTATGGCGTTTCCATGGTAACTATGGAGCCTCTGAACGTCCAAATAGGTCATATCTGATGAACTGTATTTTACACCAATTATTGATGTGGGTGAGGTCAAGGCCTGATACTTTTTGATTCATAACTTTTGAACCAGACCAGTTTCAGGCAAATATTCCACATAATTGTAAATGTCCAAATGCATCTGAAACAGACTCAAAGGGAAACATTTAGTTTGAAATATTTATAAACTAGGCTTACACCGTTGGAAGTGACAGCTAGGGGTTTATCCCCGAACACCCCCAATTCTTAATGATGTCATGACCTTTCATTTGCACTTGATTTGAAGTCAATCAAACAAATAGTTTCACAGATATGAACAAGAGTGTTTAGTGATTTTAAACTTTTGAGCGGCCCCTTGTGGCCAATCTAGAAAAGGTAAATCATCCAAAATTGAATCCGTTCTTCCTCTCCATGGTATTCAATGATATGGAAAATATGGAAATTCTAAACCCAATATTTTTCAAGTTATTGCGTTAATACGAAGGATATCCGGTGTCGGCGGTCGTAACAAAAACATAATATCCCTGAAACTCCGTCCAGGGATAAAATAAATGTAGTTTATTTATAGAGTTTATAAAATGAGCCCAGAATGGCAGCACAAAACTGTGTCACTGCACAAACATTCACATTCACTAAACTACTCCAAAGATCATTGTAATAGAATTTTTTTTGACCAGATGTTAACCTTCTCTTGACTCCACCCATGTATTGATAGGATTAGTGGATCAACAGGTATTAAACAGGTTAGATCAGTTTTGGTCGATGGTGGATGTTTGGGGCTTTACGGGTTAATTCAGGTAATGAGATTAGAAACACTGGGTTTTTTCCAGTATGTGTCTAGATTTGATCCTCTTTCACTCTTGGAAACCGTCCACGACTCAGCACCTCCAGAACTGGGTCATAACTAAATATATTTCTACCGTTTGTCCTTCAAGCGCCAACATGGTGGACTTAAGCGAGCCACAGGAAAAACCATACCAGCCCTTTGGTTCAGGTCCAGCATCCTCACATGGACTCGTCATGTGATGCTCTATTGATAGCACTGCAGAGAGGAAAAAATACTAACCAGCCTCGATGTTGGCATCCGACGAAACACAACGTCCAAAAGTAGAGGAGACGCCAGTTGGCAGGAGAAGAGCAGCAGCCAAAGAACCAGGCTTTCCCAAAAGTTGACTTTAATTCACACTGAGGGAGTTGAGATTCACTGGAAAAGGCCAAAAAATAAAGAAAAACAGTCATGGGGAGTTTACACAACAGCAAATGGCATCCAGACTGAAGATACAGACGAGAATCACACATTAAACACGAACAGCGTTAAAACAGAGCTTTAATCTGTCTGTACTGAAGTGGAAAATGTAGGATTTAGACGATCTGAACGACAATGACTACAATGCAACAAAACAGAAAATTTAAAAAAAAAATGTGACAAGGAGAAAATGAGTCATCGAAACAAGTATGACAAAAAATATGTAAGATGAAAACCACGCAACAAAAGAAATGCAATAAAAAAAGAAGCAACAAGAAGAAAATGACTCAACAAAACAAATGTGACAAAAATACATAAGATGAAAACGATGCAACAAAAGAAATATCACCAAAAAATACACAAGATGAAAACAACGGAACAAAACAAATGCAATAAAAAAAGATGTAACAAGAAGAAAATTACTCAACAAAACAAATCCGACAAAAACACACAACCACCCCCCCCACAAAAACACTGCAACAAATCATTTACAACAAAAAAGAAGCAACAAGATCAAAATTTAGATATACAATAATAAGAAACAAGATGAAAAAGACACAAAACAAATGCAATGAGACAAAAATGATGCAACAAATCAAATACAGCAAAAAAAATACAAAAAAAAGCAAAAACAATCACAATGAATATGAGAAAAATTATGCAACAAATCAAATACATTGAAAAGGAAGCAACAAGATCAAACTCAAATGAAATCCGACCAAGAATACAAAACAAGACAAAAACGAAGCGAAAAATAGAACAAAAATTATGCAACAAGACACAAAGTGAAAACAGTGCAACAAAAGAAATGCGACAAAAAAGATGCAGCAAACGCACAATGACTCAACAAAATAAATGTCACCAAAAAATATACAAAATGTAAACAACGGAACAAAACAAATGCAATAAAAAAGATGCAACAAGATAAAAATGACTCAACAAAACAAATATAACAAAAAGTAAAAAACAAAAAAGATGCAAAACAAATACAATGAAAAATATGCAACAAGACAAAAACAATGCAACAAATCAAATATGACAAAAAAGGGCACAATGTATCAAAATGAATACAACCAAAACGACACAACAAATCAAATAAAACAAAAATGAAGCAACAAGATCAAACTCAAAAGAGATATGACAAAAAAATGCAACACAATAAAAATGATTCAACAAATCAAAATATGACAAAAAATACAAAAACTGGCAAATATTATGCAACCAAACGAATACGGCAAAAACAACAGAACACATCAAATCCAACAAAAAAGACAAAACAAGATGAAATTCAACAAAAGAAATATGACAAAAAAAACAAAAAACAAAACAAGACAAAAACGAAGCAATAGGACAAAAGTTTTGCCACATGATGCAAAGTGAAAACGACGCAACGAAACAAATGTGACAAAAAAAGACGCAGCAAAGAGAAAATGACATAAGAAAACCAAAGTACAACAAAAAAATACTAAACCAGATGAAAACAATGCGACAAAACAAAAATGACAAAAAAAGACGCAACAAGGTAATGAAGATGCAACAAGTGTAAACGACAAAAAGACCCAATGTAAGAAAAACCAAGCAAAAGGATGAAAACAACAAAAGACACGAGACAAATGTAACAAAAAAGATGCAACACAACGAAGATGCAAAAAGACAAAAACGTCAAAAGATACAAGACAGAGAAGATGTAGCTAAAGGAAAACAACAAAAAGATGAAAAATGATGAAAAACACCCACAAACAGCAGAGGCCCGAATAAAAAGATACGAAACAAAAATGAGACACCGACAAGACAACAGAGATGGAACAAGATGAATAAAATACAACAAAAAAGACGCAAAATGAAAATATATCGCTGCGCATCTTCATGATGTCAAAACCGATTTCATTTTCCCCTGATGAAGTAATAAGATGATAATAGGACAGAATGGTTTTCACTTGTTAGCATCGCTAACCGCTATGTGATCTACGCAACAACAAATGACAAAAAAAGTACGACAAATATTGAAACTGTTGTCTTCAAGGTCATTAAAAAGAAAGGTTAGGAAAAGATCATGGTTAGACTTAAAAGGAGAAAATTATTAGGTTGAAAACATAAAAAACAAATGGACGTGGACACTACTTTTATTGTTTTAAATCCCAAGAAGAAAAGACAAGAGATGACGTTCTCAGATTGTGATTTATCACATTCTGAAGACAATTCAGTTCATTTTTTAACATTTTCATGTGTAAATATTGAAGAAGCTCCTTTAAAACAGTGTAACTGTAAAATATGTGATGAACAGATGAACCCGTTCTCACCCTGGAGAGAAAAAAAAACATCATTAATCAACTGTCAGGGACTCACACAGACACACAACAACACACACAGACACACAATGATACACGACGACACACACAGACTCGCACAGACACACAACTGCACACCTCATGTCCAGGGACGGAGATAATGAGTTTATTACATTCAACCCTCAGACAATAAACGAAACAATCAATCACACAGAGAAGATCTTCATCAGCAGTTTAACACCAGGAGGAGGAGGAGGAGGAGGAGGGACAGGAGGAGGTGGAAGAGGGGGAGGAAGAGGGAGAGAGGAGGAGAAGGGAGAGAGGAGGAGGGAGTGGAGGAGATGAAGAGGAAGATGGGGAGGAGGGAGAAGAGGAGGAGGAGGGAAAGAGGAGAGAGGAGGAAGGGGAAAGGGAAGAGGGAGAGGAGGAGGTGATGTGCTTTTCCTGTTTCGCGTCTGTAATCAGAGCTTTAATGTAAACTATCAGCTGAAGATTCTTTGACCGTTTTTCTTCTAAGCATTGGTTTAAAAAAATAAAACATCTGAGTAGAAACAAGCAGCTTTAGATCCAACAGGTCCAGCAGGTCCAGCAGGTCCAACGAGTCCAACGGGTCCAATAGATCCAACAGGTCCAATGGGTCCAACAAGTCCAACGGGTCCAATAGATCTAACAGGTCCAATGGGTCCAACAGGTCCAACGGGTCCAATAGATCCAACAGGTCCAATGGGTCCAACGAGTCCAACGGGTCCAATAGATCCAACAGGTCCAATGGGTCCAACAGGTCCAACGGGTCCAATAGATCCAACAGGTCCAATGGGTCCAACAAGTCCAACGGGTCCAATAGATCTAACAGGTCCA